>QANU01051598.1:7611-52969 GCA_003254905.1 Nissolia schottii
TGGCATTTAGCCTTTTCAGCAGCATATTTCATTCATTATTTTCAGCATTGTGCTTTTAGCACTTTCAGCAGCTTTTCAGAATTTCCTTTCAGTACCTGCAGCATGTCATGACTTGTTTTCCTATAGTTCATTTCATTTCATACTCTTTCTTTATCTCATCATTACTTCTAATTCTCTGAACATTGCTTTACCATGAATGCATGTAATGCTACCTATTATATCACATGTTCACATACGGCATATACTTCACATATCCACATACTGCATATATTTCACATATTCCCCAGCTTTTACACATATTCCATACATAATAAACCTATTTAGTCCCGGTCACAGGACCCTTCAGAGTCATCTCCCTAAGCCCTAACATAAATGCTAACATATGTAAACATATATGTAAAGAAACATACACACACACATGATTACATAGTCAAGCATCCACCATCAATAGGTGAGGAACTAGAGTTACCCACCTGTGGGGGAGCTGTCCGGTGAGGAAAAGTGTAGGGGAAGTCGTCCTGTGCTCGGCCGCTCAGCAGGAAAGTCACAGCATCCAAAAATAGAATTTCTTTTCTCAGTGCTTACTGAGGCTTCCTACACAGTTCCAGCCAGCACAGTTATATTTTCCTAACCTCAATATTTCTACAAATCCTTCAAGCATCATTAACTCCCTATTTTTCCCATAATATTTCTAATTTTTCCTACTCAAAAATACATACATAACATACAGTTAAAAATCGCATAAACAAGGGTGTTCGGACTACCCACCTCCAAATCCAGTTTGGAAACGGTAGAAGTGAAGAGGAAAATTCTCTGAACACTTCCATTACGATCCTCCTATTTTTCCAGCATCCGGCAGCATCACAGCAGTGCACGAACGGACAAGGAAAACAAAGAAAGAAAGAACAAAGAAAGAAACCGAAGCAGCGAAGCCCATGGCTTCCATAAAGAAAACAAAGAAACAATTTAAAGAAGGGAAAGTGGCAAAGAAACAAATGAAAGAAAGCAAGATGGAATTCGGTGTGTCAGGGGAAAAATGAAACAAAAAAAAAAAAACAAAGAAAGGAAATAAAGAAAATAGAAGCAGCAAAGCTGCAAAGAAACAAAGATGGAAAAAAATGGCGTCAGGGGGAAAGTGCAAAGAAAAAGAAAGAAGTCGGCGTAGGGAAGGAAAGAAAGAAAACAAATTAGAAAAATGGAATCAGGGGCATCCCCCCACGGTCCTAATACATATATACATATATTATATAACTTTTATTATTATATTATATATATTATATATTACTATTATATTATTATTATTACTATTCATAATTATTATTATATTATATAATAGTATATTTTATATAAATATCCAACTATGGATAAATATAACCTCCGCCAGTCCAATTTTGATCATGCTTGATCATATTTTTGTTGTTTGCAGTCCCGGTACTTCACGTGCGGATGTCCGAAAAATAATTCGGACATACCGTTGCACTCTACTAATTTTTCCTTATTAGTAGTTGAGTCCGGTGGGAATATTCGGAGAATTATTATTTTATTAGTGTATTTTTCGATTACTTTCGGTATCCGGAAAATTCCCGATTGGTCCGGAAATCGTCTTAAGGCTCCGAAAAATTCGCCGGTCACGACACCTCAATTTTAAATGCTATTCTTATGAGTTAAAGATAATTCTTATAAATTAAAGGTAATAATTAAATTTTCTCGCCTCCTTAATCACCTTATAATTATTTATTACACTAATTATCCGGACAGTGAAAAAGCAGGATGTTACAACAAGCTTTTCCAACGAGTAAGTCATCTTGATTGGGATAAGTGAGCAGACTTAGTCAATCTGTCCACAATTACCCAAATGGCATCAACTCCTGTCCGAGTACGTGGTAAACCTAAAACAAAATCCATAGCTATGGCCTCCCACTTCCATTCTGGAACCTCTGGAGGATTCAGCAACCCTGGTGGTTTCTGGTGCTCGATCTTCACCTTCTGGCAAACCAAACACTTCTGTACCCAGTCCTCAACATCTCTTTTCAATCCTGGCCACCAGAACATGTGCTTAAGATCATGATACATCTTGGTAGTACCTGGATGCATCGTGAAATGACTCTTATGAGCCTCTTGCAAGATATCCTCCCTTAAGCTGCCTTCCTTAGGCACACAAATGCGCCCGTCAAATCTCAAAATCCCTGCAGTGTCTGTTGTCACCTCTTTGATCTTACCTTCTTCAACAGCCTTACGAAACTTGCACCAAGTATCTTGTTGGCAATTCTTCTGAGCCTCCACTATCCTGTGTTTAAAATCACTACTGACTTGGAGAGGGTACAATGTCAACCGGTTAGGTTGGCGTGCAATAGTCAGATTGAGATCACGAAACTCTTCTAATAATTTTTCTTCCTGTACCATCATATGAGCCATCTGCAAAGACTTCCGGCTCAAAGCATCAGCCACTACATTGGCCTTCCCAGGGTGATAATTGAGATTGAAATCAAAATCCTTAAGAAATTCCATCCACCTCCTCTGACGCATATTCAACTCTTTCTGATCAAACAGGTACTTCAAACTTTTGTGATCTGAATATACCTCAAACCGAACTCCATACAAATAATGTCTCCAGATCTTCAAGGCAAACACTACCGCAGCCAACTCTAAATCATGTTTAGGATAATTTACCTCATGCTGCTTCAACTGTCTAGAGGCATAAGCTATCACCTGCCGTCGTTGCATCAGCACACATCCCAGTCCAGTACCCGATGCATCACAGTATACCTCAAAAGGTTCCTGTGGATCAGGCAGTACTAGCACTAGAGCGGTGGTCAATCTCTCCTTCAGCTCGCAGAAATTTCTCTCACATTCTGCGGACCAAACCATCTTGGTTCCTTTCTTGGTCAGCTTCCTTAATGGCAAAGCAATCTGTGAAAATCCCTGGATAAATCTCTGATAATATCCAGCAAAGCCCAGAAAGCTCCGTAACTCTGTAACCGAAGTAGGTCTCTCCCATGCTCTGACCGCTTCAACCTTACTGGGATCCACTGATACCCCTTGATCTGAAATCACATGGCCCAAAAACTGCACCTTCCTGGCCCAAAACTCACACTTAGAGAGCTTGGCGTACAACTGTTTCTCTCTTAGAATCTCCAGTACTATCTGCAGATGTCTAATGTGCTCTTCTTCACTCTTAGAGTACACTAGAATGTCATCAATAAAGACAATGACACAGTTATCCAGATACTCACGGAAGATCCTATGCATGTAGTCCATAAAAATCACGGGAGCATTCGTCAATCCAAAAGACATTACCGTAAACTCATAATGTCCATAACGGGATCAGAACACCATCTTAGCTATATCCTCCTCCCGTACTCTAATCTGATGATAGCCAGACCGCAAATCAATCCTTGAAAAGATCTTAGCATCCTTCAGTTGATCCAAAAGATCATCAATCCTAGGCAATGAATACTTATTCACCTTATTCAATTGCCTGTAATCGACGCACATTCTCATGGTGCCATCCTTTTTATTCACAAACAACACCGGTGCTCCCCACGGTGATGCACTTGGTCGTATAAACTGCTTCCCCAACAACTCTTCTAACTGCCTTTTCAACTCTTCCCAAGTTGGTCAGGTGTAGGTTGTAGTCGAGGCCACGACTACAAGGGTGGAAGGACGTAACGAAGTAGGACGCCACCACAGAGTGCGTAAGAGAATATACCTCATGCATAACTGATGAATGTATGTGTATATATGTATATCTTATCGTCTCCTAAGACTACTAGTAAGTATGCTATAGACGACATGCGGAGGTGATGTGACATTGCCATACTCAACGAATGCATTTAACAAAGCACGGAGCCCTAAGTAATATCAAGATTAGAAACCCCAGTCACCTAGTAACTTAGATAAAGCTACTTAGGATAGGAAAGATAATAAATAGTAGGGACTTTAATATGCATGACACTTAGAGATCTCCTAAGTGACCTAGAACATAACTGAGAAATGAAGCGATAGATACGACCCATGGTTTTCCACTAAGAATGCTTTGTTCTTACCCCCACTCGCTTACGAATCCAGGTGAAGAAGATGACTTCTCCAAAGAGGGCGGCTCTACTACTTACACGAACCCGCTCGCGTGACCCCAAGATAGGGGTCATTACGGAGACGTGTACCTACGCGCCGACTGACGCCCTTCGGCAATCCAGGCACCACCCCTTCGAGCACGTAGAGGTGCATGATCTTCCTCGGTGAACCCCATCTTCGTAGCTGAAAGTCCAGGGACCGGGCCAGAAGATCCCATATACCTGGAGGACAGCGAGGAGGATGCTCCCCCACCGTAAGAGACGTGGAGGTAGACCCCACCTCGGTCACCCCACCATCCAAGCCACGAGGTCGTAGGACCACCGCTTGGAAGAGGGTGACGCCCGCCACATTGCGTCGGTTCGCCCGCCGAGAGTTCACGGCTGTGACGACGCCATCTAGCGAGGAGGAGGAGGAGGACCCCGAGGAAGAGTCAGACTCGTAGGGCTGCAGACTTCGACCGTCTCCGCTGACACCAAAACTGTAGTATAGGACCTGTGTATAGGCGCAATGAGTAGTACTCATCCGCCTAAACGCCGTATGTACGTTATGAACTAAAACCATGATTGTATAATATTACCCTCTTAACGTAATGGAATGTATATTATAACTGCTGATATCTATATATATATATATATATATATCTGTTTGCACTCGTGGCCGAAGTATGTGTTGAAATGCAATTGTATGTAACTTAGTCTGCTAATTTCCAGTATGGTAAAACATGCACTTTTGGAAATGTAGACGATTACGTACACGCACGACTTCTAGTTTCCCAGCTCTAGTAATTGAGCAAAAAGTTTGAAATCAGACCCTATTTTAGTAAACCCTTATTTTAAAGATACTAGTGAATGGAGAAGGGTTCGCACCCCAAAGGACAACCACCTAGCCGGTATGGTTTATCCACCTAGTTAAGGCATGTCAACTTTTAAGGAAATGAGCATTGACTAAGAAATTAACAAATATTAATCATTTTAGGCTAATGCACAAAAATTAAATAAGTCATTAAATAACTTTAATTTTATTAGAAAATATGTTTAATTAATTAAACTATTTTTATATACTAATCTCTCTTCATTAGTTACTCATTTTTTTCACAAACTCTTTTTCTATAAGTTTTTGTCCACTGAGAATAAAATTGATACAAAATATTAATTCTAAATTAAAACACTAAATGAATTATTAATATGAAATAATTTAATTCTTCAAAAGAGAGTAATATTAAAAATGAAGAGAGCAACAGAGAGAACGATAAGAAAAAAAAAAAAAACACCCACCCACGTTGAATTGTATCTGACTGGTTACAAAAACGACCGCATTTGACAATTAGAAAACGAAGGCGCATTCTTCCCATCCCATTCCATATATCTAATCTGGCATTCGAGCATTGCACCCCGTCGTTTTAAGTCTGCCCGCGTTCCTGCGTTCTCACCTCTCTACCAGAAGAAATAAATCCCTCTTACCTTTTCAAATCCCTTCCTTCATCTCTTCCATTTTCCTTATTCCCATTCAAAGACGCGTCTTCCTCTCTCTTGAACATGTATGTATGCATACATCATCATCGTCGTCGTCATGTGCATAATAACAAAGAAACATAATAATAGCATCATTCTCATAAACACCTAATAATACTAAATCTTGGATCTCGATTTCTCGCCACATTCTTCTCTCCGTTCCCGATTTCGCTGATTCAGATTCACTTTCTTGGATCTGCGTTTGCTTTCTTCTGAGTCAGATCGGAAAATGGAGGACGGGGACATTGAAGGCGGCGGCGGAGAAGACGGTTTCCGCTCGCCGATTGGTCGCAAGTATCGGCCTGTTTTGGCCAACGATCGCGCGGTGCTCGAGATGTCTTCCATGGATCCTGGATCCTCATCCTCTCCCTCTTCTTCTTCTAAAGCAATTCCAGATCAGCCTCCTAATCTCAGGTATCGCATCGATGACATTTGATCTTCCTAAGTTGCCGAGGGGCACGAACCTGCTTATCTTGCGATATCAGCAGTTTTCATTTTGGTTGCTGAAATTAGAATATCTGTGTATCTGTTAGGAGAGTGCGGGATGAGTGAGTGAAAGAATTTGAGTCCTATTTGTTACTGGGATGGTGTTGTAGTACTTAGAGTGGCTTTCGCCCCGCTGTTGGAAGTTTGAAACAAGTGAAATTGGACGAGTTCGGTTGGGCTCTTTCGTAATAGTAATAGATTGGATTTGTTTTGTTTTGTTTCGTTCGTTCCTCAAAGTGGGTTCTTGGCCAGGAAAATAAACGTGGGCACAGGTGCTGGTGCCAGTTCGAGTTCTGTAGAGAAGGAAGGAAACTCTCCCCATCAGCCACAGCCTAACGGATCCCATCAAGAATCAAAACTGGAGTTGTTTGGTTTTGATTCTCTTGTCAACATTCTTGGTCTCAAAAGGTAAAAGATTTTGCTTCATAATGTTTGTGAACCGATATTTCTCTTCTGCACTTGGATATTAGCATGGAATTTACACAGCTGATGATGACACTTTTAACTGACCATATTCTGTCCTTCTTCAGCATGGCTGGCGAGCAAGCTGCGCCACCAACTAGTCCTCGAGAGGGTGAAGATATTTCCATCACTGTTGGGCAGCCAAAGGTATGTTAATTTCTCAAGTACAATGTTACATCCTTTCAATTAAATCCTATGTTTGCTTCTGTTTGCGGCAGTGACATTTCAAATCTAGTTATTGACAAATGTAGCATATCCATTTATGGTTTGAATTTACCAAAATAGTAGACTTGTGCAAAGGTAAAGTTGCTGTCTTATCACTTGGAAGTCATGGGTTGGGTTGAAATCTGGGAAACAACCTCTTCGCTTGCAGAGATAGGTGTGAGAATTGTGCATTGGGTTGCCCAATAGATTCAATAAAGAAACAAGTCAAGTGAGAATAACTTCTGTTTATACATATAAGGGAAAAAAGATTAGAAGATGAGTATAAATTGTTTTTTGATGGCTTCAATATTTTGCGAATATTTTTTATGATCATGAATCATGAGTAATTTCTCCTTCCTCATGTTACCACACAAGAATGATTCAGCGGTCGTGATTTGCTGCCCTCATTATCACAATAAACTTCTGTTCTCACGTGATATGTCCTACACACACATCTACAGTTGACATTATGTTGGGAAAAGTGCTTGTCTGGTGCTTGGTTTGAAGTTTTGAGAGGTGCAAAAGTACTTCTGATAGAAGCAAAATAAATGTTACTTCCTATAAAAATGTCTCGAGATGATACTTTTCTACTTTTGCATTAACTAAAATGTTAAAAAAAAAGCTCTAAGTTGCTCTAACAAAATTAAGTGAAGGCATATTTCCAATGTTTAATTTGTTTAATACTCCTTGACAGCCCAGTGTGCTTTTGGATCCCCTTTTTTTTTTGTGATTGCAAATACAAAAAATACAATGGCTATAACACATAAGTTACATTTCATATGATCATTTGATTTTAATCTTGCACTTATTTGTTTTTGTGTCTTACCGTATCATGTTTATTTTATTTTGCAGCCTGCTACTCCCAAAATGGGTACACTAATGGGTGTCTTCGTTCCATGTTTACAAAGCATTTTGGGCATCATCTACTACATTCGTTTTTCTTGGTAACTATTATATCGCTTTAAATCTTACCTCAAATTCTTGTTTGTTTAGGATTTTTTGGGATGGAATATTTGAATATTAGGGATTGATAATTGATAGTTGATTCAGATATTATTAACTTGGCATTTGTATACAAATTAACAATTAACAGTAATTCTAATTCAACTTTACAAGGTCACAATTTCATTTTCTTGCCTTTTTTGAGCAAAATATCAATCATGGCAAAGCTTTTACAGTCCAACTTTGAGAATAGTTTGAAATTGAAATAAAAATCTTGTGAGATATGATCAAAATAGTGACCAAATGTCATTTTTTCAAAACCCCAAACTAGGCTATTTCACATAGTTTTGAAATATTTTAATGAATACCTTTCTAAAACATGTTTGTTGGGCGCATTTTCTAATGTAAAAGTTATTTGTTAAGATCAAATTAATTATTTGACTTTTATTGTGAAATTTCTACCTTTAACAAAAAATTATATATTCCTGTTCATAGGCTTCTTGATGCATTCTAAAACTTTTAAATGTTAAAATCTTCAAAATGCTTAGACAATCTTTTATTTTTGTTTTCTTAAACATAATTGACTTGGAAATCATTGTTAATCTAACTTGATAATTTAACATTCCACTATGCATGATTGATAAATATGGCTTTGGAAATTGCATCATCTATATATGGTTTACATAGACACATATATAATATATGTGTTTGTTAAGTACTCTTAGGTACATTCTACAAATTTTCCTAGAAAAAGGGTACATTCGGCAAATGATGCAACACAGAATCTATTGTATGATTCCTATGTGAAATATAACATGATAAAGTACCTATCTATGCATGATTTAGTATCATCACATATTATAATTGAAACATAATATAGACATGCATCCATTAAACCCTACTTGGCTTATTCTAGGAAAGCTCAGTTTACTCATATCACATATTTCCTTCTGCACGTATACACGGTGGTTGGTTTATGTTCAGTTGGTTTGTCCCTCTACCTGGGTGCTGTTCTTGTGGTTCACTATTGTCAAGGACTAACTTAAAATCTTAAGCTATTAAGTGGAGACTCGTGAATGGCTTTATATGTAACACATCCTTTATGCAAGTGTCCTTTGGGCTTGAAGCGTGGACAATGAATAGGCACAAGCTACCTCATGTTGAAAATTTCAACTTCTATTTAGAAGAAAGGGGGAAACATGAACTGAACTCTCTACTTAGTCATAGAGTCTCTAATATCATGTTTACAACTAACTCTCCGTTAGATCTCATGGATGATTTTATATCAAACAACTGTAAGATTCTGGCAAAACCGATTGTTAAGAGTATATGATGGTATCTGCTGAAGATAGGCATGGAGTGTTAGTTGATAGTGTTAGCTATGCAGTTCGATGCCAGTATTAGTTAGTTAGAGTAAGTGAAAGATAGTTATTACCAATTTTCAGTGTTGTTAAGTAGTTACACCCTGATATATAGATGCTGGACCTACTATAAATATATGCAACCAATGTAAACCTCATCAGTTGAATACAAATCAGTTTCTCTAAATCTGATCTGATTCAACTGTCTCCCTCTTAGATTCTCGCTGAATTTTCCTTTCACTTTCTCTTCGCTTTCTTGCAAACCAAACCCTTTGAATGCCAAGGAGGATAAACATATTTGGTAGTGTACAATCTTTGTTGCATTTAGTTTGATCAGATGTACACATCTGTAAGGGGATTTCTTTTCCCCTATATTTATTTTTGGGATAGAGTTATGCTGTTACTTTCTTTCTTGAAGGGTGTTGGCATGTTTAATTTGCAATTCAATTGGGATGGTTAACTGCATTCCTAATTTCTGTAGTTTTGTTTCTTTGCTTTTTCCCCCCTTACTCGAGATAACCTATGTTTTCCCTATTGTATTTTTTTTCTTCTTTTTAATTAAAAGGCTAATCTTTATTTGTTTATTTTTTCTGTCAAAAATGTTGTGATGTTATTTTAATACTGCAAATATTACCTTGAGAATTGAGATCGTTATTAGTTTTATTTTTCCTTCAAAAATTGTGCTTTTGATAATCTGATATTAAACATGGTCAACCAAATAATACTTGCAAGTTATAATAGATTGATCATTTCTACTTGATGCAGTATTTTAACTATTGTAATATTTTAGCCGCAATACTTTGGCATTTGATTGAATTGGATTACACTTCCATCATTAAACTAACCATAATTTAGATGTTTTCTTTTCCATAATTGTCGTTACTATAGGATTGTTGGTATGGCTGGCATAGGAGACGCATTGTTGCTTGTTGCCTTATGTGGCATTTGTACTTTCCTTACCTCAATATCACTGAGTGCTATTGCAACTAACGGTGCCATGAAGGTAAGCATTATATTAGTTGAACTCTTGTATCTTTTGTATGACTCCTGTTTTCTTTTGAAAATCTTTGGTTAAAATTAATACTATTGTTTCTTTTGTATGACTACTGTTTTCTTTTGAAAATCCTTGGTTAAAATTAATAATAAGTTGTTTAATATGTTGTTAATTTAGAAAAAGGAGTTTGCTGATCCTGATGCTCAATTTATGAGGCTAGTATATTTTATTTGTTACAAGGGAGTGATTAGTATCTAATGTTTAAGGACCAGTTTCGTACACCAGATAAGTTTGGTGCAGTTTTTGGCTAGGAGGTTGGGATAAGGCTGGATAGGATTTGAAGCTGAACATTGTTTCACTTTCATCTGTAGTTAGCCCCACAACAGCCACCACCACCCACCATTGACACTCATTGATACTAGCTTGACCATCGCCACTCCCACTGTTGCTGCTACGACCACCACCACTTCTAATGCATGGCTGTCATTTTGTTATTTTGAAAGAAAGAAAAGTTTTAAAGAAGAGAAGTAAGCACAATATAGGCAAGGGTAAGTTATCCTTAAGTGCTGCAGGAAGCTAAAAAGAATACATAAGTAACAAATGCAACTGCGGTTTCCGCAAGTTTGCCGAATCCCTTTGCATATCAGAGATGTCTACTCACTACTCCCTTTAAACAACCTTAGGCAAAGCATCAGAGGGGCTTAGAGCATGTAAGACATCTTTGCATATTGTTAGCAAACTATAGGAATGTCAGAGGTCTGCTTTGCCCCAATCCTCTGCAATAAACCCGCTTTTTGTCGCAAGTGACTACTTTGTTCAGGTCAAATGAGTTTTTGGTTTCTCACCTTCAGTTTGTTGGCAATATGGTTCCCTTCTTAGAAAAAGGATCGCAACATAGTTTTGAAGTTGAAGTATATTTGCTCTAGTTTTTCTTCACCAAAAGTGTTCCTATAAACCAAAGCAAATTTTGTGGGTAGTGTTCGTAGTTTGTCTGAATGGAAATCTCTGTCAATTACGGGCAATTTTGGTTTGGAGATAGATATCAATTTTTGGGGTTCCTTACTACCTAGTATATGTTACGACGCTGATGGAAGGTGATATGATAACTGTTTGGTTGCTTGTGTTAACTTGATTCGAAGCCTGAACAGATTTTATTGTAGGATCGCCTTGCTAGAACAGGTTGGTGTTTTTGTGTTTGGGATTTTTTGGTGTTTTAATCAGAAGGATATAGATGCCACACGCAAGAAAAAGGGGAGGGATAAGTGTTGGTTGATCCCCACAAGTTGCCTTGATAAGATCAGATTTAGTTCTTTACACAAGAACAAAAGGGAAGCTCTCACAATGAGAGAAAACTCAAGATTCATTCATAATCTGTTTAGAAGATTTACATTGAGTTCCCTTTTGTAGGCTTAGTGGATTGCACCAAGATAGTGGGTTTTCTACCCTTTTTACTAAGTATTTAATTCTCCACTAGCATTGAAACTAGCACTAAGACTCCACTATATGAAAATTACACATTAAAAATGGTGAATTGACTTTTATTAAAATTCTTGTAACTAGCCAATAAAATTGTTGCCCATTTGTTTGAAACTTTGGACTCTTGAATTTGGGCTTCATCTTGAGTTCTTCATGTTGGGCCGGAATATCCTTCAATTTGAATGAGTAGTCCATTTCCCCCCCTCATAAGTCACAAATCATTCTCTCCCTCTTCAAAAATGATTTATCTTTGAATCTTTTTAAAATGAACCCAAACCCAATTGGTAGGTTCAAAAACCACATTCTTTCACCCCTCATTAATTTGTGGGTAGTCAACCTGCTTCTCTTCTCAAACATTATTTGTGCCTTGTGTATTACTTTAGGCTGCTCAACTTTGCTTTCATAAGAAACAGTAGAAAATGAAGTCTTCAATACCTCATCCAGGAACACATCTTTAGATTCATGCAACAGAGAAACAAAACCACTAGGATAATTTGGCTTAAATTCAGATGTGGAGGGTGCCCCAAACTGAATCACAACCAAAGCACTCTTGAAATCATATTTTGCATACATACATAATTTTCTCTCAACTTCACTTTTGTCATTTTTCACATTCTTTTCTCTCTTTTCACTGTTCTCACTTCTTACAATTCACACTTTATTTTCACTCCCCATTGGGGGCCTTCTTGATTCTTTTCTCTCACAACCTCTTTTCTCTCATGTTTTTCTTTTACCTCACTTTCCAATTTTCCAAAATGTGATTGTTGAATTTCCGTTGATTCAACCTCTTTAGGCTGAATTGCAATTGGTTGCTCCTTCTTTGGTTGGTTCCTCATTGGAATAGAGTTGGAACTAGAAGAATTGCTTATATTCTTCCTTTTCATTCTCTCAAGGAGCTCTTCACATTTTGTATTGAATAGCCTTTCTAGATGATTAGTCAATGCTTGCATTTAAACAACGAATAAGCCTCCTCCTTCTGGTGGATTTTCTTCTCTTGATATGTTAAACGAATTGAAAGGAAAAACTTAGCTTTGAATACCTAATGATAAGATAACTGTCTAGCTGCTTGTGTTAATGTTAGAACTGGTACCAATGGAAATAAAATACTGAAATATCTTCTGTGATTGAATGTAAAAACTGAACTCCAGAGGGGAATTCAGGTTACAGCACCTTGCAGGAAATAAAATAACACGTACTCGAAAGTCACGTTCTGGGATTAAGGTTCCCTTAGCCCTCCTTTCCTTCAGATTCTGGTTCGATGGCTTCTTCTGTGCCTACTGTTCTGTACATATACTCCACTCTAGGAAAGAATCAAGGGCTATGCTTGATTTCCTCCTGGAATTCCTTATTTCCTATTTATTCTCTAACAGATTTATGTCCCCCCTGATTCCTCCTTTCCCGATTTATTCTCCTATTTATTTTCTACTGATTTATTCTTCCCCCTTATTACTCCAATTCCGATCTGCTGCTAATCAGCTCGGTTTCCTCCCGTTATTTCTCCTAATTAAAATCTGCTGATCCTCTATTAGTTTCCGGATTTGTTGCCCATTAATTCTTTATTGCCCTTTCCTTTTCTGTATTTTCTGGAGTAATGAAGGGAAAGGAATTATTTTCCTTCCTTTTTTATTATCAAACTCAGCTTCAGCTGGGTATGTAACAGTTAACTTGATTAGAAACTTGAATATATGTTGGGCTGGGATATCCTTCAATCTGAATAAGAGTAGTCCATCCCACCCCCACATATCAGAAGGCATGATTTTAAAGTTGTGAATTTGAAGGGCAAACCAGGAAATATCCTTGTATGAAAATTGAGATTTTATTTTATTTCTGGAAATATCCTTGTATAAATATTGGGATTTTACTTTATTTCTTTGTCCTTCTCTTTTATCTTTATGTACCTTTTATTGTTCATTTATAGATATAGGTCAGTCTTTTGCTTGTGTGTTCTTATGTAGGGTGGGGGACCATACTATCTCATAGGTCGTGCCCTTGGTCCAGAAGTTGGAGTTAGCATTGGTCTTTGCTTCTTCCTTGGGAATGCTGTTGCTGGAGCACTGTAAGTGCATAATATGGACCCTTTTTTTCCCGACTTTTGCAAGGAGATCAGACTAGTATGATGATGGATCAAGTTTTTCCGAATTGTAGTGTCATGTAATGTGTATCATACAATGAATTCTGAAGTTTTTTGTCTGTTGCTTATGGTTCTAGTTACGTATTGGGAGCTGTAGAAACATTTTTGAAAGCAGTTCCTGCTGCTGGGATTTTTAGAGGTAATGATTCTAATTACAGATTTTTTGTTTTTTTTTGTTGTTGTTTGGAATTATGTGGTTTTATACATTTTATTAATTTATTTTAAATTCAAGGATTTTAATTATATTTCCTACAACTATCGTAAACAGTTGCCTAATTCAAGCATATATTTCCTGCAACAGTCTTAAATAATTATTTTGTAATAAATTTCATCTAACCTGTTTATGCACTTATAGGATTGTAGCATTTTAATATTATATTAGCATCAATGTTGTTAAAAATCCGCTATAGCGATGTAGTGTAGTGGATTTTGAGTCCACCGCTTTGAAAATCGCATAGCGTAGCGGCTGCATTTTTCCATAGTGGTTATCGCTGCCAAAATAGCGTAAATAGCGGCCATTGCGGTTTTTTCTAAAACAAAGGGGCATTTTTGAGATTTCACTTTGTTTTAACTTTTTATACCCATTTATCCTTAAACCTAAAACCTAAAACCCACAGCCTCCTCTCTTCAATATTGTTTGTGCCCCTGCTCTCTCTCTTCTCTGGCTCTGCTTCTTCACTGCGACCAGCGACCCATGGCGGCTTTGGTCACAGCAACCAGCAATGGAGGACGAAGGATATGCTTCAATGGAGAATATTGAGAAGGATTATCTTGATGAAAAGGATGAATAGATTAGTAGATTTTAGTTGATCTTAGTTTTTTTGGGACTTCATTTACTATATTTTGCATGCCTATGTTGCTGTTCAGAGTCCACACTTAATTTACTATATTTTAATCTTGTAGGCTTTGATTATGCTATGCTTTTGATATTTGATTAGGCCTTGAGCTCTTCTAGGCTTTTGATAATTTACTATATTTTGTTGTCCAGATTGTATGAAATTAGAGCCTTGAGCTCTCGACAATTTGATATTGAGATTATGATCTTTTATGCTATGCTTTTGATTATTGATTTATGATTTATGTTACTATTTGTTAGCAGGTTTTGTCATTTATGCATATATATATGTGTGTGTAAATATTATTATATATATATATACACACACACACACACACACACACACACACTTTCAGCCATAGCGGCGCCAATAAAATATCCACTATATTTTCATAGCAGATTTTTAGCAATCCGCAATTCCGCTATTGATAACACTAATTAACATGTATCTAAAATACCATATCAACCACCACATCTAGTCCCATTGTTGGGATTGGCAACATGGGTTATGAGATGCTATAGTGTCCTATCATAATCCATGTTTATAGACAACAACAACTGAGTGTTTTCACACTATGTGGGGTTGGTTATGTAACACCCTTGCTAACTGCCCAATTCCATGGTAGTAAGCAATGCTCACAGGGTTGTCATTCGTTGTGTAGGGTTACTTCTAGCCCCCTTACTTTTACCTTTTCGAAAATACTTGATTATGGAAAATATGGACCAATTTGAAATTCGTTCACATGCTTATCAAGTTATAAATTAGGAGCCGTGCGTGATTAAGAGAACATATAACAATAATCGCTAGCGTTTACCACAAGTTAGGTAGAGATCATAGTGGAACATGAAAACCAAGAGTATATATATATATATATATATAGTTACAATCAAGGTCCCAACACACAATTACACATCAGACTTAATAATAAATAATTACACATAGAGTATAGAAGTCATAAAACATAATACAAAACATTTATCGCTTTAGCGCGACCGTAGTCGTTTTGCTCCAGCTCCGATCTACAGCTCTCTGTTGCCTACCATGCGTCCCTTGGGTCAAGCTGCTCGCTATGTCTACCTGGATCCATAACCGAGTGGGGGTGAGAACACTTAGTCCTCAGTGGGGTTCCTAGCCGTCTCAAGCGTTCTCTTGACGGTACTCACTTCATACACATGCTCATATACATTATCATATACTTATACATTACATACTCATTCATCATATCATTGCATTTTCATTCATTTCATACTTTATGCATGGGGTTCTCTTACGCTTCCCGGATGAACTTCAGTCCGAGTTACGTCCTTCTTGTATCGAAGGCCCTGGGTGAACTTCGGCCCAGGGTTACGTCTTTCTCATTTTCTTTCTTGAACGCCCCCAGGCGAACTTCGGGCCCGGGGTCACGCTCCTCTCATCTAGTCCTTCGCCCATGTAGTCGTGGCCATACGACTACAACCACTTCTGTTCCCAACTTGACGACGACCCAGCTGCGCTCACACCAGAGTGGTTGCTAACCACTGATGGGGTCTAGTGTCCATCGCCGCCAATCAAGTGGGCTAACCTCCACTAGGTAGGAGGTGGGGGCTGGCCTCGCGACGCAACCAAGCATTGGACTTATACATCATCATCATCATAACTTAGGTGTGACGTCACCCTTTCTCATTCATCATTTCTTTCTTTCTTTCTTTTCATTCATCACTCTTAACCAATCCACCCCTTTTGGGGACTGGTGAGGGGCGTGTCCGCCAAGAGATACTTACTGTCATATAGCTACATACTTGTTCCCTAGGGTTCATTTATGATCTTTAAGCATTAAGTGATTAACCTCTAGTTCTCTAAGGTTGCCCTAACACTTATTGACAACCCGGTCCTCATGATGCATGATAACATACACGTTATAATCATCACTATTCTACATGCAATGTTCCACATACATCTTACAAGTTACATACATCCATCAAGTACATCAATTAAATCTTTGCTTGTTGGACTATGTGCCCAAGACAGGTTCCATGAGCTTCTTGCCTCATAGGCCGCTCAGCGTGACTTTGGGTCCGCTTAGCGGTCTGACACCCGGTTCTAGAAACATCTTCCATCCTTATCTCCAGGTTCCCCCTGAGCCGCTCAGCGGTTCACAAAGGCCACTCAGCGGTTCATGAGATCGCTCAGCGACTCATGAGGCCGCTCAGCGATACCTGGGCGAACAGCAACATACTTCTTTGGTTTTCTTGGTTTCTTGCCATCCTTTCGCATGGACACTTCTTGGGTTTTTCCACACATATTCCAACCATTAAAATCCTAGCTAGTCCAGGTCACAGGACCCTTCAGAATCATCTCCCTAAATCCTAGCATAGCATTTCTAACATAATTTATCATGAGGCATACAAGCACATAAACACACACAAACAAGCATAAGCCACCAAGGGGTGAGCAAGCCAAGTTTACCCACCTTATTTAGAGGCTTTGAAGGCAGATTGGATGATGAGAGAGTTGGGGGAGAGCGGTCCTCCGAGTGCAGAGCTTCTGCCTAGCTTCCGTCAGGTTGTTCCTCGGTTCTGTCGATTCCTGCTGGCTCCTGGCTTGCTTTGACGCCTCCGAGCTCCTCTTGGCTGAATTTCTTCAAGCTTTCCTTAGGGTTTTGAAGGGATTTTCGTGGGTAAGGGTTAGGGGATTCCTGGAGGAAGTGAACTGGGTTTAAGGTCTGGGTCTCCGGTTTGACAGAACAGCAGTCGATCGGGCAAACGGACAGAGTTCTGGCAAGGTTTCTAATTTTCCATTTCATTTTCGGTTTGGGGAGGGGGTATTTATAGCCCAAGGGCTGAATGCCCATTTTACCATTTTACCCTTGGCAAAAATTACCAAAATGCCATTATAATTTAATTTCCTAATTATTTAATTAGTTTGGATAATTATGAAGTCAAATCAAGTCACATCAATGAATATTTAATTATTTTCCTTAGAAAAGCTGAATAATCACGTGGTCATCTCCCATGTGGGTCCCACTCAATCCCGTTTCGCTTGCATTCGGTTGTTCGCAGTGCAGTGCCGGTGCGTCGCGCACGGTCGTCCAAAAAATATTCCGCTTATACCGTCGCGATCCTCTAATTGCCCTCTACATAGAGGTGTGATTACTTTAAGGTATTGGTGAATTTTTCTCCGGAGGTATATTCTTCACAGATACCTTTGGCACACCGTTAAGCGTCGGTGGCGACAAACGCCAGTTCCGCTTGCATTTCTGCGATCGCCTAGTCCTCCGAATGAGGTTGTGGGACTAATCTAAGGTATTTGAAACTTTTCCCCGGTACCGGTTGGGTTTTCAGGGACTTGGAACTCTCTGCTCAATTCTACAGGCTAAACGGAGCCGTTCTAGTGTCTGCAGAATCGTCCGAAAGTGAACAGAATTCTGTCTGGCTGACGTTTTAAGTTTTCTATCCAATTCTAAAGGTCAAGGGGAATCGTTTGAGTGTCAGCAGAATTTTGAGAAACTAAACAGAATAATTTCTACAGACACTCGTGTCCTAGGGCATTAGGCTTCCACTTTCCCGACGTCTCCGGCGTTGCTAGCGTTCCCAGACATCCTTTCTTATCTCTACGCTCTCTGGTACTCCACCCTCCTTCTTTTTCTTTTAGATTCTCCATTTTCTCCTTAATATCTTAAGGTTAACATTCCATCCCCAATCGCTCTTGATTTCGTATTCTCTTCACTTCCCTCGCACACTTAACATCTCTTCCTTCTTAAGCTTAATACACCTCCCTTTGTCCTCCAAGACCCAACCTTTCTCACTTCTTTAGGTGAAACCTAAATTGAATTATACAGTTGCACTTGAACTTGAACCCCTCACACTTGATTGTTATTCCCTCTTCTTAGATTTATGTTTATACCTCCAACCCTAGTTGTACTCTTACCTGCGTCCTTAACCCCGTTTATACGATGCGTACATGTTCTCTTTAAACTTATTTCTTCCACTGCCAGTTTTACTCGACTCTCATGCATTCCTCTCTTTAATTTCTTGTTTTCCACCTCTGCTCAATAAGCCTTATTCTCCCCCTTCGAGATTCCAAAGCCTATCCTCCCTAAATCTGGCACTTGTCCACCACAGCCACATAGTCATAGGCGTCCCGGTGCTTGACGGACACTTGTAGTTTACGCTTCCAACCTCTAAAGGAGTTCGCACACGAATTCACTAGGCGAAACCTTTGCTAAGGGAAAACTGGAATGTTACAGGTTACATGGATCAAGCGACGTTGTAATGCCCTATCAAAGACCATGTTTTCATGCAAATCATTAACCTCTAAATTTTCCCACACCTCTAGCTAATGAGTTACCTGCCATTTGATCTACTCTCCTTACTGGGACTTCTATTGGTCTTCTCCTCACATGTCCAAACTACCTAAGACATGATTCTACCATCTTTTCTACTATAAGTACTACTCCAACCTTCTCCCTAATACAATCGCTCCTAATCCCATCTTGTCTGGTGTGTTCACTCATCTAACACAACATTGAGTTTATTAGTCCTGTATAACATTGTTGGCCTTACAGATGTGCGGCAAAATTTTCCCTTAAGCTTGAGTGTCACTTTTCTATCACATAGAACTCCCGAGGCACTCCTCGATTTCATCCACCTAGCTTGGATCCTATGATTAACATCACTCTCTATCTCTCCATTATTTTGGATAATGGAGCCAAGGTACTTGAACTTTGTGATGTGTGATATAGGAACTCCATTTTTCACCTCTACGTTTAGACTTGCACACCTCTTACTAGACCTGCATTTCATATGTTCGGTCTTACTTCTGTTTATACGAATACAGTGTGTTTCCAACACTTGTCTTCATAGTTTTAGCTTTCCATTTAACTCTTCTCTCGATTCTCCCACCAGAACAATGTCATTCACAAAAAGCATGCATTGGGGCATTGGGCCTTGAATGTGTTCAGTAAGAGCATTCAAGACCAGGGTGAAAAGATAGGGATACAGAGTTGACCCTTGATGTAGTTCAATGGTGATGAGGAAATCCTCTGTCGTTCCACCTTGTGTTCTTATGCTAGTTATGACCCTGTCATACATATCTTTGATTTCTCTTATGTAAGCAATCCGAACTCCTTTCTTCTCTAGAATCTTCCATAAAATATCTCTTGGCACCCTATCATACGCTCTCTTCAAATCAACGAAAAGCATATGTAAGTCTCTTTGATCACTTCGATATCTCTCCATCTATCTCTGTAATAGGTAGATTGCCTCCACGGTAGACTTCCTAGGTATTAAGCCAAACTGATTTTCTGTGATATGTCTCCCGTCAAAATCTCCACTCAATTTTCTCTTTCCCATAATTTCATAGTGTGGCTCATGAGCTTAATCTCTCTGTAGTTTGCACAAATTTGTATATCTCCCTTATTTTTCAACATGGGGATCAAGACACTCCTCCTCTACCCATTTGGCATTTTCTTCGACCTCATGATCTCGTTGAAAAGTTTTGTGAGCCACCATGTTCCCTTTTCTCCAAGGCATTTCCATACCTTAATAGGTATGTTGTTCAATCCTACTGCCCTGCTTTCTCCATCCGCTTTAAAGTTTTTTTGACCTCCGCTTGTATTCTACGATAAAACATATTATTCTGATCTTCTTCCCTGATATTTAGTCTATCTAATCGTGGGAGAGCCTTTTATTAAACAACTTCTGAAAGTAGTTCTTCCACCTAATCTTGATGTCTTGTTCTATGACTAGGACTTTACCCTCCTTATCCTTAATGCACTTTACCTGGTCCAAGTCTTTTTCCCTTCTTTCCCTACCTTTAGCTAACTTGTAGATACCATTCTCCCTTGCTTTAGTGCCTAATGATTGATATAACCCATCAAAAGCCATAGCTCGTGCTTCACTCACTGCCTTTTTTGTTTCTCTCCTAGCTCTCTTGTATTTTTCCCAATTTTCAGCATTCTTACATATAGACAAAGGTTTAAAGCAATCCTTTTTTGCCTTGACTTTATCTCGTAAGCTTTCGTCCCACCACCAAGACTATTTACCTTTAAATCCATGGCCCCTAGATTCCCCTAGTGTCTCTCTTGCCACCTTTTTGATCTCTTCAACCATCGTATCCCATAACTCATTCGCTTTTCCTTGTGTTTTCCAACTCACTTCTTCCATCACCCTTTTTTGGAAAATCCTTTGTTTTTTGCCCTTCAATTGCCACCACTTAATCCTTGGGATCCTCTCTTAGTTGTTTCTCTTCACTTGCTTCAAGACTTGTACATCCACCACCAAGACCCTATGCTGAGTAGTTAGACTTTCTCTAGGTATTACTTTGCAGCTCGTGCAAAGTTTTCTATTTGTTTTTCTTATAAAAAAGAAATCAATATGTCAGCAAGTTCGTCCACTCTTATAGGTGATAAGATGTTCGTCTCGTTTCCTAAAACACGTGTTTGCTATTGTAAAATTGAAAGCTAACGAAAAATCTAGTATGATCCTACCCTCTGCATTTGCTACTCCTATTCCATATCCCCATGCAACCCCTCATATCCACTAGCTTGCCTCTCCTCATGGCCATTTAGATCTCCTCTTGAGAAAATCTTTTTCTTCTAAAGGTATGCCTTGAATTAGCCCTTCTTAATCTTCCCAAAATCGTATTTTGTGGCGCACCTCTAATCCTACTTGTGGTGCATAGGCACTAACACTAAAGGTGTCCCTCTCAATTACAAATTTTAATGCTATGATCCTATCACCTTTTCTTTTAACATCTACCGCATCATTTTTCCATAACTTACCTGCAATTATGTCTACCCGTTTTCTAGATTTTGCCTTCCCAGCGTACCAAAGCTTAAACTCAGAAGTATCTAACTCATTAGCTTTCGCTCCTACCCAGTTAGTTTCTTGTAGGCACAAAAAATTTATCCTTCGCCTAATCATGGTGTCCACTATTTCCATTGATTTACCTGTGAGGGTGCCTACGTTCCATGTACCAAAGCGTATTCTACCCCTGTGAACTAAATTATTTCTTGCACCCGTTCACGAAAATGCGGGTAACCCTTGCATATTTTTCACTGCATTTGGGCACTGATACAATGACTCTTGTTCTTTTGACATTGCGTGCGAGCAATGCAATGCGTTGCTTGCGGGAAACGACCTAGCCTTAGAACTATGTAATCGTTGATCCATGTCATGAAGATTCGACAAAGTTTTACGTTAGCTGTCCACGGCCTAACACAACCCTCCTCTTGTACCCGGGCTCGGGACCGACTATGTAGTGTTTTCCAACAAAACACAACATAGGCAGAGTTATAAACCATGTTTGTAGACAAATCCTTGAAATCTAAATCTCTCTTTAGTGGTTATGTTTATAGTTTTTCTTGGTCTCCTACTTTTAGCTATTGGGCTACCCTCTCCATCTTATCAAAACTCCGTATAAAACTCCATATTGGGGCTTCTGTAGATCTTTCTACACACAACCGAACTACCAAAAGCGGGATTACCATCTTTATTATTATAGGTGTTATTCCAGTTTTCACTTTAATATATTAATTTTGATTTAATTTATCTATTTTAGGATAGTATTAGTATGATTGATTTAGTTTCCTTTTATCTCTTTATTATTATATCTATATATTGTAAAGTTTTCTAATGAAATAATACAAGAAAAACATTCAGCTTCAACTACAACATTCTCATTTATCAACATTATGCTTATTCTTTTGGCCTTTTATCACTCAGCATTCAGTCCCATACAACATTGCGAGTCTTATAGTTGCGTGTTGAAATTCCCCTTAAGTTGGGCTGGTACTTTTCTATCACAAATAACAACCGCTCAGTCCTCCATGTCATCCACTCAACTTTAATCGATTACCTTACATCTCCCTCTATAGCATGTAACATAAATGAGGAAAAAATGGTAACCTGGATTATAATGTTTAGCCTAGCTTCTGCTGTTTTTGACACATTGGTTTTTTAAAAATGTTGTGCTAATTATTGGAGAATGTTTCTTTTTTCAAAATAAAATAGAAGAATTATATTAGAGAAGGGTATTGGAGAAAGAAAATTATAAGAGCAAATGAGTTGCTTAATATTCAAATTCAAATAAGGATACATTTGCATTAAGGTCATCAAACTGAGATGCGTTTCATCATCACATTTTTCATTGGTGACTGTAATTTGGTGTGGCTTCTTGTATTCCTTACCATTGATCACATCATCACAATGATGAGCGGAATGAAAGAGTTGCTATGATAGTTTTTAATTAACTGAAAGACCTGTGTATGTTATTATTGTTATTATTTAGTTTTACCTTGCATTTTTTATGTACAGCATTTATTTATTTATTTAGCATACTTAACTGTATTACCATGATGGCAATTTGAGTAAAATTAAAGCATTTTGTTTGAATCGAGCAATTGATCATTTAATGATTACTTTATTTGTGTTACAAGTGCAGAGACTGTCACCCAAGTTAATGGTACTACAGTTGCTCAACCAATAGAGAGTCCAAGTTCTCATGATCTGCAAATTTATGGGATTGTTGTGACTATTGTTTTATGCTTTGTTGTATTTGGAGGAGTAAAGATGATAAATCGGGTTGCGCCTGCATTTCTCGTACCTGTTTTATTCTCACTCATCTGCATATTTATGGGAATTCTTTTGGCTAGGAAGGATCGTCCTGCAGGTTTGTTCTTTGCTCTATGTTAACCACTTTGTCTTTTTTAATAGAGGATCCATACTTCAGCTTCATCCTATGCTCAAGCACACATGTAGACTATTTTCCTGTGCCCTTTCTGAATGACATTGAATCAATGCTCGGTTGATTCAAGTGGTTTTTTTTTTTTTTTGGATAAAAGAAGAATTGCACTAAGAGGAGAAGAGAATTATAGAAAGTAAGAGGATAAGAGATCCTCTATAAAGAGACATATACAAAAACTTAAAGTTACATGAGCTATCAATGGAGTAAAGCTTTCCAATCTCTCAAAATATCTTTGAATGAGAATCCTCTAAAGGGATTGTGTACTTTTCAACAAATAGATGATAAACGCCTAATCTTATCCCACAAAACATGAACATTTGAGAAATTGTCGTTGAAAACACGAGTTGTGTTCTAGCTAGATGCACCAAATAGTGGCAAAAATTGTACATTGCTACAAGTAGTTAGCTTCTTTTCTCCTTCCAAAGCCAGCAAATCTAATATAAAAAAAAAGGTATCTAAGGTTGAAGGACACCCTCCCCAAATATCCCAAATAGATTATTCCACAAGAGGCTAGGTGCTGAACAATGCAAAATAAGGTGTGCAACTGATTTTGAATTTTCACTACACATAACACACACAGAGGGAAATAGCCTTATGAGGCCTTCAAATCTGCAACACGTCATTAACATTACTTCTATTAAGCACAACCGTCCAGATAAAGGATTTGACGTTGTAAGGAGCTTTGGACTTCCAAATAGGCTTCTCAAGGATATAAGAGAGTGAAGTTACAAAGTGGGTTAGGAATGGTTAATTCAAGTGGTTTGACACTTATTCTCCTTCAACGAGGTATTTGGGTTGTGTCCAACCCAGCTTTTCTATGCTGAGGTGAGTGCTTGTGATGCCTTACAGGCGTCATATGTTTCACTGGAGGCACTCTTTAAAAAAAAAATGCTAAATCAACTTTTAACTAGGGAAATGCCAAATTCTTTTACTGAAGGGTTTAGCTCGCTAAAATATCAAGTTTAATGAAAAAGATGGTTACATCCAGTGGTTATTTATCAGTATTAAGCACCAACAGTACCACTTGAGTGTAATGACTTCGGACAGAATCAATTTAATCATCCCTTGACCACCTTTTGAGGAATTCTTTTTTTCTCCCAATAGGAAAAGAAATTTCATTTGAAGAGAATGGAAGTACAAAAGTGATTAGACATCCTTAGAAAGGTACTGTTACACACCCAGCAGCTGAAGCTGAGTCAGCAGGGGTGGCCAACCGAAAAGGAAAGGAAATAATTCCTCTTCCATATTTTTATTCCAGAAGAAACAAGAAAGAGGAGCAAAATAGGAGGGAATAATATCTGATTTGTTAGAGAAAAATCAGGATTTAATTAGGGAAAGAATAAAGCAGAAAATAATCAGTTAGAGACAAATAAGGGAGGAGGATTTTTAGGAGAAAAATAAGCTAATCCCTTGATTCTCTCCCATTGATAATTATAAGGGGATCATGGGAGAAAGGAAAGGCATTCAGTTATTCAGAACCGAGAATTAGACATAGGAGACCAAGGGATCCTAAAATTCCCAGACTATTTTCTGTTTCCAGTTCGTGCATTTCAATATTTCAGCCATCCCTGTTTTGGTTCTGTACCAGAAATTCCCCATTGGAATTTTCTGCATAATCAATAAACACCAAGGCCATTTCAGCAATTCCTGTCTTATTGGTACCAGTTCTTACAGGTACACAAATAAATAACTTGTTCAAAAGATTTGACCAAGTGCTTATCCTTCATTTTAAAGTTTATCCTTTTAGGAATATCAGCTTAGGAAACGCCATTAAACAGACCATGTGCTTAGGACCATAGCTGCTTGTTATTAGCTATGGCCAATGGACATATTTAGAATATATTTTCTGTTGTCTTGTTGTTCTTAATCTCCACATTTACAGTTCTCCGACCCCCCCTCCTTTTTCTTCTTCTTCCTAGTACCTATACTTTCAGGAGCCACCTTATGAAATAACCTCAAATTAGCATTGCCTTCCTTTATTATGAGCCACTCTATTTCTGTTATCTATGTGTGACTTCTTGTGCATGCTTACCGTAGAATCTCAAGTGTACTCTAACATGCCCCCTGAAACTCTTGGCGGCGGTGAGGAGAGCTGATCTGAGCTATCCTGTTCTGATCAAGCTTCTATTTGGTGAGCTCTTCAACAGTCAACTTGTTCTTGAGCCAAGTGAACCTTGAACCTGAGAAGGCATTGGTGAGTAGATCAGCAGGTGTATCTACTGTTGGAATGTGACTAATTTGAACTCTGTTTTGAAGAACTCTTTCTCAAACGAAGAAGAGGTTGGACTTCATGTGTTTAATCTGGGACTGGAGAAAGGGGTTGTGATCCAACATTATTGTAAAAAGTAGAAAATAGGTTTAGCAGAAATGTCATTATGTCCCTATAAACGGTACTGCAACCACTTTTTCTGCCACTACATCATCCAAGCTCGTATACTTAGATTTAGAATCCATAAATACACAAGATCCCAAGGTTGACCTTTTTGTCAGGTCTGAAGCTCATTTGCATCCACGGTACTAGCCCCTATGCTTAAATGTGTGGCTCTTGACAAATGACCGAAGAATATAGGAAGTCTGCCAAGTAGAGTAAAATTATCTACTGCTTCTCAGTGGGCCTCCATTGGGTTTTGCATAAACTGACATACTTTCTTTACACTGTAGGAGATTTCGGGTCTTGGATATTGAGGATTGGCCGATAGAGTAGAGCCATGCTGGGAGAATTTCTGTCCTTACACCATAGGAGTTCCAAGGCCTATGGCTTTATACATTATATGTAGCCTTCAGACGAAGGTCTTTAATTTACGTTTGCTAGTTGAGGAGCAGTGACCCATCAGGAAATCTTTGAACGTCAATACCCAAATAGTGCAGGAAAGCCTAGAGAGAGAACAATGAGAGTGGTTTCTGAATATTGGATTACATTGAGCAGGTTACAGAGTGTTATTTTCATGTAATTCTTTTATCGGTAGTTCTTCTACATGTGACTGGTTGTACATGTGTACTACAGAATCTAAAGTGAACTCTAACAGACTTGAAGCGTATATGGTACCCAGCCTCATTTTACACTGATTTAGCTTTTCTTATTTTGAAGAATGGGAGTCCACAAATGATTTGAATGCGAACATAGTATATGACAGAACACTATGGTATTGTCTAATCCATGTAGTCGACCCTAAATGATGGGATAATGCTTAATTGTTATTGTTGAAGTCAACAAATGAGAAACTCTAGGACCGCTTGGTTGTCGTAGAGACTCTAATACCATCATAAACTAAAGACAGATAAATTTCCAGGAGGGATAAAAATACAAAATAGAGCAAAGAACGCAAAAGTACAATAACTGAAGGATAAGAAACTATACACTAGATGTTAAAAAGAAACTATACACTAGACGCAGAAAAGAGAAACAAAACTCAAGCAAATAAGAAGGGAATAAGGGAAAGATTACTTAATAGGATCGTTACAATTGACTTGTTAATTTGTAGGACTCATGTTGCTCGTAATCCCTTTAATCCTTCGATTTTTTTTTCCTTCTCATTTCCTCTGTTTCAATTTTGCTTATACTGATCTGTGTAATGAACAATTCTTGTTCATATCCATTTCTCTTTTCCTTATTTGATTCAGAGGGAGTTACTGGTTTGAGTTCGGAGACATTTAAAGACAATTGGAGTTCAGACTATCAAAAGACTAATAATGCTGGAATCCCAGAAACTGACGGCTCCGTAAGCTGGAATTTCAAGTAAGTCATCATATGTTTTTTGTTTATTTAAATTCATTTACCCTTTATTCTACCAATTTATCTTTCATTGATTCTTCCAATGAATACTTTGTGTGGAGCTGGGGGAAAAATGCTTCTACTTTAGACTACAACAACAATGTTATGACATTATTTCATAAATCATGTTAACAACAACAACAATTGAGCCTTATCCCATTATGTGGGGTCGGCTACATTGGACAAGTGACGCTATAGCACTCTATCAACGGCCATGTTTTCATGTAGATCATTAACTTCTAAATTCCTTTTAATAGTTTCCCATATATTTTTTTCTAAGTCTCCCCCTACCTCTAGCTAATGAGTTATCCGCCACTTTCCTTATTGGGCTTCTACCGGTCTTCTCCTCACATGTCCAAACCACCTAAGATTGGATTTTACCATCTTTTGTACTATAGGTGATACCCCTACCTTCCCCCTAATGCAATTGTTCCTAATCCTATTTTGTCTAATAGTGTGTCCATACATCCACTGTAGCATCTCCATTTCCGCAACGTTGAGTTTATTCTCCTGTTGACTTTTTACTGCCCAACACTCAAGTCTCGTACAACATTGCTGGTCTTACAGTTATGCTAGTAAAATTTTCCCTTAAGCTTGAGTGACACTTTTCTATCACACAAAACTCTTGATGCACTCCTTCATTTCATCCACCTAGCATGGATCCTATGATTAAAATCACTCTCTATCTCTCCATCATTTTGGATAATGGAGCCAAGATACTTGAACCTTGTGATGTGTGGTATAGGATCGTCTCCAATTTTCAACTCTACGTTTAGATTTGTATGCCTTTTACTAAACCTACATTCCATATATTCGGTCTTACTTCTACTTATATGAAGATCGTGTGGTTCCAATGCTTGTTTCCATACTTCTAACGTTCCATTTAACTCTTCTCTTGACTTTCCCACCAAAACAATGCCATCCGCAAAAGGCATGCATTGGGGCACTAGGCCTTGAATGTGTTTAGTAAGAGCATCCAAGACAAGGGTGAAAAGATAGGGACTTAGAGTTAACCCTTGATGTAGACCAATGGTCATGGGGAATTCCTTTGTCGTTCCACCTTGCGTTCTTACACTAGTTGTGACCCTGTCATACATATCTTTGATTGCTCGTATGTAAGTAATCCGAACTCCTTTCTTCTCCAGATCCTTCAATAAAATCTCTTTTGGCACCTTATCGTACGTTTTTTTCCAAATCAATGAAAACCATATGTAAGTCTCTTTGGTCCTTCCGATATCTTTCCATCAATCTCTGCAAACAGTAGATTGCCTCCACGGTAGACTTCCCAAGCATAAAGCCAAATTGATTTTCTATGATGTGAGTCTGCCATCGCAATCTCCGCTCAATTACTCTTTCCCATAATTTCATAGTGTGGTCATGAGCTTAATCCCTCTATAGTTTGCACAATTTTGTATATCTCCCTTGTTTATGAAAACGGGAACTAAGGCATTGCTCTTCAACTTATTTGCCATTTTCTTCGACCTCGTGATCTCATTGAAAATCTTTGTGAGCCACCATGTTCCCTTTTCTCCAAGGCATTTCCATACCTCAATAGGTATGTTGTTTGGTTCGACTGCCCTACTATTCTCCATCCGCTTCAAAGCTTCTTTTACCTTTGCTTCTTGTATTCTACGATAAAACGTATAATTTTGATCACCTACCCTGATATTTAATATATCTGATTGTGGGCGAGGCAACAACCCTTCATTAAACAACTTCTGAAAGTAGTTCTTCCACCTAATTTTGCTGTCTTGTTCTGTGATCAGGACTTTATCCTCCTCATTCTTAATGCACTTTACCTGGTCCAAGTCTTTTGCCCTTCTTTCCCTGCCTTTAGCTAACTTGTAGATACCCTTCTCCCCTGCTTTAGTGCCTAATGATTGGTATAGCCTATGAAAAGCCCTAGCTTGTGCTTCGCTTATTGCCTTTTTTGTTTCTCTCCTAGCTGTCTTATATTCTTCCCAATTTTCAGCATTCTTACATATAGACCAAGTTTTAAAGCAATCCTTTTTTGCCTTGACTTTATCTTGTACGCTTTCATCCCACCACCAAGACTATTTACCTTTAAATCCATGGCCCCTAGATTCCCCTGGTGTCTCTCTTGCCACCTTCTTGATCTCTTCGGCCATCTTATCCCATAACTCATTCACTTTTCCTTTGTGTCTCCCAACTCACTTCTTCCATCACCCTTCTTTGGAAAATCCTTTGTTTTTCGCCCTTCAATTGCCACCACTTAATCCTTGGGATCCTCTCTTGGTTGTTTCTCTTCACTTGCTTCAAGACTCGTACATCCATCATCAAGAGCCTATGCTGAGTAGTTAGACTTTCATCATGTATTGCTTTGCAGTTCGTGCAAAGTTTTATATCCGATTCTCTTATCAGAAAGAAATCAATTTGTGAACAAGTCCGTCCACTCTTATAGGTGATGATATGTTCGTCCTGTTTCCTAAAACGTGTTTTTGCTATTGTAAAATCGAAAGCTAACGAAAAATCTAGTATGATCCTACCCTCTCCATTTGCTGCTCCTATTCCATATCCCCCATGCTACTCTTCATGTCCACTTGCTTCCATGCCCACATGGTCATTTAGATCCCCTCCTAAGAAAACCTTTTCTTCTAAAGGTATGCCCTGAACTAGGCCTTCTAAATCCCCCCAGAATCATAATTATAAATCATGTTAACATTCAAACAATTAATTTCTAGATCTCTTTTAATAGTTTCACCTATAATTTTCTTAAGTCTCCCTCTACTATATGCTTTTACTTCACTTCAGACAATTGACCCAAACGTTATGTGTTGAATCTAATCAAATCTTTCAGTAGTATGGATTCATCATACTATTTGCGCTGGTGTATATTTATTTAATTTTGGTAGAAAATAAATTTCATTAGAAGAGAAGGTACAAAAGAGGATAAGATATCATTATAAAGTTACAAAGTATAACCAAGTCATAAGAGGATAAGCTCAACAACAAAGCTTGCCAGTCCCTTTGAATATCAGCTAAGGTAACACCATTAAACAAAACGTGCTGATCACCAAAGTGATGCTTAAAATATGATCCTATCCCAAGCAAAATTAATAGTAAAAAGGGAATCATTAAAAATTCTGGAATTCCTTTCTAACCAAATAGACCTAATCACTACAAAACTGAAGAGTGCCGCAAGATCCTTGCTTCTGTACGGGACCTAAAACCTCTTAACTCAATGATAAGAAAATGATGTGATTCCATAGGGAAAAACCCACAACGATTCAAACATTCCAAAAGGCTTGTTCTACAAAGATATCACCATCGGGTAGTGTAGAAACAAAATAGCCCCCCATTCTGAATCTAAACCACATGTTATATACATATTATGGGACAAAGCAGTGAGAGGCCTGCCCTTCTGGAGCATGTCATTTGTGTTAATCCTGTTAAGAACAATAGTCCAAACAAAAGCTTTGACCTTTGAGGTAGATTTAGATTTCCAATTAGGTTTATCTAAGAAATCTTTCTATGTTTAAGAGGAAGTCAAAAAGTGAAAATAAGATTTACAAAGAGAAGACCCCAAAGGAATCAAGAGTTCAACTTTTAATGCTAGGGTTACTAGAAAGATGATTAGATTTGAGCAGAGGAAGGAGGGACTCTAATTCAACAACCATTCTATTGTTCAAGTTTTGAATAAAATGAAAGTCCAAAGAGAGGTGATTTTGGGAAAAGAAATTGATAAGCAGGGGCATTATGTAAAGAGGATAGGCTAAAAAGCCATGGAAAAGTATCTAAGAGGGGAGTATACCAACCCAATTCATTGGGTCCAAGTTGGGTAGATGAAATAGAGGAGTGTCTTAGGGGTTTTATGTGATAAAAGAGTACAACTCGAGCTTAAAGGAAAATTTTATCGCACAACTATAAGACCAATGATGTTATATGGAACTGAGTGTTAGTCGATAAAAAGGCAACAAGAAAATAAGCTCATTGTCTGAGGATGTTGCGTTGGATGAGTGGACAAGATAGGATTAGGAGTAAATGCATTAGAGAGAATCTCGCCTTACGTGGTTTGAACATGTAAGAAGCCTCAGTAAGGAGAGTAGATCAGATGGTGGGTACTCCATAAATTAGAGGTAGAGAGAGACCTACAAAAACCATAGATGAAGTGATTTACAGGATAATGGTTTGAATGTGAAGATTATTATGACGTCGAATTAATCCATTTAGCCAACCCTACATAGTGAGACAAGATTTAGTTGTTGTTGTTAGTGCAAGAGCCACCACCCACATGAAAGGATAAGAGGATAAGAGGACTTGACAAATTATGAGTGACTCTACTTGTATGGTTGGTGTCGCCCCCATTTGGGTGCAAAGTGCAAACCATACTTCGAATTACTTGATGCCATAAAGAGTGAGGTTGTAGAGGAAAATGCCAAAGGAATTAGCTGACAATGTCTTGTTCTTGGAAACAAGATTACCAAGACACAACCCTCCTTCCTATTATGATTTACAACATACATCCCAACTAACAAGGTGATCTCTTTTAAAGCCCCCTACTCCTGAACAGAGGAATTCTTACATAGTTTTTTCAATATTTTGTGCCACAACTTGTAAATGGAGGGAGAGGAAGTATAAGGGGATACTAGACAAACATGGTTGAATAGAGTGATCCTGCCGCCAAGAGAGAGAAAGGCACCTTTCCAACAATATAACTGCTCCGCAATTTTATGCACCACAGGATTTATTTTGTTGCTGACAATTGCAAATACTTGTGTACGTAAATAATCCTTGTGGCTCTAACAAGTGCACTGGAAAAAGATCAGTGTGTTTTATCACTTCAGTCTGTTGAGATATTTTTGCACTGTCATCTGTATAAGTTAAAACTGTTTCACATTTATTGCAGGTGCCTGAGGGACCAATTTGTAGAAATCTTTGCTATTTTATGATATTGGAATGATTTTTCAAATTTTCTAATAATTTTCCTTCTTTGCCAGTTCATTGGTAGGCCTCTTTTTCCCGGCTGTGACAGGAATAATGGCAGGTTCTAATCGATCATCCTCTCTGAAAGATACTCAGCGATCAATTCCAGTTGGAACATTATCTGCAACTCTTGTTACTACTTCTATGTATCTAATTTCCGTGTTATTGTTTGGCGCGGTTGCCACCAGAGAGAAGCTTTTAACAGACAGGTACTTTTTGGTCAAAAAGGTCGCATAACAAAAGACCTACCCCCGCCCCCCCCCCCCTCCTTGAATGTGCACCAAAAGCATTCAAAAACATCAAATATGCACTTTTCCTCTTGCACTTTTGGTGGTCAACTTATGTAAATATGCAATTCCTGTGTTTCAAGACACGCATAATAGAATTTATATTCACCTGGTTTTATTTTAATATGGAGCTTTAATGCAGGCTACTTACAGCTACAGTTGCCTGGCCTTTTCCTTCATTAATTAAAATTGGGATTATTCTTTCAACTATGGGTGCTGCTCTTCAGAGTCTGACTGGTGCCCCACGTCTTCTTGCAGCAATAGCCAATGATGATATTTTACCTATTCTGAACTACTTTAAAGCTCCAGATGGCAGAGAGCCTCATGTTGCTACCCTTTTTACTGCTTTCCTATGTATTGCATGTGTCGTTATTGGGAATCTGGATCTTATCACTCCAACTGTAACTATGTTTTTCCTTCTATGCTATGCGGGTGTCAACTTATCCTGCTTCCTTCTCGATCTTCTAGATGCTCCTAGTTGGCGTCCTCGTTGGAAATTTCACCATTGGAGTCTGTCTCTTGTGGGCGCATTACTTTGCATAGGTATGCTGTCTTGCTGTGCATATTTGTCATTTGTATACATTTAACAGTTTCTTTATCTCCCTGTTCTATCTAGTGACATCTTTGTTAATTATATTTACTTTCTTCTGCTTTGTGTAGTGGTGGGGCTAGAGCTATTACAATAAAAAAATCCTTGTTTATAGACATAAAAGACTGAAATAAAGCTTTGAATGTGAGAGATAGTGCCCTCAAGATGCCATTAGTGAAACACCATGTATGACACAACCAGTTATGTAGAGAGAAACCCTTTAATGTGTGTATTTATGGTGTATATAACTTATTTATAAGGGAAAGGGCTGCTGTTACAGCCCATGTACAATTGCGCAATACAGAATTACAGCTATGCACAGTAACTAAAGTAAACACCAATACCTACAAATGAACGGGATATCTACTAGATAGCTACCACTTCACTGCTTGCCAAGATGGAGCATGGAAATCATATGCACTAGCTTGTTTCAGAAAGTTTGTTTTTGTTGAAGTTATGCACTCTAACTAGATCTTTCTCTTGAATGAAATAACAATCTGCATCTTTATGTTTTTAATGGAAAAGGAGATTATAGGCATTCAGAAAGCAGTTTAATTGTTACATTCACATATTAGCCTCACCTGTTCTATATATCCTAGCATTAATTCTTTAAGCAATTGCTTCAGCTGTAAAAGTTACGTTGCCAAAGTTGTAGCTTGTTATTCAGCTTCTATACTGGAGTTGATAACATCATTTTGTTTCTTGTTATTCCGAATTACTAAGTTTTCTCTGATAAAATAGAAATACGCAGAGAAAAATGTCTATCAAGTGGAGACTAAGCCCAGATAATAATCCTTGGCCTGGTGCTTCTTTTATACTCATAATGATGTGAACCATTGCATTCCAATTGTTATCACATGGAATCATGGAGACTAAAAAATAATTGACCATTCTCATACTAAAAGATATTTGGTTCTCAGAAAATTCTGCTTTGTAACAAATCTATAGCATTCACCAAGGTGTATTAGAGTTTCTGTCTGAAGCTTGACGTTAGGATACATAGGTTTTTCAATAGGTCTACAATATGTACCATCAATACTTTCCCTGTGAAATGACAACACAAGACTAAGATTGGGCCACCTCAATGAAAAGAAGATATGAATTATCCCTAATCTTTAATTTGAAAATCATGGGAGGGTTGGAGAAATAGTTCACAGCTGCACTCTATCATGGTGAGGTCGATTATATGGTTCAAATGTAGTATGAAGGATGGTCATAGAAAACAGGATGATTTGCCTTACTATATATGATGTCGAACTTCTTGAATAGCAGTGTTGTGCCTTATGAACTAGGTTTGCCGAGAATATATTCTGCATGCTAAACTTGACTCATTGGGCAACAGTCTGGTGTTAGTTCATATAAACTTCCTAAGTGCTTTCATCATATCTAGTTGATGTAGGGGCCAACGGGGCATATCAAAGAGAGAAATACGATAGGCAATCTTGAAAAAACTCCATCTTTGCTCATAAACGCCACAATATACAGTTTACCTGTGTATTTATGGAAGAAGTCAAGTGTTGAGAACTATCAACATAGTTTGCTGTTTAGTTGTTAGATGCTTACTTCTACTGCTGCTTTTGTGTGTGTGTGATTCACGTTGAAGTTTGATTTTGATATGATTGTTTACCTTGTTTCCAATGCAGTGATCATGTTCCTGATCTCATGGCCATTCACTGTGGTGTCTTTGGCCCTTGCGAGCCTTATATATAAGTATGTGAGCATCAAAGGAAAGGCTGGGGACTGGGGAGATGGTTTCAAAAGTGCTTATTTCCAACTAGCACTTCGTAGCCTTCGGTCACTAGGGGGTATGTACCTTTCAAATTCAATTCAATCTTCATTTGATTGTAGCATCATTGCATATTTGATGGGCAAAAAGTTACAGGACACGAGCACACCACATGTCTATATATATAGTTAAAAAATTTAAGGAAAAAAATCCACTACTCAGAAAACATATCTATAGTTCATTATTACAATAATATATAATCAATAGATGTCATACTATCAATTTTCACTACTTTCTAAGCCCCTTTTAAAATATACAGAGCACTCTACATATATGCCATGCATCAATACTTAGTATTTCTAAGCAGAGATGTGTACGGGCTGTCTGGGTAGCTTTTTGTCTAAGCTAAAAAATTTATGTTTTGATTCAGAAATATGTCTGACTTGTGTCCTGGAGTGTTGGATACTGACGCATTTCGGACATGTGGACACACCGTGTCTGCTTCATAGGTTAGCACCATGTTCTGTGTTGGTTGGAGAACTTGCATTGTATTGTGTTTGGTCTGCTAATGATCTTTCTAAGGTTAGGGATGATTGAGATGATATCATCTCCTTGCACTCGGTTGAGGATTCAGTCTGAACCCCAGAATTTATGTTTTATTGGATGTTTTTCAAACTGAATTAAAATTATTTTTTTATTGAATTTGGCAGAGTTTCCACAATGTAGAATACTTTGTTTTGTTTTAAATGTTTTTATTTTATAGTACGACTTCATGAATTTTTCTTATACAGAAATGCAGTTTTAACAGATATTCAGGCTTCAGTCTAGAATTTTTAGCTATATTTTATGTTGGTATATATGCATTATGCAAGATTTTCTTTGTAAGAAAAACAATCTTACTCCCCATGATAAAGGTTGAAATTGGTGTTTAAATTTAGAGTAAATACTCAAATTAGTCCTCCAAACTCCAAAGATAGCGGATGTCAAGCTAGTCTAGACATCAATATGGTCCTTAGGGGTTGAAGTGGACATTCATTCAGTCCTCCAACATATCTTTCGGCATCAATTTGGTCCTTACTGCTAAAAATGGACATCCATTCAGTCACCCACCTATCTTTGTACAGCAATTTGGTCCTTGTTTTATACTTTGAAGATCACTTTGATGTCCAAATCTTTGGATGACCAACTTGGTGTCCCGTGAATATTTTGAAGACCAATTTGAGTATTCTGTTTTGTGATCATTATCCAATTATATTATTTACACAAAATATATGCTGTAAATTTGAGAGGTTAAAACTTTTGGAATTTCAGGCAAAATCTGTTAATTAATAACTGGTCTGATGCAATCTGCATTCCTCATAGGATTAAGTTGAACCAAAATTATATTCTGTAAATTTTCAATTCATTTGTTGAAATTTTACCATGCTAGATATAAATAAATTTGAGTAATGTGGTCATGAGCTTGTGATGTGCCTTTGAGAGTCATGAGCTTGATGTGCATTTGAGAGGCTCGTGGGCATAGTTGGAAGCTTTCATAACCAATTGAGGAAGGACCACTGTTGTCACGATTTAAAGTTTCTCATGTAGCCTCAAGTGGTAGACAGGTTCCTATAAGTATCATTCTGCAAGGACATTTTGGCCACCTTTCCAAGAGAAGAACGAGGAAAGAAATATGGTCTCAGTTAGAAGTAGTTTTTCAACTGTTATGCTGGAAATTTCAGTGTACTGTTTGGAAGATGTCCGATCCATGACAAATATTTTGGCCTGATAACAAATACTCATTGATTATATTTCATGTATCTTTAATGCATCCTGAGACATTTTCCATAATACCCCCTTGTTCAATAAATCTTACTTGATTTTAATTATGAGTCAAAGTACTTGAAGTTCAAGCTTGAAAGTAAGTTGCTTTTCTGACATTGCATGTATGTCTCTTGTGCCATTGTATCATTTACTGCTTTTATAATTCTATTATCATTCGGAATAAGGATCTGAGGATTTGTATGATAAAAAATATTGTCAATTTTTTTATGAATAGTATGTTTTTTTGATATAAAACTCATCCTTGTGTGTGTGTATCTGTTGATGCAAATTTATTCTTCTTTAGTCAGTTAGTTACTTTCAATTATGTTTGCAGCAAGCCAGGTGCACCCAAAGAATTGGTATCCAATTCCACTAGTATTTTGCCGACCCTGGGGCAAACTGCCAGAAAATGTACCCTGCCATCCCAAACTTGCAGACTTTGCTAACTGTATGAAGAAGAAAGGTCGAGGAATGTCTATATTTGTCTCTATACTAGATGGGGACTACCATGAATGTGCTGAAGATGCCAAGGCTGCTTGTAAACAGCTCAGTACCTACATTGATTACAAGAATTGTGAAGGTGTGGCTGAGATTGTTGTTGCCCCAAATATGTCTGAAGGCTTTCGAGGCATCATTCAGACAATGGGCCTTGGCAATCTCAAGCCAAACATCGTGGTGATGCGTTATCCAGAAATCTGGCGCCGGGAAAACTTAACAGAAATCCCTGCCACCTTTGTTGGGATCATTAATGACTGCATTGTTGCAAACAAGGCAGTGGTTATAGTGAAGGGTCTAGATGAATGGCCAAATGTATATCAGAAGCAGTATGGTACAATTGATCTGTATTGGATTGTGAGAGACGGCGGTCTCATGCTGCTTCTCTCTCAGCTGCTTCTTACCAAGGAGAGCTTTGAGAGCTGCAAAATTCAAGTTTTCTGTATCGCAGAAGAGGATGCAGATGCCGAGGGGCTGAAGGCTGATGTGAAAAAATTCCTCTATGATCTTCGGATGCAAGCAGAAGTCTTTGTCATAACGACAAATAAATGGGATGCACAAGTGGATGGCGGGTCTCCGCAGGACGAGTCATTGGAAGCGTTTAATAGTGCTCAACAGAGAATTGATGATTATTTAACCCAAATGAAAGCGGCAGCGGAGAGAGAAGGTACCCCGCTAATGACAGATGGCAAGCGTGTGGTTGTGAACGAGAAGCAGGTCGAGAAGTTCCTTTACACCGCACTCAAGCTTAATTCAACAATTTTGAGATACTCAAGAATGGCTGCTGTTGTGTTGGTAAGTCTGCCTCCGCCTCCACTGAACCACCCAGCATATTTCTATATGGAGTACATGGATCTGTTGCTGGAAAATGTACCAAGGATTTTGCTAGTAAGAGGATATCGTAGAGACGTCGTGACTCTTTTTACATAGTTTGGAACTGGATTCTAGGACATTAATTACTTTTTCACTGTTTATATTTTTGTAGTTTACATGTAGCGTTCATTCTTTGTACCTATTATCTTTGCTGAAACAGGATCTTCTGTATCTCCAGATTCTATAGAAAAATTTGAGATTTTATTCATTTTGGGACTTCGTTTGAATTATCTGTATCGAATGGGAAATATTTGTTGTTCGTTATACTCGTTTCCAAAGTCAATGGCATCAGAATAATGATTGTCAAAGTTTGGACCTGCCGTCGTGCAAAATCCAGTCCAGAACTAGTTGGGTTTGTTAAGCCTGTTTTCGCACTAAGTAGGTATGAAATGTTAAAGATTATTTTGCTACTCACATTTTTGCTAACATTATCGTTATAATTGGTGGCTTAGATTTAACTATGAACTTACTAACTTGAAATATATTTTTATTTATTTACAATTGAAGTATAACACGCATCTTTGTATTGAAGAGTATTAGTATTTTCTTATAAAAAAATAGAAAAAAGTACGGGTCTTTGCTAGTGTTATTTACATTTAAAAAAGTGTAAATATGCTTTTAAAAAAGTGATTTGTAATAATAAAAGTATCTTCCTCGTAAATAATAAAAATTAAAAAATTTGAAAAAAAAAACTCTTAGGAAAAAAAACTGTACTACAAATGTTAGGAAGTAGTAATTTTGGACGAAGTTACACCTCAAAAGGCCCATTTTAAGAATTTTCTTCATAAACAACAATTTGCTTCATCCGAAATTTACATCTTAAAACTCTTAATAAAACGCCTGAAAATTGCTTGAATATCTTCATTCAATATAGGAGATAGAACAACACAAGCACATAAACCAATAAACGACCTTTGCAACTTTGTGGTTTTGAGAACAAATAAAAAAAATACAAAAAAAAAAAACAAAAAATGCTTGCAGTGGTCGACGACATGGCAGCAAAGATCCCCCTATATCGCCGACGACGTCAGCAACAACTCTTCCCTTGCAACCTCCACAGACATGCCTACACGGCTGTCAGATTTGATTGAGAGGAACAATGGGACGGTGGAGCGGAGGATGGCGGTGTTGAGCTGAACGGCAGTCTGCCCTCATATTCTCCAACGGTCCATTTCGGGTGGGGAGGCTTGTGGTGGTAGTGGTGTGTAGGGTGAGTTACATGTACATTTTGTTTTCTTGGGTCTACCTGTGCAAAAAGTAATTTTGTTTAACTTAGATTTTAAGGTACTTAGTTTGTTTTATTTTAAGTGCCTTTGTTTTATTTGTATTTAAATATTTATTTATCTTAAAACAAGTGCTTTTATTTTAAGTCAATTCAAATGTGTACGTGTCTTGTAAAAACTCAAAAAGACTCCAATATCTATCTTCTGCTCGATTGTTGAAATGACTTAGAGGTCTTGAGAAGTTATAAAAAAAAAAATAAAAAACAGAAGATTGATACTTGTTTTGTTGGATTTCTTAGTTCTTATTAAAACTGGAACATGGGCTGAATTTTGAAAGAGAACATAATTCATAAGAAAAGAATAAGAGATCAAAATTTGAAAATCCAGTGATTGATTGATAAAGCTACTGCTTTGCTTTCAACCTTGAGTTCGATAGCTGTCTCATAAACATCAGCTAATTCATCAACTGATTGACAATCATCCATGTATTTACATAGCAAGGAGCATGGATTGGCACCTACCATTAACAATTAATAAGAGCATGATTGTTCAGGAATTAAGTTCATGCTGGCCAAATCCTTCGGTGCTCTTGATATTAATAAGGGTACCAATATCCTTTACTACGCGACTCACATTTAATCATTAACTCTACTTTATTCTATGGTTTTTATTTTGAAAAACAAAGAAAAGAACATATGGCTAAATCTCAGCCACTGATTCCTACAAGGTACCAGTACCCTTAAAAAAAGGTTGAGGGTACCGCACAAACTCCACTTGACATTGTGCTAATCATTTGAGCTTTTATAGCACAGTTACAACTTGGAGATAAATCTATCATAAGCAAGCATATAGTTGCTGTCTAGGAGAGTTGATCACTACTTTTTCATAGCCCAAAATACATGCCCACTTTGACCACTCAATAGAGTTAAGATATGAAGGTGTTCCACCAACTTCCTGAAATTGTAACATCAAGAAACAATCACCGAACTTACTTATATAACAAACATAACAAACCATATAAAGCCATATTGTCCTTGTCTATTATTTCCAATCACTGCATACTGTTGGCAGCTAATTAAGCTTGGAAAAGTTCACTAAGCCATTACTTTTAATTCAATCCCATTGCAAGAGGAAGATGATAGAAACAAAGCAGAAGCTTACATACTCAGGATACATAATATTACCATATATAGGAAAATGTATATACTTAGTTCAGGTACTTAGACTCACCAGACAAAACGATAGTGGAGAACCCTCTATGATTAATTTATTGGAGAGATAAGAGACATAGTTGGCCAAAGACATGGCAAGGTACTCATTGCTGAACATTCTTGCTGTTCAATGATGCCTTCACTGATACTCCAACATTAGTTCACCTTGCTTCTCTTAGAGAAACACAATTTCATAGTGAACTCAAGATTATAAAAATATAGCGAAATTCGTCAACCTCATGAATAGTTAAGAGATTGATCATGGAAATTCCCATGTGACCAAACCCTTACAATAATTTAATCAAATAAAATTTGGTAATGGCAAAGAAACTTGTACTCATGAAATCAGTTCAAGGATAGTTACGATGAAGACATAAATAGAAGTACACAACAGTAAAAGAAATCACAGAGAAAGTAATAGTAGAACATGAATTAACTCAATAAGAAATTGAATTAATAAGTCTTCCAATGTTATTTTAGACAAACAAATAAACAAACACCATGAAAGATAATTTGAACATAATACCAGTACGAACAAAAGAGTAAAAGCACTCTACATAATTCTTCCCTGAAAATGCTTTATACACCAAAATCAGTTTGAGCACAAGCAATCCAAGACTCAAAGTAAATCATAAGCAGCAAAGCATGGCACAGTTAGCAAATTACCTTGAGTATTCGAAGAATGCAAGAAGCATTTTGCTTCATAAGCCACCGTTTCATTGCATTGCAGCAATTCCAACAATTTCAAAATATATTTGAACGACCTCCCAATCATCAAAATTTTGAGACATGGCAAACCAGATTGTTCAGAAAGTTTATCAACAAATAAACTACTCTTCTCTGTTATGAAATCCTTGTGCACGCTCAACTTCACATAAATCCTTGCTTTTCTAATATAAAACCACCTTTAAATTACAGGTTCCATGTTCAACAGTCCCGCCTTTTGGGCAAAAAGTTACAACTTTGGGTCTAAGAGCTCTCTCTGTAGCCACAGATATACCACCTGGAGGTCTTTCTGGATCATTGCATCGTGAACATCTTAAACCACAAATGTTGATGGGCAGGCACTGCCTGTCTCTCAGTCAATGGAAATGGTTTTCTATCCTGAAATAGTCATTACAACCAAAACTGAGTTATAAGCATACCAAATTAGATAAATTATAATACAAACAATTTCAACTGGTTGAAAGCATGCCCATAAATTTAGTTAAAAGTTAATTTACAATGATCTAGGTTACATCAAGAAATTTTTGCCCAAGCGGATGCTGAGATACGAAGACATCAGTTGTTTCCACTCAATTCTTGCTCATGATTTGTGGGTGCAGTGGAAGGTAAGGCTGAGGAACATAACCCTGTTTTCTCAACTCAAGAAGAAGACTCTTCAGAATCAAATAGATATCAACAGATTGTGGGTGACTTCCATCAGCAGCAGCAAACATATGGGTGCTGCCATTGACATCAATCCAACTGTATCCAGGTACCTTTTGTACTCCTTTTTCCTTCATTAGACTCCGTATCTTAAGAACATTTGCCCACTCCCCAGCACCAGCATGTATATTGGAAAGCAATACATAGTATCCCGAATTTTTCGAGTCTAATTCAAGAAGATGTGTTGAAGCTAGTCTAGCCAACTCAACATTGCCATGAACATGACAAGCTCCAAGCAGTGTCCCCCAAACACCTGCGTCTGGAGTTAACGGCATGTTCTTAATAGTATCAAATGCCTTGTGCAAATGACCAGCTCGACCATACAAATCTACCATGCATGCATAGTGCTCCACCCTAGCACGTATCCCATATTCCTCAGTCATGCAATGGAAGTAGGATATGCCTTCATCAACTAGGCCTGCATGACCACAAGCAGATATGATAACAAGAAAAGTAACGTGATCAGGTTGAATCCCAGCTTTTAACATCTCATGGAATAAATCAAGGCATTGTCTAGGCCAGCCATGGTTTCCATATGCAGCAATGATGCTATTCCATGAAACTTCATTCTTCAAATCCATCGAATCAAACACACAACGAGCCATGGCTAATTTTCCACATTTAGAATACATGTCTATCAGTGAACTTGCAACAAAAGTGTCAGAACTAAACGCATTTCGTATCACAAAGCCATGTATCTCTTTTCCACAATAGAGTGCTGGTAAATTTGCACAAGCAGAGAGAGCAGTCGATAGGCTCACAGAATCAAACTTGGCTCCACTTATTCCCATTTGATGAAAAAGATCAATGGCCATTTCAGGTTTACCATTCTGTGAGAAGCTTGAAATCATTGAGTTCCAACATACACTATCTCTTTCAGACATTCTTCTGAACAATTGATATGCAAGATCCAGCCTTCCACACTTTGCATACATATCTGTAATGGCAGACTCCACATGACACACATTATCAAGTTGATTTTTCAGAATGTTACAATGCAGTTCCTTACCTAATCTTAGAGAAGCCAAAGCAGCACAAGCTGGCAAAACACTAGCCATGGTCAGGTAATTAGGTGTCATTCCCTCCTGAATTAACCACTTAAAAATGTTTATAGCGTCAATATTCAGACCATTAAGTACATAGCCTGAGATCATAGCCGTGCAAACCGCAACATCAACCGAGGTATTCTGCTGGAAAATCTTGAATGCCATATCCACATTCCCACTCTTGAAGTATATATCAACAAGTGCACTCTTCAAATAGACATCAAATGGCACCCTATGTCGCACTATATAACTATGGATTTCCTTAGAACGTCTAAGACTCCCAGATCCAACGATAGAAGGAAGGAAACTTGCAAAAGTGATCGAGTCTGGTCTGACACCAGCAGAGATCATTGCATTAAACAAGGGTAAAGCCTCACCTGTAAATCCATTTTGTACATATCCAGCAATCAACCCATTCCAAGTCACCGTGTCGGTCCGCGGCATCGAATCAAATAACTTCCGGGCATCAAGAAGGCTCCCACATTTCGAATACATGGCTAGTAGCGTGTTTGCTACCTGGGAATCAAAAGCGAACCCGCTACCAATGACAAGACCATGAAGCTGAGCACCAACGCAGAGCATCCCTCCTGTGGCACACAGCGACAAAACACAAGTAAATGTTACTGAATTAGGCTTAACACAAGAATCCCTCATTTCCTGAAAAGTTCTCATTGCACTGTCAAAATCTCCACGCGCCACATAACCGTTGAGCATAACATTCCACAAAATGCAGTCTCTCACAGGCAATTCATCAAACACGCGCCTCGCATCACAGATATACCCATTGTCCGCATACAACTTGATCAAGGCACTGCCAGCAAACAAGTCCACATCGAATCCCATGGACCGAATCGTATCGTGGACCATTCGGCCCAACGGCACATTATTCAAAGCGCCGCAAGCCTTGATCACATAAGGGAACGTGTATTTATCAGGCGAGACTTTACTGCCCAACATCATGAAGTAAAACAACAATGCAAAATCATGCCACCCAAGCATGGAGAAGCCCCTTATCATCCAATTCCAGGGAAGTGAAAAGCGCAATTCAAGCCTGAAAAACAAGCTCCTTGCATCCTTGATGCTGCCGCAAAGAACATAAATCCCCACAACCCTGGAGCTCAATGCGATGCGGTCACCCATTCCGCCAACAGTGACCTGGGCATGAATTTGCCTAGCCTGCGGAAGCACGGAGGCATCAGAGCAAGCACGGAACACTGATTCCAATTGGGTCGCGAGAGCCTCTTCGGTTTTGGGCGACGGAGGCACGCTGCAACTCGTGTGCGCGAATTTGGACAGTGTAGCTGCGACGCGGGAGAAAGTTCTGGTGCACGTAGAGCATAGATTTTTCTTGTACATTTTTTTTTTTTTATAAGAAGTCTTGATGATCTTTTCTCTTTAAAAGATGGACTAAACCCAAGTTCGTCCTCACAATTTCAAAATCAAAATCAGAAAAATTGAACCTCTAATGATGAAAAAAAAAAAAAAAAAACCACACCATTTTGTTCCCTAACATTTTATTAAAATGGACAAATCTGTTGGTGATAATCTAACATAGTGTTTTTTTAACTATAATGCTCGTATTACTAAAACATATTACCAAAATGTCACTGTTTCAAAACATATTACAGGAATACGTCTGTTTCGGACAGCGTGAGGGGCGAGTTTGTGTGGCTGTTCGGCGATTACACACAGAACTTGCAAACTCGTAAGGCAACTTTGGCTTAAACACGCCAACGCGTCTGGCAATTCCTACGTGGACACGCCAGCGTGGATGGCAATTTTGGTTTAGCTTCACCAACCGATTTGGCCATTTTGCGTTGAATTTGCCAATCGGTTTGACGACTGTGTATTCGGCCCCTTTAAACCCACCTCAACACCCCCATACCACCTCCTCTTCTCTCATTTTCTAAATTTTATTTCTCTCTCTCTACAAATCAATTCTCTCTTTATAATTCCAATTCTCTCTCAATGCTCTTGGATTGTTGAAGAAAGGAGTAAGGTTATTGTTACGGACTGGGCCATAAAGGCCCATCCTAGCGACCCGACCACCCAGGCCCAGAGCTCCGCGGACCTACCTTGCACAGCCGACCTGGCCACGATCCCACAATCCGCGTCGACCCTGACATCCCCGCCACCTCACCTGCTCGGGATAAGCCACCCCGAGATCCCCGTCGCCTTATCTGCTCGGATAAGCCACCCCGAGATCCTCGGAACATTCCTCCAAGCACGGGGTCGAGATATTCTCCCACCGCCGTGATACGCGGAACAACCTCAACCACCTCAATTATATAGTAGCCCGTACCCCACGTATGAAGATTCATCCAATTATCACTTACTATACTTCTTAATCCCTTGCTTACTTGAGCGTTGGAGTGATTGCAGGTACCCACCGCAACGCGAGTCCAGAGATCATGCCAGAGCCTTCGTCAGACCTTCAAGCTCCAGGATCCAGAGAGTGTATCGAGGTGCATACTTCGGAACATTGGCGTCGTCTGTGGGGACTCTCTTTTATGGCATCCCACCTTTCCTTTGGAACCTGAGCATTAGCCAACAACACCATCACCAACACCATGCCTCCGAAGAATGCCCGGAAGACGTACAGAGTAGTGAATTCCAGGGACACTAGGGGATCAGCACCAGTCGACTCCGCAGTGGTTCCAACCCAAGCTCCACCAGCGTCACAAGTATCCCCAGCGCTGACTGTAACATCCCGATTTTCTCTTAGAGGAATAATCGTGATTAATTAATTTTTAATCATGA
>QANU01051639.1:0-14556 GCA_003254905.1 Nissolia schottii
GGTAATTTCCTTGATATCAAACAATTTCAATTTTATGCCTAATGCATCCACAAAAATAGTACATTTTATTAGTTATAAAAATCCTTAAAACACCATTTATCTATTCTTGGTTTGCATTCTGATTATCCAATCCCATTTGTCAACTGTTTAAATTGTTCATATCATCCATTCTTTAAACAAAATGCTTAAACCAGTTTCACACATTTTAATTTATCATATACTAAAAATAAAATTAACTGACGAAAATAAAACAACTATAAGTAAAATGCAACAAAATATAAATTGGTTCACAGGGTTTGATTGCCATCATCTTCATTCTTCTTCAGAATCAGAACCCTCGGCATCTTCTTGCTCCTCTGACTTATCATCATCTTCCTGATCCTCAGATTTTGAAGCATCAACAGCTCGGGCTCTGCTGCTCTCCCCCACCTCCGGAGTTGGCTGGTCCCCAGGCCAAGCATATTGACGAGAAAACTCGTCAGGGGTAACTCCAGTAAAGCCAGGGTGAGTGCTAAAGACACTATAAAAGTTGCTATACATGCCAGTCAATGCGCCCAGGATATGGGAATGCTGTTGCTGCTGGATTTGCTGCTGTTGGTGCATCTGTTGCTGCAGCTGCTGCTGCATTCTTTCTATGTTGCTGAGTCGTTGATCAAAGGTGAGTTGTGTTGAATGTTGTGGAGGTTCAGTATCAATGTCTTCTTCCTGCTCTGAATGGTCTTGTTGGACGTTAAGTCTTTCCAGTGCATATCGCAGAGGCCGTTGGAGGCAATGATGGTTAATATAAGTAGCATTAAAAGCTTTCAGCTCAGTCTCATGCACTTCGTCATCCATGCTATATGCACCACAAGTAATGCAAAGTGAAGTGATCAAGGAGGGTAAGACCATAGTTGTAGCTTTCTTTTCAATGGTCTCAGCAATAGCAGATGACATTATGGCGGCCACATCTATGGGTACCTGTTGCAGAATTGACCAAAGGAATCGGCATTTGTAGATAGGAAGGTCAGAGACGTGTGGGTTAGGCCAGATGTTCCATAATATGAAGGAGGTCCAGATGACCACGATTCGCCTCATACAATATCGCTTTAATGGCCCTGTTAGAGCATGCAGAGGGATTCCTGGCAGTGCCAGTGTTCTGCGAACGTTGGTATCGGAGAAGGCATTCCCATCCACCATCATTTGAAAACTGCAAGTATCATCTTCGTGCCATGGCCTCCCCAGCAATTCATTGATTGCCACTTTGTCATACCGAACCTGAACTCCATTGACAACTGCGTATCGATTGGCGTATGCTTCCGCAGATGAACAACCGTTGGCATAGAATTGGCGAACAAGGTCAGCATGATATGTCTTGCGTGGTTCTGCCACTTGTTCCCAATTTCTTCTTTCTAATTCCTCTTGGAATTCAGGGAATTCATCCTCTTTAAGTTCAACTATCTTCTCTGGAAGGATGTTGTTCTGTCGGATCTTCAAATAATGTTGGTGAGCGGTGTAAGAAATAAAACGTTCTTTATCATACTCAGGAGAAGATTCTGCTTCCTTGCGTTTTCTTTTGTTGCTATTTTTGGTGCGAGGCCTGCAGTGTAACAAAATCAATGTAACAATGACATTATTCAAACAGTAAGCACAACATTATGTTTAAATTTATGATCCCATATTCCTGTTTTTGAATTCTAGAAATCCATTTTTGAACCAAGGATCCCTGTCAAAAACAACCAAGTGCTGTTTGATGCACATGAATGAATTGTTGCCAAATTGCCTTTGCACATAATTTGTGTAATCCAAAACAGCATCCATGGCAATCATTACAAGCACAAAGTGGTAACAGTTTTAGCATGATCAGAATTCAACAATAACAATGGATGCAAATTGTGAATGGTAGTGCTTTCAAAGTAAAAACCAGATTATGGCAAATAAATGGAAAAAAAAAAATTAGATTAAGAAATTACAGCAGCCAACGTCCAAATTCAGCTAGAGAACTATATCCATATGTCAAATCCAATTCTTAAGTCATCACCATAATGTATGGAGCTTTGTCCAAGCAATAAAAATCAGATGGATTTAAGCATAAATTCCAAAAGCAGGTTAAAAGATCAAAAATATATGAATCTTTATTCCAAAATCTGAACCTGCATTTTTTTCATTTGCTATTTGTATTCACAAAATCCTCCAAAGCTTCCAATGGGAGACATAGAAGTAAAGCTTAAACAATGTAAACACAAATTCTGAAATCCCCCATATCAATCATAAAAATCCTAGAGTCTACCACACCATAAACCCGAATTGCATCAAAGGAACATGAGGCCAATCAATCACGAAAATAGAAAGAATGTTTGACACAAAAACCCCCAATTCCTCGTGGCTAGGGTTCGGTTTGCAAGAGAGATGAAATCAGAAATTCTAGGCAAGAGAGATTAAGTTCTAGAACACTTACATGATGACTTGAGAGTTGAGAGAGAAATCGTGAGAGAAATTTGAGAGGGGAAGATGGATGTGTGGAGTTGAGCAGGGGAGAGCGAGAGAAAACCGCGGGAGAGAGTGAGAGGTAACAGAGGAGTAAAAATTTTGAAAAAGAAACTTACAGTGCTGGCGCGGAACCTGTTTATGTATATACCTCAGGTCCTCGTCCGCTGAGCAGCAGCTGGGCCGAAGCTGGGCGTCCGCTGGGCATCCCCTGATCTTGAAAATTCTGTTTTTATTTTTATTTTTATTTTTTTTATTATGGCAGTTCAAATTTAATCCCTTCTCATTTCTATCATTTTTACCCTCCAAACATATATCTCCCTCGGAAAATCACTTTCCAATTGCCCTGTTATGCCATGAATGAAAAATGACCATTTTCTTTAAATTTGCCTATTTTACAAGTCTAAGAGGTCAATTTCTGCATTATGCATTTCCTAGGCATACAAAGTGATTCCCTCCTCTTGGTATCATATTCAAAACTTGTTCAAAACTTGAGATCCAAAAAATTAAACAATTTTGGTGGAAGAATCTCAATTTGACCTTTATAAGACAAATTATGGCATTTTCTCAACTTGATAGGTCATATTTTGATATGATCATTTCCAAGGGAGGGAAATTGGTTTGTTTTCTTCCAAATCACCTATCAAACTTGTCCAAACCTTAGAATGGCATAATTGGGTTTGTTTGTACAGAAATTCACAAATTAACCCTATTATGGACACTTTTAGTTTGTTTAGCAAGTTTAAGAGGTCAAATCATGTTAAGACCATGAGAAACTAAAACCAACTTATGCAAAAATGTAAAAATACCCTGAGAAACTTGTGCCAAATTTAAACTTGAGATTTCAAGCCCATTTGGCACAAAGCTAATTTAGGGTGCACTTTAAGCCTTTGTTGCATTGCTTTCCTCACCTTTCTTCACATTAATCAATTCTTGTTTCCTTATCATGCCAGGTTTCAAAAACATTTATAATTCCTAATTGAAACATATTGAAACCTTAACAAATTAAGTTTTTGCTCAATTTCTCACATTCACTCTTGAAAGGCTATATACTCATGCAATTGCTCACCAATTTCCTTTTTCTTTCACCACATCATTGTGAACCAATAAAATTCCTACTTACTAATAAGATGTAATTTAAGTTTATTCAAAGGCTTAGTAATCACGTTAGCATCAATTATAACACAAATGACCAAAATGCCCTCATTTCACTTAAAGGCACAAATGATTGGTTTTTAATTGTGATCTTTTCAAAAATGACATTTCTTGAAAACCAATCATTGCAATACTTCCAAGGACATAAATTAGTTTTGTTTGAACACAAAGTTCTCAATTCTTTCATAACTGCATATGAACCTAATTCCATGTCCTTGTGTAAGGGAAATTTCACATCATGGGTTATTTCTTGTAATTTCTAATCCTTTGAATATTCTTAATACTTAACACCCCAGAAATAAAATAAATACTCACAAACACTGGGTTGCCTCCCAGGAAGCGCTCTTTTAACGTCATTAGCTTGACGCCTGTTTATGTTTAACTTGGTTTGTCCAGGTAGATCACCTCTGAAGCTGGGTTTTCACCAAGGTATGGTTTAAGTCTTTGACCATTAACCGTCCAAGTTGCATTTGTCTTTTGATCATACAGCTCCACAGCTCCATAAGGCATTACTTTCTTTACCAGAAAAGGTCCTGACCATCTAGTCCTCAATTTTCCAGGAAACAGCCTTAGCCTGGAATTAAACAATAGTACCTGTTGACCTTCTCTAAAATTCTTCCTTATGATGTGGTTGTCATGATATTTCTTTACTTTTTCCTTGTACAACTTGTTGGATTCATATGCCTGAAGTCTGAGCTCCTCTAATTGATGCAATTGAATTTTTCTCTTTTCACCTGCAAGTTTCTCATCAAAGTTCAAGAACTTCAAAGCCCAATAGGCTTTGTGCTCCAATTCAACTGGTAAGTGGCATGCTTTGCCATAAACTAGCTGGAATGGAGTTAGACCTATTGGTGCTTTGAGAGCAGTTCTATATGCCCATAAAGCATCGTCAAGCTTAAGTGCCCAATCCTTTCTTGAGTTTGAAACAGTTTTTTCCAAGATTCTTTTAATTTCTCTATTGGACACTTCAGCTTGGCCATTGGTTTGCGGGTGATAAGGTGATGTCACCTTATGCCTCACACCATAATGTTCCAATGCTTTTGCCAGTTGTGAGTTTACAAAATGGGATCCTCCATCACTTATAATTACTCTTGGTGCGCCAAAACGGTTAAAAATATTTTTCTTTAAAAATTTAATTACCGTTTTCCCGTCAGCCTTCGGGGTTGCTATTGCTTCAACCCATTTGGAAACATAATCGACGGCAACCAAGATGTATTCATTGTTTAGTGAGGATGGGAAAGGTCCCATAAAATCCATGCCCCAACAATCAAACACTTCAATTTCAATTATGTTTTGCAAAGGCATCTCATTTCTCTTGCCATTTCCATGAGTTCTTTGGCAAGCATCACAATTTTTAACATATAAGTATGCATCTTTAAATAGAGTTGGCTAGAAAAAACCTGATTGGAGGACTTTGGCAGCAGTCCTCTCTCCATTGTAATGGCCACCGCAAGGAGAGTTGTGGCAATGCCATAGAATACTCTTGGCTTCATTTAAAGCCACACATCGTCTCAGTAAACCATCAGGTCCTTGCTTAAACAGATAAGGATCATCCCAAACAAAATAGGTAGCATCCCTGAGAAACTTCTTTTTCTGATGATAGTTCAAATCATCAGGGATTACTCCTGCAGCTTTATAGTTAGCCATGTCAGCAAACCATGGCCTTTCCTTGATGAGAAACAGCTTCTCATCAGGAAACTCTTCGACAATCTCTTCTTCTTGGACAGTTACACTTGGATTTGTTAACCTGGATAGGTGGTCTGCCACCAAGTTCTCCTTGCCACTTTTGTCCTTAATCTCCAGATTAAATTCCTGCAACAAGAGAATCCAACGTATTAACCTTGGTTTACTGTCAGGTTTTGTTAAGAGGTATTTAATGGCAGCGTGGTCTGTATAAATTACGACCTTTGAGCCAATCAAATAACTCCTAAACTTTTCCAACGCATACACTATTGCTAGCAATTCTTTCTCTGTTGTTGCATAGTTAATTTGTGCTTCATTTAAGACCTTGCTAGCATAATGTATAGCGTGGAACACTTTATCTTTCCTTTGACCTAAAACTGCTCCCACAGCATAATCACTAGCATCGCACATTAATTCAAAATCACGATTCCAATCGGGTGCTGTGATTATGGGAGCAGAGGTCAAGCTAGACTTTAATTTTTCAAAAGCGATCAAACAGTCATTATCAAAATTAAAAGGAGTATCCTTATTCAAAAGGTTGGTCAGCGGCTTGGCAATCTTGGAGAAATCTTTGATGAACCTCCGGTAGAATCCTGCATGGCCTAGGAAACTTCTGATTCCTTTGACATTAACTGGGGGTGGTAGCTTTTCAATAACATCGATCTTAGCTTTATCCACCTCTATGCCTTTGGCTGAGATCTTGTGACCAAGCACAACACCTTCTTTGACCATAAAGTGACATTTCTCCCAGTTTAAAACTAAATTTGTTTCCACACACCGCTTCAGTACGGTGTCCAGGTTATGTAGGCAGTGATCAAACGAGGATCCAAAAACCGAGAAATCATCCATAAAAACTTCCAGGCTATTTTCAATCATATCAGCAAAGATTGCAAGCATGCATCTTTGAAAAGTGGCTGGCGCGTTACACAATCCAAAAGGCATTTTTCTATAAGCAAAGATGCCAAACGGACATGTAAAGGCAGTTTTTTCTTGGTCTTTGGGATCGACGGTGATCTGGTTGTAACCGGAATAGCCGTCCAAGAAGCAGTAATATGCCTGGCCTGCTAGCCTTTCAAGCATTTGATCCATAAAGGGAAGTGGGAAGTGGTCTTTCCTTGTGGCTTTGTTCAGCTTCCTGTAATCAATACACATACGCCAACTAGTGACAGTCCTAGTTGGGATTAGTTCGTTCTTCTCATTAGTAATTACAGTTAAACCACCTTTTTTTGGAACTACCTGTACTGGACTCACCCATTCGCTGTCTGAGATTGGATAGATCATACCTGCTTCTAACAGCTTTACCACCTCCTTGCGTACCACTTCTTTCATGGTCGGGTTCAACCTCCTTTGTGGTTGTCGTACAGGCTTGAAGTCATCTTCCATAAGAATCTTGTGCATGCAATAGGATGGACTGATGCCTTTTAGGTCAGCTAGAGTCCATCCCAAAGCTTGTTGATTATCTTGTAAGACTTTAATCAATTGCGCTTCTTCTTTCGGAGACAGAGAGTTGCTAATGATAACTGGTTTCTCGTCCTTTCCCTGCAAAAATACATACTTTAGGTTAGAGGGTAAAAGTTTTAGTTCCATCTTCTGATCTTCTGTCTTTGCATCAGTTTTCTCTGTAATTTCTTCCTTTTCTTCTTCTTCCGAAGGAATGGTAGGCATAGCATCTAAGTTGTTAAGAAATGCCTCAATTTCAGCTTCCTCCTCCTCTGTGAACTGTGCTTGCCTTTCTGTTAGTGCCATCTCCAAAGGGTCTACTACTTGGGGTTGTTGTTCTACTTGCATGACAACATCCTCCAGTAGGTCAATCCTAAAGCATTGTCCTTTGTCCTTTGGATATTGCATTGCTTCGAATATGTCCAATTGTACTTCATCCTCATGGACTTTGATCTTCAATTTCCCAACGTCCATGTCTATTCCCATTCTCGCTGTTCGCATGAACGGTCTCCCAAGAATTAAGGGAACCTCAGTATCCTCTGAAATGTCAATAACAACAAAGTCAGCGGGAATTAAAAATTTATCAACTTTTACCAAAACATCTTCTGCTATGCCGAGCGGATATTTAATTGATCGATCGGCCAGCTGCAGAGACATTCTGGTTGGCTTTAATTCCAAGCCACCTATCCTTTTCAGCATGGACAGGGGCATTAGGCTTACGCTAGCCCCTAGATCTATTAAAGCTTTTCCCACTGACACATTCCCAATAGTGACGGGAATAGTGACACTTCCTAGATCTGTTAGCTTGTGAGGGATATAGTTTTGGATGATAGCGCTGCAGTTTGCGCCTAGCTGCACAGTTTCTTCCTCCTGATATTTCCTTTTCTTCGATAATAACTCCTTCATGAACTTTCCATAAGAAGGCATTTGCTCTAATGCTTCTGCAAATGGTATGTTAATTTGCAGTCTCTTAAAAATGTCCATGAAACGAGCAAATTGCCTTTCTTTGTCTAACTTTGTAGGAGCTAGAGGGTAAGGGATTGGCTTCACTGTCGAGGGTTTTAACACCCTTTCTTCTTCTTTTTCTCCTTTCTTCCCTTTTTCTTTTTCCTTATTTACATTATTACTTTTATTTTTTTCCTCCTCATCATTTTCTTCTCCTTTCTTTTCTTCTTTTTCACATTCTTTTTCAACTGAAACCTCCTCATCATTAGCCTCAGGGGTTTGAGGCTCCTGCATTTTTCTGCTGCGAGTCATGATCGCCTTGCATGACTCTTTAGGATTAGGTTCTGTGTTGGCAGAGAACCTTTCTTTTTTGAGCTCCGCGACATCCTTAGCAAGTTGTCCCATCTGGATTTCCAAGTTTCTGAAAGAGGCATCCGTGTTCTTTTGGTTTGCCATGGTTAGCTGCATGAATTGGTTGAGTGTCTCCTCCAGCTTGGTTGTCTGCTCCATAGGTTGTGGTGCTTGATGCGGGTTCTGGAACTGGCGAGGTTGCTGGTATGGTGGTGGCCTGGTGTTGGATGACCCAACATCTGGTCTCCACTGTTGATAATTTTGCTGGTTCGGGCCTCTTTGATAGTTACCTTGATAGGGCCTCTGCGGATTGTTCATGTATTGCAACTCTTCTTGCCTGCAATCACAGTAACTAGTCTGATGGTCACCAGTACAAATTTCACATACAAATACCTGGTGTTTCTTTGATTCCTGACTACTCCTGATTTGCTTTGGCAGCTCCATCAGTTGTTTCTTTACTTCATCGAGCTGTTGTTGCAGTTGTTTGTTTTGGGCTAGTATGGCGTCATTCGTTCCTAACTCCAGCATTCCTCCCTTCCTTGTCGGCCCTCTGCTATATTGCCCTTGCTGATCTGTCAATGCCATGGATTCGATGATCAGTATGGCTTCGTCTGGTGTTTTGGACATTAACTGTCCACCAGCGGCTGCATCCAGCATAAGTTTATGCTGCTGTTGTAAGCCATTTCTAAAGATATGGACTTGAGTTCTTGCATCAAATCCATGATCTGGGCATTTCCTCAGCATTGATTTATACCGTTCCCAGGCTTCGCACAAGCTCTCGTTCGGTGCCTGCACAAAGGTAGAGATAGCAGTTTTTAAGTCCATAAACTTTGACTGAGAAAAGTACCTGGTACAGAATCGTTCTTCCAGTTGATCCCAGTTAGAGAGAACAGTTTGAGGCTGGTCGAGCAACCATTCTTTTGCTTTGCCTATCAATGTCAAAGGAAACAGTCTTAAGAAGATTGCTTCTTCTTCTGCTTCTGACATTGCAGCTGTTCCACATAGCTCATAGAATTTTGTTAAATGAGCGTATGGGTCTTCGTGGTCTAATCCTGCAAAAGGATTAGCATGCATTAATTGTACCAACCCTGGTTGTAACTGTGGGACCCTTTGTGTTCCGGCAGTTCTTCCCATACGAATTATATTTCGGGGGGTAAAATTGACAAAGCCTTGACTTTGTCCAGTGCCAGCAGTTCCACCTCCGGTGTCTGACATCTCGTCTTGTTCTGAAGAGGACGAAGAAGTTGAAGATGAAGAGAGTTCTTGTTCCTCAACCGTTCTGGCTAGGGCTTGGGCTCTCCTTGCTCTGCTTCGATTTCTCCTGGCTGTTGCTTCTATTTCTGGATCGAATAGAAGTTGATCTGCAGGAGTGTTTCTCCGCATACAAAGACAACAAAGTCTAGCACGAAAGGTTTTAGAACAAAATAATTAAAGAACTAAGACTAATTTACACTGTTCACAGAAGCTTAAAATATCTAGTCAAGATGATGTTTTAAATGGCACAATCCCCGGCAACGGCGCCAAAATTTGTTGAAAGCTTTACACACTTGTTTGCACTCTCGTTATTTATTTAATATATATATCCTTCTTTACAGCTTTCAGATCCTCAAGGGATCCAATTGCAGTATAGTCGGGTATAATCGTCTCCACAGGGATTGATGTTTTTAAAACAATCGTCTTTGAATTGCTATACTTTAAGCTAATAGGAATGATTGGTTTCTTGAGTAATTTAACACAGAAGTAAATTGAAAATAAATTGAAAGTACAAGACAATAATGGAGTTGAGTTAAAATAGTGAAGAAAGGTGTTGGGATTTGATTTGTAATACCACTTTAATGTAACCAATAACTTATTAAGTATGATCTATGTGTTCTTGATTTTATCGCCACCAGTTCTTAACTTAATCATCTCTTTCAAGCATGTTAAGATTACTCGATTCCCTTTTATTATTTTGTCAATTTCTTGCACAAACTAACAAAGCAAACCGACATTAATTCAGATGTTAATACGACTAATCCCTTATTCCAATTACGGCAACTCGGAATTTAGATGAATTGATCTAGATCGGACTTAATGATTGTAACTTTCATTCACAAACATTTAAGCATAACATAAGCTTTAGAATGACAAGATTGGAACCTCAATTTGGTTATAACTTATTAGCATAGTTTTCACTCATACCTCTAAGTCTCAAATCAAGATTCAACATGTTAAACCAAAACTAGCATGAAGTACAAGATCAATCATTAAAATCATAGAACAACATAGATTCATATCATATAAGTCAAGATGGATACATTTAAGAAATACAACGCATCAAATCCCAACAATAAAGAAAGTTAGCTATCCATGGTTATGGATAGGTCACAAGCTTACAAGGATTTAGAGCAATGGTAGGTTGAAGAGGGATGGTGGTTTGTTTCCACACTTCCACCACAAACTACAACCTTTGGAATTTCTCCAGCACTTCCCCTAAGGGATTCTTTAGCTCCTAAGCCTTTCTACCTATTCCTAACTCAAGTATGGAGTGTATAGTGTAGTAGGAATGAATGGAAATTGATGATATGAACTGCAGGGATGCCTCCCTATTTATAGGCAAAGCTTCAGCCGGCAGACACGCTAGGCGTGCGCCTGGCGTGCGCTAGGCGCGGTTGGTGAACACGCCAGGCGTGGTTGGTGAGGTGGCTGGCAGCTTGGTCCACTGTGGCGGCTGCTTCTGGAAGTTTAGGTGAGGACGCCTGGCGTGCGCCTGGCGTGCGCCTGACTTGTGCGCCTGGCGTGCGCCTGGCTTGCGCCTGACCTGTGCGCCTGGCTTGTGAGCCTGGCCCATGTACTTTTCTTGCCTTGCCGTCCTTTGTATGCGTCTTTCCTACATGGGATTTTTACAAGAATTGTATCAATTGTATCCACTCTTTAAAACTTAAGAAAATCATATATTGGCTTAAAATTTTATCTAAAATCATCCACATAAGTGTCATCTAAGCCTATAGACATACCAAAATATGACACTTATCACATGCATAGCTCAATATTTCATGCTCAAGCATTTCCTAAACATAAACAAACATACCCAGCAGTTATTCTAAAAATCACAAAGCATACATCTGTTTTCTGTCAGAAATTAGTGATCAGAAACCAGAAAGGTCCAAGACCTTACCCCAAGATTTTTGATAATCATAAGATCATTTTTCATGCTTATAAATTCATATTTTGAACCCAAATTCACGAAATGGCTGTTTTGCCCTTTTCCTCAAAATTACTGTTTTGCCCCGTAAAAGCCCTGTTTTCTTTGGAATTTTAGTTCTCAAAGACCCGATGGATTCAAGACTTGCCCTTAGGGTTTTTGATAGTTCTAAACCCATATTTTCTGAAAATCAACCCAGTTTTTCAGTCCCAATATGTGAAATTCCCGTTTTGCCCTTTTTCATAAAAGCTCTGTTTTTTTTTTGCCTGTTTGCTGAGAAATTCATCGGGGGCTCCAAAAATCATAAAACATGACATCCCCACTCAAAATTTCGTGTAGAATCCAAAAATCACATTAGTTTTTCATGATAAAAATCCCAGCATACAGTTCCTTTCAAAAACGTGACATATGCCTATTCCTGTCTTAGGCTTTCCTAAATTCTGACAGAATCACAGACAACAACAGCAGATCCAGACAATCATCAACAACATATATATCAAAGTTCCATAAAAGGCACCCTAACCGCATGTATTTCTAACACAAAACATAGCTCAACACATCCTAAATCACATAGACAGTGATTATGTCGGTTTACCCATGTTTTCGCGTCCGACGACGGTTTCTGCTACTTCCTTAGCCTTGTCTCCACTGATGATGCTTCCTAGTTCTTCTTGGGCTGAATTTCTACAAGCTTTCTCTAGGGATTATGAGGTTCTTTGTGGGATTAGGTTAGGGGATTTTTGAAGAACAGGAACTAGGTTGTGTACAGGAAGTGTCTGGGTCTCTGTTTTGACTGAATAACAGTCGATTGTGTAATCGGACAGAGCTTTGGCTAGGTTTTCCAATTTTTACACAATTTTTCTGGTTTGGGGGGTATTTATAGGCCTCTTTCACGAAATTTGATTTCCAATTTTTTCCTTGGGGCAAAAATTACCAAAATACCCTTATTTTGTCTTTTTCCTAAATGTCATTTTCATGACTTATGCACCTTTTTACTCCTTGACCACACTTGGGCTGCTTCTTGGCCATGTACGTTGTTGTTTCTTGGCTGATTTGTGGCCAAAATTTTATGGGCTCCAGCAGATCAATTTTGATCAGGCTTTTGGCGTTTCCAGTCCCGGTACTTCACGTACGGTTGTTTTAAAAATATTCCGATCACACCTTTGTGATCTCCTAATTCTTTCTAAGTAATATTCTAGGGTCACTTAGGTATTTAGGAATACTCGTCTGTAGCCGTACCCTTTTTCGGATACTTTAGACGCGCGGTTGTGTGCAAACGGCAGAAAGGGTTCGTTCTAGTGTCTGCAGAATTTTAAGAAAATGAACAGAAATATTTCTACAGACAATTCTTAATCCCAAGGGTTCCTAATTCTACTGATTTAACCAAAAATATAAATATCTCAACAATTATCTAGCGAAATTCCGCTACGGGAAAACGGGATGTTACATCTTGCCCATACAGGGCTCGAAACGGTGTCATTTTAATTGACCCATGATAATTCGTATTATACCAGTATTCAGCCTAATTGAGCCAGCTAGGCCACTGTTTGGGTTTGGAACTAGTGAAATAGCGGAGGTAGGTTTCGACACACTTATTTACTGCCTTGCTCTGCCCATCGGTTTGGGGGTGGTAGGCCGAGCTCATCTTGAGTGTGGTTCCTGCTTCCTTGAAGATTTCTGACCAAAAGGCGCTCATAAACACTCGATCACAGTCTGACACAATGGAGCTAGGGAAGCCGTGGAGCTTAACTACTTCCCTAATAAACAGTTGGTCATCCGATCAACCACTACAAGGATGGTGTCCTTACCTTGGCCTTTCGGAGGCCTCCTATGAAATCCATGGCAATGTCTGACCATACATTCGCAGGAATTGGAAGGGGTTGTAATAAACCTGCAGGGCTGAGAGTGGAATGTTTATGGGCTTGACAAATGGCGCATTGCTTGACATAGTTCATGATAGTTCCCTTCATGCCTTCCCAATGCAGAAAATCGGCTATCCTCTTGTATGTCCTAAAAAATCCAGAGTGGCCTCCCATTTTGGTATCGTGGAATTCCTTAAGAATCTTGGGAATTAGCTTGGAATGCTTGGGGACAACTAACCTTCCCTAGTGCAGCAGCTTGCCATCACGTATGGTGTAGCCTGCAGGAGCTTCCCTGCCTGAAATAATGTCCTGCATTATGTTTTTTAGCTTAGGATCTGCCTGTACTTCTTCGGATAATCCCTCCCATTCTTCAGTAGTGACAATGGAAATAGTGGCCATCTGAAACTTCCTAGAAAGGGCATCTGCCACGCGGTTGTCATTCCCTGCTTTGTAACGAATCTCAAAGTCAAATCCCAGGAGTTTTGCCATCCATCTCTGCTGTTCTTCACCTCCTATGTGCTGGTCGAGCAGGAACTTTAAACTCTTTTGATCTGTGAACACCGTGAAGCGGTTACCAAGGAGATAATGACGCCATTTTTGGATGGCAAGCACCATGGGCATCAATTCTCTCTCATAAACCGACTTGGATTGAGCTCTTTCTGAAATTTTCTGACTCATGTACGCTACTGGTCGACCGTCCTGCATTAAAACCGCGTCTATGCCCTTGCCTGATGCATCAGTCTCTATAGCAAATGGTTTGGAAAATGATGGAATTGCTAGTACCAGCACTGTTGTCATGGCTGTTTTCAAAGCTTCGAAGGCTGCGCTGGCTTCTTCACTCCAATGGAATTGGTCTTTCTTCAAAAGCTAAGTGAGGGGCCATGCTATCCGGCCATAGTTCTTCACGAAGCGCCTATAATACCCTATTAGTCCTAGGAAGCCACGTAAGGCCTTAAGGTCCCTGGGAATGGGCCAATCCAACATATCCTGAACCTTCTTAGGGTCTGCTGCTACTCCTTCACTTGATATCAGGTGTCCAAGGTACTCAATCTGAAGTTGCGCAAACCTGCATTTTTTTTTATTAAGGAAAAGCTGATTTTGTCTAAGTACTTCAAATACCTGTTGGAGGTGCTCCCAGTGCTGTGGTAAATGGTGACTGTAAATAAGGATGTCATCAAAAAAAACCAAAACGAACTTCCTTAGGAATGGCTTTAACAGTTGGTTCATGAGCGCTTGAAAAGTGGAAGGGGCGTTTGTTAGGCCAAAGGGCATGACCAGAAATTCATAGTGTCCTTCGTGGGTTCGGAACGCTGTATTATGAATATCCTCCTCTCGCATTCTGATTTGATGATAGCCCGATTTGAGGTCTAATTTACTGAATATGGTGGCGCCTCCTATCTCATCCAACAACTCATCAATCACTGGAATTGGAAACTTGTCCGCTATAGTCTCTCGGTTGAGGGCTCTATAATC
>QANU01051655.1:0-18421 GCA_003254905.1 Nissolia schottii
ATGGTAGGAGTGTACCCTGAAAGTGGTAACACTGGCAAATGAGGGCTCGTGTGCGTCCGAGATATGAGGACAACTTTTCTCAGCGTCCGAACTTCGTGGACGACTTTTCTAGTGTCCGACTGTGTAGACATGAGATGCAGCTGTCCGAACTTCATGGACGTAATATGCAGCTGTCCGAACTTCATGGACATAATACTCGTCTTTTAACCGTCATGACATAAAAGCTCTTGTTCTGTTCCTTACTTTCTTTTCTCTCTTTTCTTTTCTCTCGTACTGGGTTGAAACCCGCGTCCAGATCTAAGCTTGCGCATCATAATCATAAACCGGTCCTTCTTGCTAGACTGGAAAGGGGCTTGTCAGTATGACGTGCCAAGAAAGGGATTTCCTATTACATAACTATGTCTTTTCTTCCAGGACACCGACCCTTGGTGGGCGGGCCTTCTTAAGAATTCACCAGTTCCCTATATTCAATTATCATTTCTGAACATTAAGTTACTCAACTCTAGTGATCTATGGTTGCCCCAAACCGTACGGCAACCATTCTTCATGACGCATGCACTTGCTAATTTCCTGTTCCTCCCTAATTTCTTATTCTGGGGTAGCGGAGTAATGTAGATGGGATGATGTGCGTCCCTTGGCTTGCAACAACCTGCCTTTCTTTTAAATAAGTCTAGTTAGAGCCCTAAGGTTCTCAGGCCGCTCAGCGCCATACATCTCTACTCAGCGCCCATGGCTGCTCAGTGTTCTGAAGGAACGCTCAACTCCCTTGACCGCTCAGCGCTATGCTTGGCCACTCAGCGCTCCCTGAATTCCCACGGGTTCTGAACCATCTTTATCCAGTTATGTGGCATCCAGGTTGTAACACCCTAGCTAGCTAGCCTACGCTTAAGTCGCAAACTTGCTGGCTAAGTTGTTATCTACTTTGGTGGGGAAAGTACTTAGTCCCATTTATGCATTTAAATATTAATACCCAAAGTATGGACCAATTTAAAACTTAGTTTGTACGTTACATAAAGTAAATTAGGAGCATTGTAGCATTAGAGCATACATTGCGAGCGGAAACATAGCATGCTTAAAAAAGAGAAAAGAGATATAATCCACACATGTCAATACAACAAACAACGGTCCACTGTGCATTCATACTCAGGTGCATAAGTATTATCATAAGTATTAATTTATACACATTACATACAAGCACAAGTACACATGTAATCTCTATTAGCTAATTGTCTAATCTTCTGCTATCCTCCCTTGGTACGGCTCCTCCTCCTGCGGCTCACCTTGGCGTTCCTCGTCAAACCCTGGAGTCATGGATAAGTGGGGTGAGAACATAGCGCTCTCAGTGAGAAACCTTAGGGACTAGAGGACCTTTTATTCTTATTCAAGCTCCAGGCCGCTCAGGGATTTCTAGGTGTTTACAGTTATACTATATCCCTATTCATTATTAAAATTCATACTAAGCCTGAGCAGCTTTATCTAAATTAACTATGTGACTAGGAAACCTATTCTTCATTAACTAAGTCATTTATTCTCTACCTTCCTTCCTAAGTCACATATAATCACATAATTCACATAATCACATAATAAGCTTCCGTGCACGCACTTATAATCGTGCCCATTTTAATTATAAGCTTCTTCACACATCCACTTATGTACAGTTATATATCACGTAGAGCACATACTCAAGCTCAACCCCATCGTAGTAGTGGCCATAACCGATATGATCTACGTTTCATCTCAATATCGTGAGGACCAGGCAGCGCTTAACCTGAGTGGTTCTCTTTCTCACGAAATATCATCGCTCACGATAGGAGTATCCATCCTTGTACTAGGGATGGCGAGGAGATCTACCGCCGTCCTTGTGCTAGGGACGAGGTAACCTCAGGGTTCAGCTTGCCTTTCCTGCCGGCTCCCAGCACAGCTAGGAAAAGGTCGGTTTCCTTTAACCTTATTATCCTTTATTTTCTTTTAGGGACTTATTAATGTCATGCCCTTTTTTTCTTTTTCCTTTCCTTTCCTTAATCCATTCCAGTCAACATCAATACAGTCCATTTCAGTTAACAGTCCATATGCCTTAAATATAAATCCTCAATTTCTAACAATTAACATACTTCCATGTTCTAAAAATCAATTCCATCATAAATCTCATAATTTTCTCTCAACTACCTCATGAAGTACATACCACATCTGGCACATATTCATATATTCATGTAACATATAACACATAGAACATACATAGCTCAACATCTCATGTTTAAACATATCCTTAATATAAATCATCAATTTCTAACAATAATAAGAAACTTACTTTCCTCATCAAGTTCAACATATATAAAGTACATAAATTCATGCTCCAACCTTCCTTGAACATAAACAGTCATCAAACTAGTAACTAGTAGAACAGACGTCTGGTTTCTGTCAGAAAATAGCGATCAGAAACCGGAGAGGTCCAAGACCTTACCCCAAGGTTTTTGATAGCCCTAAGATCATGTTTTATGATTAAAAAGTCAGATTTCATTCCCCTTTCCACGAAATTATAGTTTGCCCCTTTTCCCAAAGTAAACGCCTCATTCTCTTTGGAATTTTTGTTCTCAAAAACCCGATGGACTCAAGACCTGCCCTTAAGGTTTTTGATAGTTATAAACCCATATTTTCTAAAAACAAACCCATTTTTTTCAGTCCCAAGATGTGAAATTCCCATTTTGCCCTTTTTCCATAAAAATTTCGTTTTCTGCCTGTTTGCTGAGAAATTCATCGGGGACTCCAAAAATCATAAAACTTGACATCCCCACTCAAAATTTCCTATAGAATCTAAAAATAACATTAGTTTTTCATGATAAAAATCTCAGCATATAGTTCCCTTTAAAATCACGTCATATGCCTATTTTCGTCTTAGACGTCCTAAATTCTGACAGAATCACAGACAGCACCAACAGATCCAGACAATCATCAAAAACATAAATATTCATCAAAGACACATAAAAGGAATCCTAACCACAGTTATTTATATCACAAAACACAGCTCAACACATCCTAAATCACATAGACAGTGATTATGTCGGTTTACCCACGTTTTCCTAGTGTTGATGCTTCCTACGGCTTCTAGCTTGCTATGGTGCCTTCTAAATCCTCTTGGGCTGAGTTCCCTCAAGCTTTATCCAAGGATTTTGAGGGTTCTTTGTGAGCTTAGGCTAGGGGATTTCTGAAGAATAGGAACTAGGTTGTGTATAGGAAGTGTCCGGGTCTCTGTTTTGATTGAATAACAGTCGATTGTGTAATCAGATAGAGCTTTGGCTAGGTTTTCCAATTTTTGCCCAAAATTTCTGATTTGAGGGGTATTTATAGGCCTCTTGGCCGAATTTTACTTTCCAATTTTGCCCTTGGGGCAAAATTCCCAAAATGCCCTTATTTTGTCCTTATTCCAAATGTCATTTTCATGACTCATTTGGTTTGAACGCTGATTTGGCCAAGTGGGCTGCTTCATGGCCGATCCTTTTCTTGTTCCTTGGATGATTTTGTGGCCAAAATTTTATGGGCTTCGGTAGATCAAGTTTTGATCAGTTTTTGGCGTTTGCGGTCCCGGTACTTCGCGTATGGTTGTTCTAAAAATATTCCGATCACATCTTTGTGATCTCCTAATTTTTCCTAAGTAATATTCTAGGGTCACTTAGGTATTTATAATTGTTCATCTGTAGCCGTACCTTTTACGGATACTTTAGATGCGCGGTTGTGTCCAGATGGCAAAAAGGGTTTGTTCTAGTGTCTGCAAAATTTTGAGAAAACGTACAGAAATATTCCTACAGACAATTCTTAATCCCAAGGGTTCCTAATTCTACTGATTTAACCAAAAATATAAATAGCTCAACAATTATCTAGCAAAATTCCGTTAAGGGGAAAGAAAACAGGATGTTACACAGGTGACAGGCCGCTCAGCACTCTGGAAAGCCGCTCAGCGCCCTGCACCTGAGTCACTTCACCACGTAACCTTCTCGTGCTAGGGCGCAGGGACTGTTCAGGCCGCTCAGCGCCCTGGAGCTGTCTACACCTGAACTCGAGAACTTTGCTTTCCTTTTGAACCACTTTCAGGCCTTCCAAGGCTTAAAGCACCTCATTCCATCCATCACTCAGCCCCTAGGATCATCCTAAACATACCCATGCATAACCAATCCTAACCAAACATTCTAAACATTAACAGCATTCACAAGCAACACATATTATTACATAAACATTCAAGAACACCAAGGAGGTGAGTAGCCTAAGTTACCCACTTCCTTAGAGCATGTTGGGTGATGAAGAAGGTGGAAGAGGGTAGTCTTCTAAGCCCCAAGCGTTGTCCAAGCTTCAGTCGGTCTTCGAGCAGCATAACTGCGGCGCACACGAGCAGAGTTTCGGTTCTCCAGAAGGTGTATGTGAGACTAAGAGGGCTAATGGCTTGGCTATTTATAGCCATGAAATCTGCCACTACTTTCCCATTTTGCCCTTTCCCATATTTACCGTTTTGCCATTTCTAGTTAATTAATTAGATAAATGAAGGGTCAAATCAATGAATAGTAATCTAATTTTTTTTTATTTTTCTCTAAAAACCTGATTCATGCACAAGGGGAATTCAGATTTTGTGTCCTCCCAGTCCCGTTTCGCTCGTGTTTGAGTGCTCGCTGTCCCGGTGCGTCGCGCACGGTCGTCCAAAAAATATTCTGATCATACCATCGCGATCCCCTAATTTTCCTCAACATGGAACTAAGGTTAGTCAAAGGCATTTATGAATTTTTTTTCTGGAGGAGTACTCTTCGCAGATACCTTTGGCGCGTCGGTAATTTCTCGTGACAGACAATCACCCTTCTGCCGTCTGTGAAATTTCACGTGGTAGCAAAACCCTATGTTTCGCGGAGGTTTCTAGCCTAAAAATCCTCCTCCTAACCTTCCCAACTTGTTTTAAGCAATATTTTATGTTTATTTCGCGAAGTCTTTGCTAAGCGAAAAAAGTGGGATGTTACAATACACTTATTTAGCCCTAAGGGTGTCACACAGATGATTAGATCTAGGAGATTGAGTAGATCTAAGATGTTCTAGTTTGCATAGAGGATCATAAAGTTCGCCACGCTACCTACATTTTGAAAATAGATGTAACCTTTTGGTGGAAGGGCATAAAAGGTTTATGGGAGCATGATGGAGTTTATGTCACTTGGGGAATGTTTAAGATGATGTTCTATGGAAAGTACTTTCCCCAATCCACTAGGAAGGCTAATTAGATGGAGTTCTAAAGCTGACCTAAGGGATATGTCTATTGCTGAGTATACAACCGAGTTTGATGAGCTTGGCAAGTTCTCATCCACTTAGCCACTAAATCTAAGTAAGGAGGGGAAGTGTATAAAGTATGAGGGAAGTCTGAGGGTTGAGCTACAAGCTAGTGTGGCAATGCATGAGATTAGGGAATATGTCAACTTGGTGAACAACTGTACTGTCCAAGAGGAATGCAGCAGGAAGATCATGGTTTAAAGGGATAAAACATGCATGAGGCAAGAATCCCAGTACAAGATGCAAGGACAACCACGATAGAAGAAACCCTTCTAAGGATGAAACTTTGGAGGGGAGTCACCTAATATATCTACCATGAATGCCTTGAAACAGGTAACTAATCAAGATTGCCCTAAGTGTGGCAAGGTCCACAAAGGATAATGTCTAGCAAGATAGAACATGTGCTATAGGTGTGCCATGAATGCATTTTGAGGGATTGACACTCACCAAAACGCCGTTAATTTTAGTGCGCGATCAAATAATAATTTATAAACTAAGAAAACCCCAAAAAGTAGTAAAGGGGCTAACCTAGATCGTCTCTCAAGGAAGCAATTAGAACCAATTTAAAGGTTTAACTAAATCGGGGAGTTTGGTTTGATGAATTTAAATAAAGAGAAATTGAAACGAGAGTAAGTCAACAATGATAAAAGCAATATCCTGCATACGGCATTTCTAGATTAAGGANGGGTTTGGTTTGATGAATTTAAATAAAGAAATTGAAACGAGAGTAAGTCAACAATGATAAAAGCAATATCCTGTATACGGCATTTCTAGATCAAGGATTAATTGTCATTGGTTCCTAATTAATTATTCATAGGAGGGGATGTTGTTTATTAGTTGAATTCTCTAACTAATACGCAAATTCACTTAAGAGACTACTATCGTCAATCCCCTAAGCATTTATTAATACAGGAATTAAAACTAAGATCTCAGCATTTAAAACCCATATTAATTATGTACCAATTGCACAACCCAATTAAATCTAATTAGTTCCCCAAAAGTCCCTTATCATAGTTTAATAAATCATACAATCGTCAAGACCTATTAACCTAGAATTAACCCTAACCAATAACATGCGATCGCTATATCACTAACTAGGGGTGGAACGATTCATGAATAATCATTAAGCACAAGACCTCGAATTAATCCTAATCTAGAGTTACCGCATGCAAGACATTAAGGAACTACTCCTCCATGGGTGGAGGATAAATACTCGTAATAAGGAAAAATAGAAGATAACAGAGAATTGAAATAATAGAACTTGAATACAACACGAAAGAACTTCGTAAACCTTTGGAAGCTTGCGTTGTCAAAGCTAACGTTCCAACAATTCTTGAAAGACTTCTAACAAATCACTACTAACATAAACCTAAAGTGTACAAAATAAAAATAAAAAAGTGTAGACAATAGAAGTAGAGGAGGAGTATGAAATTCTCTAAGGTTAGATGAACTTTGATGATCTTCAAGTGAATGCCTTGGCCTTCTATTTATAGGCCAAGATCTGAGGGCACCGCTCAGCAGTTTAGTACCATCGCTAAGCAGTTTAGGTGTTTTCGCTGAGCGGCAAGGTGTAATCGCTGAGCGGTTTGGTCATCTCCGGCGGCTACAGGGTGTCGTCATAAATGCGCCAGCAGCCTTTTGCAGAGGCGGCGCTGACTTTGTCAGGACGGCGCCGTAATCCAGGCTAGTGCCGGGCGGCGCAATAAATGCGGCGGTTGCAAGTGGCTCCGGTGGCACAATCGCTCAGCGGATAAGGTACTACCGCTGAGCGATCTTTACAGTTTATGCGCTGAGCGGCCTGTGTTTTATCGCTAAGCAGCCTGCTTTCTGATTTCATCATTTTGTTTCTTTTTTTCCTCTTTTGCCCTTTGCTCCATTCTTCAGGGATTAATTCTTCATTTAATTCTGCTTGGATCCATCTTAGCGTATATTATAAATCTCATCTTTTAACCAATTCTTTTTGAATTTGATCTTGCAATCGTTGGTCCACATCTTCTCTTCATATCTTCAATGATCCTCGTGAACATTCGTTTCCTACAATTAAAATAGAAAACTACAAAAGAAATATACACATTAAATTCTAAGATTAAAACAATGCTTGAACTTGCCGTTTTCTCAATTTCTCACAATAGAGGATAATGTGCAAAACATATTGATTAAGTATTAAAACCACACATTTTTAGTATGCATTTGTTCATTTATAGAATAATAAAATAGGGTACAAAATCCACTTATCAAATTACCCCACACTTGAATAATTGCATGTCCTCATGCAAGAAACTAAGAACACAAGCAAACTAAAAGTAAAAATAAAACAAAAACAAAAATAAAGAATGAAAAATCTTTTTAGTGCAGCAACACTATTTACATCCCCCTACAATGCCGCGAAACTCAGGGAGGCACTTAAGCCGACTCACTAATTACCGGACAACTGTGCAAAATACATGACTTTTTAAAGTTTATTTTGACAAGAGATGATATCATTGTGCATTAAAACTAATTTGCTTGGCATATCAATCATGAACAGAGAATAAGTCAAGGCATGTTAAAATCAATTGGGCCTCACAGGTTAGTGTGTGTCACTCGTTACTCAAAGTGTATAAGTTCATCCAATGCTCTCTAAAACACTATACTAGAGTCGCCTCCATAGGCTTGACTTTCTTCTAAGCATCATGGATCACCAAATATATATGACATGCATCAAGAGGTCTTTTTAAGGGTGCAATGGGGCCAAGGTCAAGGTGGGATATCATATGGCCAGTAAGCTAAAGCCTAAGACTTAGTAGAATTCATGGCATATGTGCTTAACCAACGGCGCAAGGACCTTGATCTCCATTAGCTTCTCTTGTTCTTCTAATTAGCCTTATGACAAATTTCCTAAAATTATATATATATATATATATATATATTTGTTTTTTTATAGAAGAATACTAATGCTCTCCCCTAACGTTGAATGTTACATGTCCTCATGTAACCCCACACTTGTTGCTTAGCACATATGAACAAATGTACCACAATTCTCCTAAGCCCTAAAGCCAGGTGTATCATGGTTTTTCTTGGTTTATTAGCTTGTATTGTGCTAATTATTCAATAAAAGGCTACAAGGCTCAAAGGGGCTAACAAGGGTCAAATATTCAAGATAGGCTCATATGGATATGTAAGCTAAATACACAAGGAATGCCTCAATCATATCACATGTCATATACAAAGGTAAAAGTGCAATGCAGAGAATCAGGCAAGTTTTGGACTTGAACACTAGTGAGTGCACACACAACAAAGAAAGGAAGGGCATGTAGGGTTGCCATCCTATAAACGGCCCAAAAGCTTACCAGGTAATATCATCCAATTAATTAAAACATGCCAGGATTTATAAAATGCTAAATCAAACGTAATTCCCCAAATAATCAAACACAACGGTTCACATTGCACAAATCGATCACCAACTAGTCTAAATTATCCCTAATTCATGAATTTCCAAAACTATTGCACAGTTAAAACTACTATCTTAAACAAATAAAACTTTCCCACCCCACACTTAAAGAATTGTACTGGCCTCGATGCACAAAACAGGGCAAGAAAGAAAAAATAAAAATAAATAAAACAAATAAATAAGAGAAAAGGAAAGAAAAACTCACAAATGGTGGGTTGTCTCCCACCCAGCACTTTTGTTTAACGTCCTTAAGTTGGACGATCGACCGCTGCTCTATTGGTCATGGGGAGGCAAGAAATTGAACCTCCACTTCCTCCTTGAGACTTCGGGCAGTGTTGTGATACGGCTTAAGATGGTGTCCATTGACTGCAAATGTACTGGTAGTCTTTGGATCTTCGAGCTCAATCTTACCATACGGGTGGACTTTGGTGACCACATAGGGGCCATCCCACCAAGATCGGAGTTTCCCAGGCATGAGTTTGAGCCGAGAGTTGTAGAGTAATACCAATTGCCCTTCTTGGAAAGATTTTCGTAAGATGTGCTTATCATGGAACAACTTGGTCTTCTCCTTGTATAGTCGGGAACTCTCATAAGCTTCCAACTGGAGTTCTTCTAATTGTTGGAGTTGTAACTTCCGGTGGCATCCAGCTTGCTCCAAATCTAGATTGCATTGTTTGACCGCCCAATATGCTCGATGCTCTACTTCCACTGGCAGGTGGCAAGGCTTGCCAAATACCAGCCGAAATGGGCTCATCCTAATGGGAGTCTTATACGCAGTCCTATATGCCCAGAGAGCATCATCCAAATGCAACGACCAGTCCTTCCTGTTCGGCTTGACCATCTTTTCCATGATCCCTTTAATTTCCCAGTTAGACACTTCAACTTGCCCGGTAGTTTGGGGATGGTAGGGGGTGGATACCCTATGAACAACCCGTATTTACGGAGCAAAGCTTCCATGCATCGGTTCCAAAAATGGGTCCCCTGGTCACTGACAATAGCTCTTGGCATTCCAAACCTGCAAAGGATATTAGACCGAACAAAAGATACAACTACAACAGCATCATTAGTCCTGGTGGTAATTGCTTCTATCCATTTAGACACATAATCCATAGCCAAAAGGATATAAGCAAAACCATGAGATACAAGAAATGGGCCCATGAAGTCAATTCCCCATACATCAAAGACTTCACAAAATAACAACAGTTGTTGGGGCATCTCATTCTTCCAAGTGATATTGCCTGCTCTGTGGCATTGCTCACATGATTTGCAAAATTCATAGGCATCTTTAAACAGTGAAGGCCAGTAAAATCCAGAGTCTAAAACCTTCCTGGCCGTGCATTGGGGTCCAAAGTGGCCGCCACTCGCAAAAGTATGACAAAATTTAAGGATGGACTCAAACTCAGATCTTGGAACACATCGTCGAATTACTTGGTCACTGCCAATTTTCCAGAGGTAAGGGTCCTCCCACGTGTAATACTTAGCATCGCTCTTTAGCTTTGCTAATTGATTTTTTGAAAATTGTGGGGGCCCTTTATTGGAGACCAAGTAATTTATGATGTCAGCATACCACGGCCTCTCAGACATTACTAACAAGGAGTTATCGGGAAAATCATCCTGAAGTAGGAATGGGTCAGGTGAAATGTGCGTAAGGCGACTCAGATGGTCTGCTACCAAGTTCTCGGCTCTACATTTATCTTTAATTTCCAAATCAAATTCTTGGATCAGTAACATCCTTCTGATAAGCCTTGGTTTGGCCTCGGGCTTTTTCAAAAGGTACTTTAGGGCTGCATGATCTGTATACACCACCACTTTGGAACTAATCAAATAAGATCGAAATTTATCAAGGCCAAAAACTATAGCTAAAAGCTCTTTCTCCGTGGTGGTGTAGTTAGACTGTGCAGCATCCAAAGTCCTAAACGCATAAGATATCACATGAGGAAACTTACCAACTGGTTGAGAAAGCACAACGCCCACAGCATGATCTGATGCATCGCACATCATCTCAAACGGCAACCCCCAATCTGGCGGCTGAATGATAGGAGTTGTTGTCAGGGCGTGCTTGAGGGTGTCGAATGCTTCCTTGCACTTCTCATCAAAAATAAAGTCTATGTCCTTCTGCAGCAGGGAGGTAAAGGGATGAGGAATTTTGCTTAAGTCCTTGATAAACCTCCTATAAAAACCTGCATGTCTAAAAAAAGAGCGAATCTCCCGCACGCATGCAGGGTAAGGCAGGGAGGAAATAGTATCTATTTTAGCAGGATCAACAGCAATTCCCTTGCTAGAGACTACATGGCCTAAAACTATACCTTGTTTGACTATAAAGTGACATTTTTCAAAATTTAAGACAAGGTTAGTTTCAATATAACGCTGGAGTACTCGAGCAAGGCTATCTAAATAAGAATCGAAAGAAGTACCAAAAACGGTACAGTCATCTATGAATACCTCCATGCAGTCCTCTAGAAAATCAGAAAAGATGCTCATCATACATCGCTGGAATGTGGCGGGTGCATTGCAGAGCCCGAAGGGCATCCGCCGATAAGCAAACATGCCAAAGGGACAAGTGAAAGTGGTCTTCTCTTGATCTTCTGGGGAAATGTGAATCTGAAAATATCCTGTGTAGCCATCAAGAAAGTAATAATGAGATTTTCCTGCCAATCTCTCAAGCATTTGATCAATGAAAGGCAGGGGATAGTGATTGATCCTTGCGGGTGGCATTGTTAAGGTGTCTATAATCAATACAAACACGCCAGCTGTTTTGCACTATGGTAGAAATCAACTCATTGCTCTCATTTTTCACCACGGTGATCCCAGATTTCTTAGGGACCACTTGTACTGGGCTCACCCACTCACTGTCAAAAATAAGATAGATGATGCCAGCTTCTAAGAGTTCATCACTTCCTTTTTTACAACATCCAGAATGAGTGGGTTAAGTCATCGCTGTTGTTGTCGAACTGCCTTTGCCCCGTCCTCTAAGAGTATCCTGTGTGTACATGTGGAGGGGCTAATCCCGGTGATGTCATTTATGGTCTAACCAATTGCTTTCTTGTGCTTCTTTAGCATAGCGACCAATGTTTCTTCCTGCTGAGAGGAGAGATTACTGGCTATAATTACCGGTAGCGTGTCATCCTCCCCTAAGAAAATGTATTTGAGATGAGAGGGAAGGGTCTTTAATTCGGGGCTTGCTGCTTTATTGTCACCTGTTCCTGTAACTTTACTCAATTCTAAAATAGGAGATGCATTAAATATATCAAACTCAGAATCTAGATTCACAGAACTATGACTCACTCCCTTTTGCAGAGACTCATCTACCTCTCTACAGGTAAAACACAATTTACTGACACCATCACAATCAGGGCATTCAAATTCAGGTATTAACTCTATCATTTTATCAGTCCAAGTATCATAAGTGTCCAAAACTAAGGAGTCGATGACATCGATTTGAAAAGCTGAGTGCTCTTCTAAAGGGTAATGCATGGCGTCAGGTAAGCCAAATTGTACATGTATATCCCCGCACTCCATGGACAATGACCAGCGTGTACATCAATCTTAGCCCTTGCAGTTTTCAAAAATGGGCGACCTAAGATTAATGTTGCCTAGTTGACATAATTGTCATTCTCCATCTCTAGTACATAAAAATCTGCAGGAAATATTAAATCATTTACCTTGACTAGGACATCCTCTAAGATTCCTTCTGGTCGGGCGGTACTGCGGTTGGCGAGCTATATGATCAGTCCAATTGGCTTGAGGGTTCCCTTGTGTAAAGATTTGTAGATGGATTTAGGCATGACATTTATGGCTGCACCCAGTTCGGCCAAGGCTTTAGTGAATAATCTCTGTCCTATAATACAAGGAACTAAAAATGTATCAGGATCCGTGCACTTGGGAGGTAATGGGCTGGATTTAAATGGACGACACATTTGCCCCCATGCTAACCTGTGCAGTGTCCTTGAGTCTTCCCTTGTTGGTGCACAAGTCTTTCAAGAACTTGGCATACTTGGGAATCTGTCTAATCACTTCTAGCAAGGGGATATTCACCTCCACTTTCTGAAATGTGTCCAAGAACTCCTTTTCTAATTGTAGTGCAGCAGCTGTCTTAGGTTTGGGACCATTGTGAGGGAAAAGAAGTGGGACAGGTGATTCTCCCGTCTACAGTATTTTAAGGCACCGATTAGGTTCTTTTGTCTACTTCAAGTCTTCTTTTCCAGTGTTACCGTCAGAGTCTTCTTCTCCAGCTTTTCTGCCAGAGTCTTTTTCTTCAGCGTGACTGCCAGAGTCTTCACAGTCTTCATCCGGTGGTACTTGTAAAATGGTACCAAACCTCAGGGTAATAGCACTTACTTTTGCCCTAGGGTTTAGCACAGTCTGAGAAGGGAGATGAGATGAGCTGCTTGTTTGTGAATGCTTATTGGAGTGGATTTCACTTTGTATTACTGATAAGGCAGCCTCGTATTTCTTTTGTGAAGCCTGTATGTCCTGCATCATTTTTAACAATTCTTGTAACACAGGGCTCTCAGAGGCAAGGGCAGCCTGTGGGGGTTGTGGAGCAGCCTGAAACTGCTATTGGGGAGCAGGATGAAACTGCTGTTGTGACCTCTGCGGAGGTGGCACATACCTTCGTTGTTGTTGTGGTAATTGTTTGGGTTGGGGTTGCGGATTAAGAGTGTTGGAGTTATTACCCCATTTGAATGCTGGGTTGTCCTTCCATCCTGGGTTGTAGGTGTTACTATAAGGATCATACCTCTGCTGATTAGACTGATCTGGCTTACCAGGGAACATGGCTGCAACTGTAGAAGTATCTTCCCTAAGAAGTGGACACTGCTCAGGGGAGTGAGAGATACCATCAGGATAGAGAGAGCAAGCCACTTGGGTTTGTTGTCCTATAGCCAAAACACTGACCATATCTGCCAATTTGTCAACCTTTTTTGTTAGAGTCACTAACTCATTATGTGGGTGGTCAACAGTAACTTCATATGCTCCTCGGATAGGCTGGTTAGCCCGCATCTCATATCTGGAATGATTAGCCATTTCACTTATTAACTGTCTGGCTTCCTCCGGCGTTTTTCTATTCTTTAAAATTCCACCAGCAGCTGAATCAATCCACTTTTGGTCCATGAGACTGAGACCTTCATAGAAGTGTTCTAAGAGTTGTACTTCAGTGAACCCATGGTGAGGACACATGTCGCACAAACCCTGGAATCTCTCCCAATACTCACCTAAGGTCTCGTTAGGCCATTGTTGGATCCCAGAGATTTCTTTCTTCAGAGCGGATACTCGGCTGGCTGGGAAGTACTTTTCAAGGAACAGTCGCTTCAAGCCCAGCCAACCGTTCACCGCTTGGTGAGGAATGTTGTAATACCAATCACGGGCCCCACCTTCTAGAGAGAATGGGAACGCCTTCAGTTTCACCAAGTCAGGTGTAACAGTCTGAGATCTCATGGTATTGCATGTCATGACGAATACCTTACGATGGTGGTGTGGGTTTTCTGATGCCAAGCTATGGAACTTGGGCAAATGATGTAAAAAGTTGGACTTTATTTCAAAGTCCATGGCAGCGTCTGGGAAAACCATACTGGATGGCTCATATGAGTAGGCAGGGGCTGCTAACTCGCCCCAAGTTTGGGCGGGGTCTGCCATTATACCTGTCACAGGAAAAGAAGTATAGTAAAAGTAGGGGGTTCCCTTCGTAGCCTCTTTTCTCGCCTAATTATCCTTAGCGTTCTTTCGATCTCTAGATCAAAATCGACTAAGGTAAGATCAGGCAAGGAGCGAGTCATACATGGGAACCAAAACTAAGTAACGAAAAAGAAAAGAAAAGAAGAGAAAGGAAGAGAGTTTGGCTAAATTGCTTCCCCGGTAACGGTGCCAAATTTGACACTCACCAAAACTAAATTACTTCCCCGGTAACGGTGCCAAATTTGACACTCACCAAAACGTCGTTAATTTTAGTGCGCGATCAAATAATAATTTATAAACTAAGAAAACCCCAAAAAGTAGTAAAGGGGCTAACCTAGATCGTCTCTCAAGGAAGCAATTAGAACCAATTTAAAGGTTTAACTAAATCGGGGAGTTTGGTTTGATGAATTTAAATAAAGAGAAATTGAAACGAGAGTAAGTCAACAATGATAAAAGCAATAACCTGCATACGGCATTTCTAGATCAAGGATTAATTGTCATTGGTTCCTAATTAATTATTCATAGGAGGGGATATTGTTTATTAGTTGAATTCTCTAACTAATACACAAATTCACTTAAGAGACTACGATCGTCAATCCCCTAAGCATTTATTAATACAGGAATTAAAACTAAGATCTCAGCATTTAAAACCCATATTAATTATGTACCAATTGCACAACCCAATTAAATCTAATTAGTTCCCCAAAAGTCCCTTATCATAGTGTAATAAATCATACAATCGTCAAGACCTATTAACCTAGAATTAACCCTAACCAATAACATGCGATCGCTATACCACTAATTAGGGGTGGAACGATTCATGAATAATCATTGAGCACAAGACCTCGAATTAATCATAATCTAGAATTACCGCATGCAAGACATTAAGGAACTACTCCTCCATGGGTAGAGGATAAATACTCGTAATAAGGAAAAATAGAACATAACGGAGAATTGAAATAATAGAACCTGAATACAATATGGAAGAACTTCGCAAGCCTTTGGAAGCTTGCGTTGTCAAAGCTAACATTCCAACAATTCTTGAAAAACTTCTAAGAAAGCACTACTAACATAAACCTAAAGTGCACAAAAAAAAAAGTGTACACAATAGAAGTAGAGGAGGAGTATGAAGTTCCCTAAGGTTAGATGAACTTTGATGATCTTCAAGTGAATGCCTTAGCCTTCTATTTATAGGCCAAGATCCGAGGGCACTGCTCAGCGGTTTAGGCGTTTTCGCTGAGCGGCAAGGTGTAATCGGTGAGCGGTTTGGTCATCTCCGTCGGCTACAGGCTGTCGTCATAAATGTGCCAGCAGCCTTTTGCAGAGGCGGCGCCGACTTTGTCAGGGCGGCGCCGCAATCCAGGATGGCGCCGAGCGGTACAATAAATGCGGCGGCTGCAAGTGGCTCCGGTGGCACGATCACTCAGCGGATAAGGTACTACTGCTGAGCAATCTTTACCTTTTATGCGCTGAGCGGCCTGTGTTTTATCGCTGAGCGGCCTGCTTTCTGATTTTGTCATTTTGCTTCTTTTTTTCCCTCTTTTTCCCTTTGCTCTATTCTTCAGGGATTAATTCTTCATTTAATTCTGCTTGCATCGATCTTAGTGTATATTATAAATCTCATCTTTTAACCAATTCTTTTTGAATTTGATCTTGCAATCGTTGGTCCTCATCTTCTCTTCATATCTTCAATGATCCTCTTGAACATTCGTTTCCTACAATTAAAATAGAAAACTACAAAAGAAATATACATATTAAATTCTAAGATTAAAACAATGCTTGAACTTGCCGTTTTCTCAATTTCTCACAATAGAGGATAATGTGCAAAACATATTGATTAAGTATTAAAACCACACATTTTTAGTATGCATTTGTTCATTTATAGAATAATAAAATAGGGTGCAAAATCCACTAATCAGGGATGCTCCCCTCAAGACATGATTACAAGGAAGAGTTTTCATGATGACCGTAAAAAATACGACATTGTTAGAGTACAACTAAGATCTTGCTAGGTTTTGGGAATCATGTGTGGCATGATAAGTTGTTAATACCAACTTTGAATGAAGGATACATTAAAACTTATTTGAATTTGTGTCCACCGTTGGTTCAGATTGGTATTTATCTTTGGGTTAATTATGTTTTTAATCCCTATAAAATTTGAAAATTTGGTTTTAGTCCCTGTATGAAAGTTTTCGTCAATGCGAAAATTGAAAGTTTGTTTTTAGTCCCTGGAGTTGGATGGGAGTCGACTCTGCTGACTNTCCCTGGAGTTGGATGGGAGTTNCAGATTGGTATTTATCTTTGGGTTAATTATGTTTTTAATCCCTATAAAATTTGAAAATTTGGTTTTAGTCCCTGTATGAAAGTTTTCGTCAATGCGAAAATTGAAAGTTTGTTTTTAGTCCCTGGAGTTGGATGGGAGTCGACTCTGCTGACTGGCCGCTAATGGCTCTGACGCGGCATGCCATGTTGAATGCCACATGGCATAACCCAAAATAATAAAACTTGACCCAGATTGCCCACCTGACCCAATCCGTTTTTAATTAAAGTTTAAAAAAAAATACAAACAGCATCCCAACCGATCTGTTATCCCAACCCATCCCCATCTGTTATCCTCTCATCCATCTCTCAAACCCCAGCCCCTCCCACGTGGCACGCTGTGTCAGCGCCATTAGCGGTCACGTAGCGGAATCAACTCGCATCCATCTCCAGAGACTAAAAACAAACTTTCAATTTTCGCAGGGACTAAAACTTACATACAGGGACTAAAACCAAATTTTCAAATTTTACAGGGACTAAAAACATAATTAACCGTTTATTTTTTACATAAATAAAGGGGATTCCAAAAAAAAACATTGCCATGGTGTCCAATTTTTCTTTTCAACAAACAATCTTGATAATTTTTAAATAACCATGACAATTATTTGGCATTTTTTTAAATAATGAGTTAAAATTTTTAATTACTTAATAAATAGATTTATTCACTAACACATATTCTCTCCATTCCTCAATGTTAATTTCTTTTTTTTAGATTCACTGATAATTTAACTTGTTAGGTGCTTTGAATTATTAATTAATCTAAGAAAACTAAAAGGACTAACATTGAAAAATGCAACACCCTGGCTAGTTAGCCTATGCTTAAGTCATAGGCTTTCCCGGCTAGGTGGTTGACTTATGGTTCTCTGAACTATTACTGTTCTATATTTCCTTTCCAAATTAGGGTTACTGAAAATACTGGCCATTTTGAACTTTCCTTTTGCAAGTACAAATATCTCAAGAGTAATGAGCCATGCGGATAATAAAACGTATAGCAGCATAATCAAAGATAAGAGAGTGTGAGTACATACCTGTAGTAGGGAGGTTCGTCGGCAGAAGGTACACATAGGGGCCCGAATATACATAACACACTACTATATTATAATACATAAGTTTATACATGTCATACTGGCATACATACCAGTTCTGCATCAAATACATATACAATAGCTAAAACAAAATCTACGTACACGAGTGGTACTGCTCTCTTCGTGTACGGTACAATTCCTACGGCTACGCCTGCTATCAGGTCCTGAAGTCCGCTCACCTACTCGGAGTCTCCCAAGCGCTCCATGAGGTCCTCCTCTCCAACAGCCTCCTCCTCCTCACTGGATAGGTCTGTCAATGCAGAGAAGTCTCATGGAACGAAGCGGCGTGGACGAGCTGGAAGTACTCTCTTTCTGGCGGTCGTCCTACGGCCTCATCCTCAGACGAACCGAGTAGACGTACCGGGGTTTGTGGCTAGCGTGGTCGCTGGCTCTCGCTCCAACTCTCCGATGGAGGCACCTCCTCATCACCGTTAAGATGGATGGGATCTCGGCTGCTGCTCCCTGGGCGCTCGTCAATCCAGATCGGATGCACCAGGGAAGACCTTGGTGCTTCGAATCTACGCCTGGGAGGTCTATCCGGCTCGCCTGGCGTGCAGGCAGGTGCGTAGGTACATGTCTCCAAAAGGGTGTCGGTGCGATAGTTCCTCTGACGAGTGCA
>QANU01051679.1:0-10115 GCA_003254905.1 Nissolia schottii
TGTTTATGCTATTCAAGTAATTTTGCATATGACTTGTTCAGGATATTCTATGATGTTCATGAAATCTTAGGCTCAAACTGTTTGAAACACTTCAATTCATTGCATTAACCGATTTTTCAAGGTAATGGGCATGATTTAATAATGGATGACACATTTGCTCCCATGCTAACCTTTGCAGTGTCCTTGAGTCTTACCTTGTTGGTGCATAAGTCCTTCAAGAACTTGGCATACTTGGGAATCTGTCTAATCACTTCTAGCAAGGGGATATTCGCCTCCACCTTCCGAAATGTGTCCAAGAACTCCTTTTCTAATTGTAGTGCAACAGCTGTCTTAGGTTTGGGACCATTGTGAGGGAAAGGAAGTGGGACAGGTGATTCTCCCGTCTGCAGTGTTTCAGGACACTGATTAGGTTCTTCGGTCTGCTTCAAGTCTTCTTTTCCGGTGTTATCGCTAGAGTCTTCTTCTCCAACTTTTCTGCCAAAGTCTTTTTCTCCAGTGTGACAGCTAGAGTCTTCACAATCTTCATCCCGCGGTACCTGTAAAATGGTACCAGACCTCAGGGTAATAGCACTTACATTTGCCCTGGGGTTTGGCACAGTCTGTGAAGGGAGATGAGATGAGCTGCTTGTTTGTGATTGCTTGTTGGAGTGGATTTCACTTTGTATTACTGATAAGGTAGCCTTGTATTTCTTTTGTGAAGCCTGCATGCCCTGCATCATTTTTAACAATTATTGTAGCATAAGGCTCTCAGAGGCATGGGCAGCTTGTGGGAGTTGTGGAGCAGGCTGAAACTGCTGTTGGGGAGCAGGATGAAACTGCTGTTGTGCCCTCTGCGGAGGGGGCACATATCTTCGTTGCTGCTGTCGGAATTGTTTGGGTTGGGGTTGCGGATTAAGAGTGTTTGAGTTATTACCCCATTTGAATGCTGGGTTGTCCTTCCAGCCTGGGTTGTAGGTGTTACTATAAGGATCATACTTCTGCTGATTAGACTGATCTGGCTTCCCAGGGAACATGGCCGCAACTATAGAAGTATCTTCCCTGAGAAGTAGACACTGCTCAGGGGAGTGAGAGATGCCATCAGGACAGAGAGAGCAAGCCACTTGGGTTTGTTGTTCCATAGCCAAAACACTGACCATATCTGCCAATTTGTCAACCTTTTCTGTGAGAGTCACTAACTCATTGTTCGAGTGGTCAACAGTAACTTCATATTCTCCTCGGATAGGCCGGTTAGCCCGCATCTCATATCTGGAATGATCAGCCATTTCACTTATTAACTGTCTGGCTTCCTCCGGCATTTTTCTATTCTTTAAAATTCCACTAGCAGCTGAATCAATCCACTTTCAGTCCATGAGACTGAGACCTTCATAGAAGTGTTCCAAGAGTTGTACTTCAGTGAACCCATGGTCAGGACACATGTCGCACAAATCCTGGAATCTCTCCCAATACTCACCTAAGGTCTCGTCAGGCCTTTGTTGGATCCCAGAGATTTCTTTCTTCAGAGCTGATACTCAGCTAGCTGGGAAGTACTTTTCAAGGAACAATCGCTTCAAGCCCAGCCAACTATTCACTGCCTGGTGAGGAATGCTGTAATACCAATCACGGGCCCCACCTTCTAGAGAGAATGGGAAAGCTTTAAGCTTCACCAAGTCAGGTGTAACGGTCTGAGATCTCATGGTATTGCATGTCATGACGAATACCTTAAGATGGCGGTGTGGGTTTTCCGATGCCAGGCCATGGAACTTGGGCAAATGATGTAAAAAGTTGGACTTTATTTCAAAATCCATGGCATCTTCCGGGAAAACCACACCGGATGGCTCGTATGAGTATTCAGGGGCTGCTAACTCGCCCCAAGTTTGGGCGGTGTTCGCCATTATACCTGCCACAGGAATAGCAGTATCAGTAAAAAGAGGGGGTTCCCTTCGTAGCCTCGTTTCTCGCCTAATTATCCTTAGCGTTCTTTCGATCTCTGGATCAAAATCGACTAAGGTAAGATCAGGCAAGGAGCGAGTCATACATGAGAACCAAAACTAAGTAACAAAAAAGAAGAGAAAAGAAAAGGGTTTGGCTAAATTGCTTCCTCGGCAACGGCGCCAAATTTGACACTTACCAAAACGTCGTTAATTTTAGTGCGCGATCAAATAATAATTTATAAACTAAGACAACCCCAAAAACGTAGTAAAGGGGCTAACCTAGGTCGTCTCTCAAGGAAGCAATTTAGAACCAATTAAAAGTTTAACTAAATCGGGGGAGGGGGGTTTGGTTTGATGAATAAAGAGAAATTAAACGAGAATAAGTCAACAATGATAAAAGCAATATCCTGCATACGGTATTTTTAGATCAAGGATTAATTATCATCGCTTCCTAATTAATTATTCATAGAAGGGGATGTTGTTTTATTAATTGAAAACTCTAACTAATACGCAATTCATTTAAGAGACTACGATCGTCAATCCCCTAAGCATTTATTAATACAGGAATTAAAACTAAGATCTCAACATTAAAAACCCATATTAATTATGTACCAATTGCACAACCCAACTAAATCTAATTAGTTCCCCAAAAATCCCTTATTATAAACATTAAGCACAAGACCTCTAACTAATCCTAATCTAGAATTACCGCATGCACGATATTAAGAAACTACTCGTCCATGGATGGAGGATAAAAACTCATAATAAAGGAAGAGAATAGAAACTAAAGGCGAGTTGAAATGATAGAACCTGAATACAATACGGAAGAACTTCGCAAATTCTTAGAAGCTTGCGTTGTCAAAGCTAACGTTCCAATATTTCTTGAAGAACTTCTAACAAAGCACTACTAACATAAACCTAAAGTGCACAAAAATAAAAAGACAAAAGTGTAGACAATAGAAGTAGAGGAGGAGTATGGAGTTCTCTAAGGTTAGATGAACTTGGATGGATCTCAAGTGAATGCCTTGGCCCTCTATTTATAGGCAAAAATCCGAGGGCACCGCTCAGCGGTTTAGTACCATCGCTGAGCGGTTTAGGCGTTTTCGCTGAGCGGCAAGGTGTAATCGCTGAGCGGTTTGGTCAACTCCGGTGGCTACAGGCTATCGTCATAAATGCGCCGGCAGCCTTTTGCAGGGGCGGCGCAGACTTTGTCAGGGCGGCGCCGCAATCCAGGCTGGCGCCAGGCGGCACAATAAATGCGGCGGCTACAAGTGGCTCCAGTGGCATGATCGCTCAGTGGCTATGGTACTACCGCTGAGTGGTCTTTGTCGTTTTATGCGCTGAGCGGCCTGTGTTTTATCACTGAGCGGCCTGCTTTCTGATTTCGTCATTTTGCTTCTTTTTTCCTCGTTTGTCCTTTGCTCTATTCTTCTCTTCATATCTTCAATGATTCTCTTGAACATTCATTTCCAACAAATTAAAATAGAAAACTACAAAAGAAACATTCACATTAAATTCTAAGAATAAAACAATGCTTGAACTTGCCGTTTTCTCAATTACTCACAAAAGAGGATAATGTGTAAAACATATTGATTAAGTATTAAAACCACACATTTTTAGCATGCATTTGTTCATTTATAGAATGATAAAATAGGGTACAAAATCCACTTATCAGAAGGCCTTAGTTAAAGGGTATAGTTATATGACTAGGACGTTCCCTATTTCTCTTGGCACATCTTACAGACACGCCCCTCATCAATTTGGCAAGCTGGATTGGTTAAGATCAACGCAGGCAGAGGCCTAATAGCGACAGCACCAGGCCAAGGCCCGAGATTAAGAAGACAGGTGTAACATCCCACTTTTTTCCCTTAGTAGAAAGTTCGCAAAAATAAATAAAATAAATTATAAATGAACTTAGAAAGGAGAAAAAACATTACCAATGCCTCCCTTACTGAAAATTTCCCCAAACAACTGTTCATAGAGCCCTTTGTAGGAGTTAACCTGTCGAAGTCAGTAGAAATTATTCTGTTGGGTATTTCCAAATTTTGCTGATACTCAAATGATTCCTCTCGACCCCTAGAGATGGATGAAAAACCCAAAGTGTCAGAAAAACAGAAAACGGTTCGGTTTCGGACTATTCTGCAGACACTAAAATAGTCCCGTTTGGCCCCGTTTAGCCAGTGGAATTGAGCAGAGGGCCTCAAGTCTCTGGAAATCATACCTTAGGGAGGGAAAGTTCTTAAAATATTAGCCCAAAACCTCAATAGAAAAATGAGTGAGAACAGGCGATCGCTGAAACGCTAGCGGAACGGTCCTGTTCGGATACCGGCGAGATATAATGGGTCAAAGGTATGTGTGAAAATACTCCTGAGGAGAAAAATTCACAAATGCCTTTAAATATTAATAGTCTTAGGTAGAGGGAAATTAGGGGATCGCGACGGTATAAGTGGAATATTTTTCGGACGACCGTGCGTGACGCATGCAACACCCCTGCTAACTGCCCACTTCCATGGTAGTGAACAATGCTCACAGGGTTGTTGTTCCTTGTGTAGGGTTACTTATAGCCCTTATTTTTACCTTTAAAAATAATTCTTACACAGAAATAGGGACAAATTTGAAAATCGTTTGTGTGCTTATTAAGTTATAAATTAGGAGCCATGTGCGATGAAGAAACATATAACAATAATTGAAAGCGTCTACCCCAAGTTAGGTAGAGATCATTGTGGAACATGAAAAACAATTGTATATATATTTACAACAAAGGTCCCAAAATACAGTTACACATTTGCTTTAATAATAAATATGTACACAAAGGTATAAAAGTCATAGAACCTAATACGAAATATGTGTCGCCTTAGCGCGATCGTAGTCAGTTTGCTCCAGCTCCGATCTACAGCTCTCTGTCGCCCACCGTGCATTCTTGGGTCGATTTCCTTGCTGTGCCCACCTGGATCCATAACCGAGTGGGGGTTAGAACACTTGGTCCTCAGTGGGGTTTCCTTTGGGTCATATAGCGTTCGTTTACTCGGGTATCCTCCAGGCCATTCAGGGATTTCTAAGTGATCTTGCATACTAACACCCTACTGATTATTATCTTTGCTTAGGGTCCTGAACAGCTTTATCTAAGATTATCTAGGTGATAGGGGAACTAGTCTTTCTTACTAAGTTCGCATGCTCATGAACCTTGCATTTCAATTATCATTATACTAATTGTCTGGGGTCGTCCCCTTGACGTTACATATTACACAAACAACCATAAATGAATATTAATGCACATTCAAACATTCAGTCAATTATAAATACATAGCTAAGTAGTGCATGGGGGCATTGGGGGTCTCTTGCGCGTACCGGCTTGTCGGGTTAGCGTCCTACTTCTCCACTTTGGCACATACGGGCTTGCCGGGTTAGTGCATCTTTTCTATAGGCATACCGGCTTGCCGGGTTAGCTCTTTATCTCCTTACGCGTACTGGCTTTCCGGGTTAGTGCTCTTTACTCTACTTCCTCCTTTTTCTATCCATCCTTTACCTTCCTGTGTCATTAACCTCTTCGAACCAATCCACCCTTGGGCGACTGATTCGTTAACCAATTCAAACTTGTAAGGACGGGCAAGGTAACACATCAACCAATCCACTTGTGAACTGGTGAAGGGCTTGTCTGTAAGACTTTGCCAAGAGAGGGCTTCCTAACATATAACTATATACGTGTTCCCTAAGTTCCATTATTATCTTTATACATTAGGTGATTGACCTTTAATTCTCTAGGGTTGCCCTAACATCTATGCACAACCCATTCCTCATGATGCATGCTTTACTACACAAAAATAAGCTATTATGTGCCCCTTGGATCCCTTAGAATCACTAAATTCTCAAGTCTGCCAGGTTTCATTCGAATACTTGTAGGAGCATTCGAATGAAATCCCTCAAAGTTCTGTCATTCGATTGGAATAGGTTTTCATTCGACTGAATTCCCTCGGCATTCTTTCATTCGAATACTAGGGGATTCATTCAATTGAAATCCTAAAAATTCGCCCTCATTCGACTGCAGTGGAATTCATTCGAAGGAAAGCTCATTTTGGCTTTCATTCGACTGAATTCCTGGCGTATTCGAATGATGGCTTAAAAAATCGCCTCCCCGAGACTCCAGTTCTCAATTTCCACTGTTCCTAGGGTTCCAATTGGTACAGTTATGCGTTTCATTTCTCAATATTTCACAAAACCCTTTTAAACCAATATCCCCCCCAAAATACTACTAATCAGATCTACTGTCAGATATACAAATACACACATATATAGTTAATAATTAATCCACATAGATAGTGGGCTCAGGATTACCTACTTTCCAAAGCGCATTTGGAGACGGTGAAAGTTGTGAGAAAATACTTCCACAAATATTTGTGCGATCCTACTATTTTTCTTGAGTCCGATGGCATAACCAGAGAGCGCACGAGCGGAGCAGAAATAATTTCAGCAGCATAACTTTATAAATTTCGGGGGTACTGGGATGGCCTTCGAAGGCCCCCAATTTATAGGAAGTTAACGCAGTGGCCTTATGGCCACTGTGCTTGATATTTTCTTAATTTAATATTATTATATTATATAATATATTCAATTATATATATATGTATACATATAACATATGTTCTGATCCTTTTGGGATCCCAGGGGGGATGTATTATATACATATATATATATATATAGTATTATATCATATTACTATTATTATATACTATGTACCCATATCTATATCTATCTGTTTTCGGTTTCTTTAATTTTTCCAGGGGGAATGTACCTATTTTATATATTTACTATTGTTATTATTATTATATTATGTTATTTACGTGAATATATATTTATATATATTCATTTATGTTTGTTTCGTTTCGGGGTGGGGGAGATGCACCTGTACGTGCGGTATATATATTTATACATATATATTATAGCCTATTATATATATAATACATTTTACTTATAATACATATCCTGGTTCTTTCCTCAGGGGATATACCCCTGGGACATGTCTATATATATATATAATTGTTATTATTATTATATTATATTATAGATTATACATCATATTATATTAATATATATATATATATATATATATATATGTATATATCTTATATAGCAGTGGCCGTTCGGCCATTGATTATATATTAATGTTATCTATTATATATCATATATGCGTACATATACAGTAGTGGTCGAGCCACTGTTACTGTTTTTGTTTTATGTTCATTATATTAATTTATACTATATTATTATTTCAGAAAATATCTTAGCATATGGATAACCTTTAAGGTTCCCGGACTGGTTTCGATCAGGTTTGATCGCGGTTGATCATTAGTTGCCCACGAATGGATGCCCTACAAATACTTCAGACATGCCATTGTGATTTATAAATTTTCCTTATTAGTAGTTTAATATTTGTCGGAGTATTCGGGAATTTATTTTCTTATTAATGTATTTTACGGACTCATTTGAGTCATGAATAAATTCCGGTAATGACCGAAATCACCCGAAACTCGTGAAAGTCCTGCGGGATCGCGAAATCATTATTTCGACTAGCATTTTTGGAATTTAACCTAATAATTTAATTTTACAGTCTTAATAATTGACTCGCATTTATTTATTACGTGAAGTCTTTGTAAGGAAAAAATTCGGGATGTTACAACGCACCGACTGGGACTGCGAGCGACCAAAAACGAGCAAAACGGGACCGGGAGGGACCCACACTTAATTGACCATATGATGCAGCTGATATTTTGGGAAGAATTAATAAAATAATGGTCACTATTCATTGATTTGACTTGATGTGACCTTATAATTATCCAAAATAATTAATTAATTAATAAATTAAATTAGAAAGGCAAAATGGTAATTTTGGACAACAAATTTGAGGACCAATCTGGCCCTAGCTGAACGTCCAGCCCCTTTATAAATAGCCCTCCCATTTGCTTCATTTTCATATTTCTCCAAACTCTCTCAAAGCTCTGCCGAAAATTCGCCCAGTCCGGAAACTCTGCTGGAACGCTGTCAGAACTAGGAGGCCAGCCAGGAAAGCTTCACACCCAGGGAACCCTTACTCTCCTAATCATCTTCCATCATCTCTAAAGACTCCAAAGAGGTGGGTAATCTCAAGCTTTGCTCTCTTTGATGAGCTTTAACTGCTTGCAGGCTAATAGGTGCTGTTAGGTGCTGTTAGGAAAGTTCTGTGTAGTATGTGTTAGCTATGTTAGGGATGTTGATTCTTGCTTGGTTTATGTTTGTTTGAGGCTGAATATGGTGAGGTTAAGGCTAGGAAATTTCGTGATGCTCTTGGTGGCCTTAGATGGCTTGAGTTTGTTTATGTGATTTGATGAATTAGTGTAGTTTATGTTATGCTATGCTTAGGCCTAGGATGTTTTGATGATTTGGATATGTTTTCAATGATATTATGTGTTGTAAAATGGTTGTTGGAACTTGTGGAGTAACCCCAAGGAGTGTCCATGGAAAAAGGAAAGCAAGAAAACAAAGCAGGTTATGCAGGCCACGCCTAGGACGCTGAGCGGCCTCATGAACCGCTGAGCAGTCTGTAGGCTAAAGTGAGAAAAATATATTTTTAAACTATTTATGCACTGAAGGGTTTCAGGGACCGCTGAGCGGACCCAAGGGGGCGTTGAGCGACCTGAAACTTAGCGATTTCCATGGAACCTTGGGTAGGGGTGACGAGGTGAACTGAGAGTTTTCGGGAACAGTAAGCAGCCCCAGAGACTTTAGGTCACCGAGCTAACCTAAGCCAGGGAGTCAAGGTTTATGAAAACAGTCTTGGGCCCATAGTTCCAACAAACATTAAAGCTAGCTGAGATACATAGATATGTATGATGTATAGGACGGTATGATGTGCTAAATGCCTTAGTGAACATGATATGTATATGGCAATGTGACATGCTGCATGTAGTGGATAACATGACATGCATACAATATGCTAACATGCTAGATGCATAGGACCACATGACATGACATTATGACATGCTAGACGCATATGACCTCATGACATGAATACGGACACACGACACGAAGACATCATCTTGCATTACATTCCAATAGGTCATTCTGCATTCAAATAGGACTTCCCGCATGCACACATGACATCTTGCATTCGAAGACGACCTCTTGCACTTTAAAAGACTTCATCCTAAAGAATATGACACGGTCATCTCTTGGCCTTTGGCCCCTCACCACCCTGTAACAGGGGATGGTTACTGATACAATACGGCACGCTACGCGTGTATGGCATGAGCTCTGCCACTAAAGGATACGAAGTAGGTTGTACACCAGGGGGACGACGGTTCAACTGGGGTACAAGGGGGATGACCATTCATGACATGACATGACATGACATGACATGACCTGCATATGATATGTACATGAAACATGACACAATACGATACGATATGGAGGAGGCTGCCCTCGGGCAAGTCGACCCTCAGACATGACATGACACGAATATGATATGATACGATATGGAGGAGGCTGCCTCCGGGCAAGTTGACCTCATGCATCACATGCATATGACACGTACATGATACACGAACACGATATGTCAACATGAAACATGAATATGATATGTCTATGTGATATGTGAACATGCTGATATGTATATTTGATATGTGTATGAAATACGTGGCAAATATGTATATGAAGCCTGTTTACGATATGTATGTGCAAAGGCCACGTCAAGGAACCACAGTTTCATGAGACGACCTCTAGATAGGTCACGTGATACGAAGATAGCATAAGAATATAGAACACGATCTACGGGTATAGTATAAGAGTATAGAGAATGCCAAGTTGCTAAGGATAGGTAAAGGAAAGATTAGAACCTAGAGAATCTAGTAATTTAGATAAGGCTGCTCAGGCCTAGCATGGATAATAATCAGTAGGGGTATTAGTATGTCATAACACCTAGAGACCCCCTGAGCGGCGGAATCATACTGAAGTCATGAAATGAGTAGGTAAGCCCATAGAACTGATGGGAAATTCAACACAATAATTCGACAACTCAATCAGAGCAATATGTAGCGGATAATAATTTCCCCAACTTGCAAGAATCTATGAGGAGCAATAACAATAATGGCAATAACAATAACACACAAACAAGAAGACACGGGAATTTTTAACGTGGAAAACCTTCTCAATGTGAGAAGTAAAAACCACGGGCAC
>QANU01051729.1:5083-23182 GCA_003254905.1 Nissolia schottii
CTTAATTAATATGGGTTTTAATGCTGAGATCTTGGTTTTAATACCTATATTAACAAATGCTTAAGGAATTGACGATCGTAGTTTCTTAAGTAAATTGCATATTAGTTAGAGATCTCAACTAATAAACAACATCTCCTTTCATGAATAATTAACTAAGAACCGATGAGAATTAATCCTTAATCTTGAAACGCCGTATGCAGGATATTGCCTTTATCATTATTGTCTTACTTTCATTTTATTTGCCTTCAAGTTATCATCAAACAAAAACCCCCCGATTTACTTAACTATTGACTTGGTTCTAAATTGCTTCCTTGAGAGACGACCCAGGTTAACCCCCTTTACTACGTTCTCGGGGTTTACTTAGTTTATAAATTATTATTTGGCCGCGCACTAAAATCTAACAACGTGTTGGTGCTCGTCACAGGGACGAAGGAACAACACTGTTGGTGGATAACCTTCCCACAGGGAGCACATACGTCTCACACAGGGAGCGACGGACAAACTCGAGCAAGTTTGGCTTCGTCCACTACGCAAAGGTAGAGGATGCGAGGCGGGCAGTTAAAGTGCTGGATGGCATCATGATAAGTGGACAGCCAGTAACGGTCACGGTGGCAAAATATGAACGAAGGTCAAACAGCTTCCAAGGCAAGAGGATGCGAGAGAACGGTCAAAGGGACATCAGGCCTTTCCTCAAACTTAGCATGGCTTGCAAAGTGCCTCATTGTCCAAGGTAGGAAGCCACTCTGGCCGGGGGAAGTGCAGAGAGCTTTAACTAGGGAGAAAATTAATAGGAGCATAATAGGAGATGAATAAGCTTCAGCTTTTCAGTTTTGCTCCATATGTTAGTTATAACAGCTGTATGCTTAGCTGTCTTGGTAGTTAATTTGTTATTGTTAGTTAACTATACTTGGCTTGTGGTGCAAGCTAACTTGTGTTGTATATATATTGAGCAATGGCTTTAATATCAATCTGAGAATTATTTTTCACACTCAACAATTTCTGTTATGGTATCATCCCTGAGATTTCGCTTCCGCTCCTCTACTCTAATTCTCCTTCTCTTTTCTTCTTCGTCTCTGCTCCTCCACTGCCGTCATTAATGGCTGCTGCGGTACCTTCGGATCCGGCTCAGGATCCTACGTCCCCGTACTACATGCATCCGAATGAGAATCCTTCTCTGATTCTTGTTTCTTCCTTGCTGAGTGGTTCGAATTACCACAGCTGGTCCAGGGCGATGCGCATGGCATTACTCTCCAAAAACAAAGTCAAGTTTGTGGATGGATCGATCCCTATGCCAGCCTCATCCTCTCCTCTTTTCGGTCCATGGGAGCGTTGCAACCACATGGTGCTTTCATGGCTGCTTCGTGCCGTGGAGCCTTCTATTGCACAGAGCGTCTTGTGGCTCGACAAGGCTTCTGAGGTCTGGAGTGAACTCCGCGAACGTTTCTCACAGGGCGACTTGTTGAGAATTGCGGACCTGCAGGAAGAATTATCATCTCTGCGCCAAGGTGATCTTTCTGCTACACAATTCTTTACCGATCTTAAGGTCCTTTGGGATGAACTTGAGGTGTTTCGTCCTCTTCCTTCTTGCAAATGCACTGTTGCTTGTGCTTGTGGTGCATTTGCTACGATCAAGAAGCATCGTGAGGCTGATCGGGCCATTAAATTTCTTAAAGGCTTGAATGATTCTTATCACACTGTCAGATCTCAAGTCTTGTTAATGGAACCCATGCCTCCTCTCAATAAAATTTTTTCTCTGGTTCTGCAACATGAAAGGCAATTACAATATGAGTCAGGCTCCAAGGCACTACTCAATTTCACCCCTGCTTCTCAAAGCTCAGTTTCTACCACTGGTGATGCACAGAAGCCTTCCAGGGACCAGGGTAAATCCAAAAGAAATTCCAAGAAGTGCACATTTTGTGGCTATTTTGGCCACACAATTAATGAGTGCCACAAGAAACATGGTTACCCTCCCGGGTACAAGTCCAAGAAATCTGCTAATACTGCTGTTCATGCTGATGAATCATCATCTCAACAGGCTGCATCTCAGTCCTCTCCTTTCCCATTCACTGCAGATCAGTATCATAGCCTCTTGGCTCTAATTCAGCAACCACAACAGCTCCCCCAAGTTAACTTTGCTCAAGTCCATAATACCTCATCCTCCTCGTCACAAGGCAACTCAGGTACAAATTTTTGGATTATCGATTCTGGGGCAACTGATCACATATGCTGTTCTAGGCATTTTTTTCAGTCTTATAGGGAGATTGATCCACCTATTCCTATATCTCTTCCTAATGGCCAGACTGTTACAGCAAAGCATGCAGGGACTGTTATATTCAGTGACAATTTCCACTTGGCCAATGTTCTATACTTACCTAATTTCAGTTTCAATCTCATAGCTGTTTCTAAGCTTTGCAATGATTTGGAATGCTGCCTTACTTTGTTCCATGATCACTGCCTCATACAGGACAAGCACACCTTGAAGAGGATTGGAGCTGCTAAAGCTGTCAATGGACTTTATCTCTTAGATAAATTCACCTCTTGTCATTCATTACATTTTGTTTGTAATTCTGTTGCTAATGCTACTGTTTTAGCTGCTAATGCTCATTTTAACCTCTGGCATTTTAGACTTGGCCATGTGCCTCCTCCTGTTTTGAAAGAAATAAAGAATAAAATTTGTGCTGATATTGATCCTGTTGCCTCTTCTTTCCCCTGTGACATTTGTCATTATGCCAAGCAAAAGGCACTTCCCTTTCCCACTAGCAATTTTGCTTCCACTGTTCCCTTTGACCTCATTCATGTGGACATATGGGGCCCTGTCCCTACCATTTCTTTACAAGGGTATAAATATTTCATGACAATTGTAGATGACTTCAGCAGGCACACATGGACCTATTTCTTGAATGCTAAAGTCGATGCTGCTCCAGCACTTAAGGGATTCATTTCCTTCATTGAAACTCAATTCAATTCCAGGATAAGGAAGTTAAGGTCAGACAAAGGGCCCGAATTTCTTCTCAAAGAGTTCTATGCCTCCAAGGGGATCATTCATCACCATTGTTATTAAAATCGCTATTTAAAACGTAAAATCGTACGATTTTACAATTTTAAGTTGTAAAATCGAGTTAACTCGGGTGTAAACTCGTTTCTGGGTAAAATCGGGTAAAATCGAGTAAAATCGGTCAAACTAGGTCAAAATCGCGAGTTCAGCTACGTTTTTAACGAGTTCATGTCACGCAGCACAAAACTGCAAAACGGCGTCGTTTTAACTTACCCAAACGACGTCGTTTTGCTCTTCTGATGAGTTAACCGTTTTGCTATTCAAAACGACGTCGTTTTGCCTGGCAAAAACGACGTCGTTTTTCTCTTCTGAAGATAGGGTTGCGTCGTCGTCTTCGTTTATCCATCTCCCATTCTCGCGTCGTGAAGATTGATTCGAGGTTGGTTCTGCGGCGCCGTTTCGTGCTCTTGCTTCGTGCCTGGACAAACGCTTCGTGCTGCCGCTTCTGCCTCCGTTCACCCTGCCGCCGCTTCGTGCTCCTGCTTGCTGCTTCTGCCGCCGTTCACCCTGCCGCCGCGTCGTGCTCCTGCTTCTGCTCCTGCTCCAATCTCCTTCTCACCAGCGCCGTCGACACTGCTTTCGTGTTCCACTGCTCCTCCACCACCAGGTATGAAACTTTGACCCCCTTGGCCCCTTTAATTTATAATTTGAAACTGTTCAAAGTTCAAACTCAATTGCTAACTCTGCTCGTAATGGTAATTTTACACTTGATTCTTATTTAACAATTGATTCATACTTTCATATACTTGGAAGTGAAATTAAAATAGTGTTTAGTGTTTACCGATTGCAGGAGTTTAACCATGAATCTAGCAAATGAGACCTTTCATTTTCAAAGAAGTTTGATGCTATGTTAGTTGATTCATTAATATGTTGCTGCTATGTTAGTTGATTCTTGATTCACATGTTAGTTGATACATTATGTTGCTACTACTCAAAGCCTCTATTCAAGTCATGCTACTATGATTCACATTCACAGATTCACTGATTCACACATTCACTAATTTGTTTCTCTCTAAATTGTTAGTTGATTTTCGGATGCCATCTGAAGTTCACAATTGAAAACTTGGTAATTTGATTTGTTGGTTAATTTGTTTCTCTCATGTGGTCTGAAACAGTGAACTGAAGTTCATTGCTGCTTATTTGAATTGATTTCATTTGTTTCTTGATTTGATCTGAAGTTCATGTGGTCTGAAACAGTGAACTGTTGGTTGTTTCTTATTTCATTGTTGGTAATGCATATGTTGTTAAATTGATGATTGATGGATTTATAAATTATTTCTACTTTGCATTTTAGGATGTCTGAAACTATTGGGTCAGGAACCGGTTCAAGGTCAACGGGGTCAGGCAGTAGACGTGGTGCTACCTCTACAAGAAAAAACGCTGCTGGAAATAGACTTGACGTTGGATGGAAGCATGGGGTTGATGTCCAAGGAAATGCTAGGAAGGTTAAATGCAATTATTGCTCGAAAGTTATTAGTGGAGGAATTTTTAGATTCAAGCATCATCTAGCTGGTACTAGAGCAGATGTCGAAGCTTGTGCTACTGTGCCTCAAGAAGTTAGAGAGTTAATGTTGAAGATTTGTGTAGAGGCTAAAGAAGCATTGTTAAAGAAAAGAAAAATTGATGAGGATTATGTTGAAGAAACTGAAAAGGGCCATTCTTCCCAAGATAGAGGGAAAAGTGTTCTTAACTTTGGTACAAAGGAAAGAGGTAGAGGGGGAGTTCAGGCAACAATAAACCAAGTTATGAAGAGGGACTTAAAGGATCAAGTTGATTACCAGTGCGGCATATTCTTCTACACAAGTGCCTTGCCTTTCAATGTTGTTAAGAATCCTGAGTTTGCGAAATTTTGTGAGATGGTTGGGAGATATGGAATTGGCTATAAACCCCCTTCCTTTCATGAGATGAGAGAAAAACTTCTGAAAAAAGCAGTGGAAAATATTGATGTGACTCTTGAAGAATTTAAGGAGGAGTGGAAGAGAACTGGGTGTTCAATTATGTCTGATGGATGGACAGATAAGAAAAGACGTAGTATTTGTAACTTTTTGGTGAATAGCCCTAAAGGAACAGTTTTCTTGTATTCATTGGACACTTCTGACATATCTAAGACTACTGATAAGGTTTTGAAGATGTTGGATGATGCTATAAACTTTGTGGGGGAGGAGAATGTAGTCCAAGTGGTTACAGATAATGCTGCAAACTACAAAGCTGCTGGAGAAATGTTAATGCAACAAAGGAGTAGGTTGTATTGGACTCCATGTGCTGCGCATTGTATTGATTTGATATTGGAGGATTTGGAAAAAAACTTAAAGGTGCATCAAACAACCATAAAGAAAGGAAGAGGAATTACTACCTACATCTATGGAAGAACCATGCTCATTAGCATCATGAAGAAGTTTACAGAGGGGAAGGACTTGATTAGGCCAGGGGCAACTAGATTTGCCACTGCCTATTTGACTCTATCTTGTCTTAATGACAATAGTGGAGCTCTGATGAGCATGTTTAGCTCAAGGGAGTGGAAATCAAGTAAATTTGCATCTACATCTGAGGGGAAAAGAATCCAAAACATAGCTTTGGATAGCCGATTTTGGAAGAACATACTCATTTGTCTCAAGGCTGCTGCCCCTCTCATTACCGTCCTTCGTTTGGTTGACTCAGATGAAAAACCAGCTATGGGTTTCATATATGATGCAATGCATTCAGCTAAGGAAAAGATAAAGAACAACTTTCGTCAAGTTAAGAAAAGGTATACTTCAATTCTAAGTGAATCTTTGTTCAACTTTGTCTGATTTAGTTCTCATAGAAGAATATGTAATGTTCTTTTAAATTTGTACTCGTTTGCAGTTATGAACCTATTTTGAAAATCATTGATGAGAGGTGGGCAGGCCAACTTCATAGGCCTTTACATGCTGCTGCATATTACCTTAATCCCCATTTTCATTATGACCCAACTTTTAATTCTAATGATGCTGATATCAAACAAGGACTGTATAATTGTATGGGAAAATTGGTTCCTGATCTGACTGAGAGGAACAAGATTAGTGTGCAGCTGCCTGATTTTCATTATGCTCGAGGTATGTTTGGTATGGACACTGCAAAGAGCAGCCGGAAGACTATGCTACCTGCTGAATGGTGGGATTTTTATGGTGATGGGTGCCCAGAATTAAAGAAGTTTGCTATCCGTGTTCTTAGCTTGACATGCAGCTCATCTGGATGTGAGCGTAATTGGAGTGCATTTGAAATGGTAAGTGAAGTTAATCCATATTTTTTATTTGATTTGATATGTTTAGATTTAGCATAAGTTTTTGGAACTTTTATTATGATTTTAGGTTCATACAAAGAGAAGAAACCGCTTGCACCAGAAAAAGATGAATGACTTGGTATATGTGATGTACAACTTGAAACTAAAAAATAGGCAAATAAAGAGAAATCCTGTTCTTCTTTTTGATGATATCAATTCCGATGATGAGTGGATCACTGGACAAGGAAATGAGGTTGATGATGTTTATGAAGCCGATGATGAGAGTGATCAACCACCACCTCCACCACCACCAATGAATGATCCTGCCAGTGGGCATACTGCTGAGACTACTGTTGATGGAGTAGAAGGTGAACATCATTCTATTGAAGTGGATGCCGAAAATTTGATCCCTGATGTCCCCATTGATGATCCCATTGATGTAATGGTTAATCATAATGAAGTTGTGTCTAATGAAGGGGAAGAGGAAGGGGAAGATCAAGATGATGATGATGATGATGATGATGATGATGCTATTGAGGATGTTGGAGGATTTGAATTTTGAAACTGTTGTATTTGAAGTTTGAAGTTTGAACTATATTGTATGTTAGTACTTTATATTTTCTTTCTTTTATTGTGTTTTGTTGTGAACTTGGAATGAATATTATGTATGAATTCAACTTAGAACTCACATATTTCATATTTATTTGTGTTTTGTATGAAGTTAAAAATATTTATGAATTTTAAGTTTTATTAAATATATTTTTGTAGTATAGTAATTTTTTAAAATATTTTTTTAATATTTTTTTAATAATAGGTAAAATCTTACGATTTTACGATCCGATTTTACGATCCGAGTTTACGGAGGCTCCACGAGTTTACCTAAACTCTCGAGTTTGATAACCATGTTCATCACGCAAGCTGCATTGAAACACCTCAGCAGAATTCAGTTGTTGAACGCAAGCACCAACACCTCTTAAATGTCACAAGGTCCCTGCTTTTTCAGGCCAACCTTCCTCATTGTTTCTGGTCCTTTGCTGTAGCACATGCCACCTTCTTGATCAATCGGCTTCCTAGTAAGACTCTTGGCTTGTCCACCCCTCACACCCTTCTATTTTCCAAAGTTCCTGATTTTTCCTTTCTTAAAGTTTTTGGTTGCTTAGCCTTTGCAACTACACTACATAGAAGTAGGACCAAATTGGATAAAAGGGCTAGGAAATGCATTTTCCTAGGATACAGGGCTGGGACAAAAGGATTCTTGCTGTTTGATTTACACTGCAGGGAGATCTTCTTGAGTAGAAATGTGGTATTCTATGAGGATCATTTCCCCTTTTCATTCAGTTGCTGCTGACACACTTTCACCACCACCCTCAGACCAGCTTATTCTGCCTGCTGTTGATGAGGGCTTCTCTGATCTGTTCCCTGCTGACACACCACATACACCACCTCCTGGGAATGCTGCAGTACCTCCTCCACCTCTCAGAAGGTCCTCGAGGTCCAAAACCACCCCCACATACCTACAGGATTACCACTGCAACCTGCTACTTGGTAATCCTCCTCCCACTGCAGCCACATATCCCATTGAGCACAACTTGTCATATGCTTCCCTAGGGTTCAAATCACAAGAAATTTATCCTCAATGTCTCATCTGTCACTGAACCTTCATCATATTCTCAAGCAGTAAAGCACAACCAGTGGAAAGAAGCTATGGCTGCTGAGATCTCAGCACTTCAGTTGAATAATACTTGGGAATTGGTGGATTTGCCTCAAGGGAAAACACCCATAGGTTGCAAATGGGTGTACAAGATTAAGCTAAGAGCAGATGGAACCATTGAGAGATATAAAGCCAGATTAGTTGCTAAAGGGTATACTCAGACACATGGTATTGATTACTTGGATACCTTTAGCCCGGTTGCTAAGATGACAACTGTGAGGTTGCTGCTTTCCCTTGCATCCATCAAAGGCTGGTTTCTCCATCAATTAGATGTTAACAATGCTTTTTTACATGGGGAGCTGCATGAAGAGGTGTACATGAAACTCCCCCAAGGTTTTCATAGTAAGAAGCCTAACCAAGTCTGCAGGTTACTCAAGTCCCTTTATGGATTGAAACAGGCCAGCAGACAGTGGTTCTCTAGGCTGTCCACTGCCTTGCTCACTTCTGGCTATAAGCAGTCACAATCCGATTATTCACTTTTTACCAAGTCTTGTAATGGCTCTTTCACAGCATTACTTGTCTATGTGGATGATATAATCCTGACTGGTAATGACATGGCTGAAATCTCTTCCATGAAGAATTATCTTGATGGCATGTTCAAGATAAAAGACCTTGGTGAGCTGAAGTACTTCCTTGGGCTTGAAGTTGCTCGGAGTTCCAAGGGGATCACCATTTCACAAAGGAAGTACTGCCTGGAAATCATCTCTGATTCTGGGTTGCTTGGTTGCAAACTTGTCACAACCCCCATGGAATCATCTCAGAAATTGAGCAAGGATTCTGGTGATTTGCTTCCTGATGCAGCACCCTATAGGCGACTAATTGGCAGGCTCATCTATCTTACAACAACCCGGCCCGATATTGCGTTTGCTGTGAATCACTGGCGCAATATATGGCTGCTCCCACCAATGCTCATATGCAAGCAGCCACCAGAGTTGTTCGATACCTCAAAGCTTCTCCAGGCCTTGGTTTATTCCTCTCTGCAGCATCAGAAGTTCAATTGAAAGCCTACAGTGATGCAGACTGGGCAGGCTGTGTTGATACCAGGAGATCAACCACGGGGTANCATATACTGTGACAGCAATTCAGCAATTCAAATTGCCCGCAATCCCACTTTTCATGAGAGAACCAAACACATCGAACTTGACTGCCATTTGGTTCGAGAGAAAGTGCAAAATGGCTTCCTCAGTTTGCTTCCTGTCCAATCCAAGCTTCAGCTTGCTGATGTGCTAACGAAACCGCTAGCTACTGCCCTTTTTCGATTTCTAATTGACAAACTTGGCTTGCTTAACATTTACAAAGGCAAATCATTGCCTCACGCCAAGTTTGAAGAGGGGTAATAGGAGATGAATAAGCTTCAACTTTTCAGTTTTGCTCCATATGTTAGTTATAACAGCTGTATGCTTAGCTGTCTTGGTAGTTAATTTGTTATTGTTAGTTAACTATACTTGGCTTGTGGTGCAAGCTAACTTGTGTTGTATATATATTGAGCAATGGCTCCAATATCAATCTGAGAATTATTTTTCACACTCAACAATTTCTGTTAAAAATCAAACACTCATGGGTAAAGGCCTTAGGAACCCACAAAGTCATTGTTCCTTGCATAAATGAACCAGAAGAAGCGAGGCTCACATGGGAAGTGGGGAAATTGATCGGTTTAATAGCAGAGGATGAAAACCAAGTCATCGATGCCGTTAAAAAAATGGAGAAGAAGCAAAGTCCAGGGAAGCCGAGGAGGGTAAGACCGAGGAAGATCGCGTGCAATGGCGAAATAGCATTCCATAACCCCCACCCAGACCATCCCCTATAATCCAAAAGCCTAAAAAGACAGCAAAATAAGGATGTATTGACATTTTTACAAAGTCACGATACTTTTCCAAAGGATTTCATGCAAAACCCTTCCTATACAATTTGTATCTGTGGTTATATTGTGTTAGGACAGAGTCTTGTTATGTTAAACGGCTTTTTGGGAGGCCTAGGACTAGTTTTGAACTTTTACTACACCTGTACTTTAACCTAGATTATAAGTATAATATTAGTCTTTTCCTTGATTATATTTGGTGTTGTTACGTCTATTTTTCTTAGAACAAGTAATTATTCATTAGTTTTTATTTTCATTTATATTTATCATATTATTTTTTAGCATATTTTATCTGCATAATTTATATTTTTTTAATATAATCTCCACATTTCTGCTACATTCCTATATTTTTATGTATCGATCATGTATCTTACAGTACGATACGATTCACGATTTGGAAAATGAGCTTTCCGATACACGATTCGTATCCCAGTTTGATAACCTTGGCTTTAATTCCTTTTTGTATGTGTTTGTTGTTTGGCTTGTTCTTTTTCTTGGAATCGTTTTGGGGCTTCCTTGCTGCTGGACAGTGGATTTGGAGGGTGGAGGTGGGGTCAGAGTTGGTGGAGTAGCGATGGAAGGTAGAGTGGGGTGGGAGAAGGATTAAAGTAGAATAAGTAGATGATTAGGGGAAAATTAGTCATTCTACATGATTTTAAATTTTTTAAAATTTGAAAATTAGGATCAAGGGAGGTCAATGTAATAAAGTTAAAACAAATTACGGGAGGTATGTGTCAACCTGCAAACTAGAAGGGGGTAACTGTACTATTTGAGGATCTCAGGAGAGGTCTGTGTAACTAAACCTAACAAATATATGGATGCATCAAATTATAAATCAAAAATCAAGACATTGCATTGCAAATGTAAATCAGATCAAGCTACTATACAAGTAAAATTAGGTAAAATTACCTAAAGCGCTCTCTTCAAGGACACCAAATTGCATCCCATTGGCTAACTTCCTCATGTCTGTTATTGCACACCTGACATAAAAATTGCATGATGATGAATTAATAAAAGGCAAAAGAAAAATATAGGCTCAATCCTGCAACCAAAAACCCAGATAGACAAGTTAAAATTATGCTAACCTTTCCTTCATCTTCCTAATCGGACGACCACCTCTTCTTTTTAGGCTCCTGCCATTTTTCAATTTTTTTGTGGATCTCATCCTTGGAAGGCCTCCCATTTTTCCCAGATAGATCCCCACGTACTGAATCTACTTGCGCTGCAAGTGTAGACTTAGCAGCCAAGAGTAGGCATGCTCGCATCCTAAGAGGAGGAGGAGGAGGAGTAGTTTGAAATATTTCTGTTTGCTCAATGTGACCTACACGAAATTGAGACATTGCACTGCAAAACCCAGCAAGATTCTTTTTCTTAGCACCAAGAAGCTGTACATTACAAGCAGGCATCTTTGTAAGAGCTGCTAGACCACCAGCCATTCCCATGAGTTTAGCTGCAACAGCACTCCCAACTATAGCAGAAACATTAGGTGCAATGTAACCCATTCTACTCTTGACAAAATCAAGAACTTTTCTCTTCGCTGAATCAAGAGCAAGAGCTCGATCACAAGCATCAATTTATCTTACTAAGGACTTCTTCTGGAAGTGGCTTTCCAGTTGTGGTTGATGCTGTAATGGAGACAACCAAGATAATAGCTGAGGGTAAAAGCCCTTCTAGATCAACAAGAGTCAGATCCATTTCATTTCCTACCTTCTTTACAACATGTGCATAATCAATTGGGTGATGAACTAGTGTCAAGCTCTAGAAATTTCAATCGATACTTGTCACGAATAAAATTGTGAATAATAACAATTTCATTCTCAATGTCAACTGACAATACATTGCATTCAACAATCAATTGGTATTCGGGATCATCTTCTAAATCTACTCCCTGAATTGAGACATCTGAACACTTCTGAAGGGCTTCTTCCACTTTCAGCCATAAAAGAATAATGTTAACCCTTACATACCCTTACATACCCGTGTCAATACATACTTGGGTAAAAAAATGAGATAATGGTAAAATAGCTAGGATAGGGAAAAGAAAAGAAAAAAAAAAAAGAAACCAACAAACAAATACATAACCATATAAAACAATGACAGGAATTTCGAAGCTTCAGTTTCAGCTAACAAACAGCTTAGTTGAATTGATTTTAGATTATACAACAATCAAGAAAGAATGCAATGGTCAATAACAAATTTTCAGACAAGTTCGGTTTGATAGGATAGGTGTTTGGCCATTACTTGGTGTAAAAAACACATAATCAAGAAAGGAAATTCTCTCTCAAATATATTGAGAAATTGGAAAGCTTTGCAACACTTATTCTTCAATTTATTTTGTTCTTGATCCTCCAAAGAAGATCTCTTGCCCTCTTATCTTTTGTAATCATCTTCTCTTCTTATATTAATATAATTCCTCTTTAATCCAAAAAAAAAAAAGGAAAAAGAAAGAAAGAATGCAGTGGTTGAAATTGACCAAATCCTAGTTTTGAATTGCAGTCCATAATGGGAGGATTGCAGATTTGGAGCTTTCTACTATTGCCAATTGGGGCCGGCCACTTCAGTAGTAGTTTCCCCAATTCTCCACAATGTCTATAATTGAAAAGTAACAGCAACAGTAGCTTCAACCACTGTTCAAATAAAACCTCATAAAAGCAATGGTTACTGACTAACCTGCACAATATCAATGTATCTCTGTGTTTTCGGTAACTTGGAAACACTGTCCAAGTCATCATAGTTGAGGTTTTCTAGGTCAGCCAAGTCCCCATCAATGTCTTCTTGCACATCTGCGGCATCAAGATCGTTATCCTCCAGTAGGGAAAACACCATATTATTCACAAATTATCACCAAGACACCAACCTTTTCCTTCAAACTTTTCACGTAAAAACAATTCAGAAATTTCATTATGCTCACAGGAATTTCAGCCTCATTATCAGAGAGTTCGTCAAGGTCAGCAAGAAAAGAATCAGCAAGTGTTGCCTGCAACCAAACACTCAAGAAAGACCTTGAATTCGCGATCTTAAGTACACTGTATTCAAAGAATCATAGTTGTAACTGAATCTATTGCTTTAAAACGCATATAAGAACAACATCTGTGATGGGAACAACATTAAATCAGAAGAAAAGGAGGGAAAAAAAAGGAGGAAAACAAACCATGTGCTATGAAAAAAGAACGAAAAAATTTGGCTCAAGGCTAGGGTTTCAACAAGAAAAAAATGAAACTTCGGATCAAGAAATTACTCCCCAACAAATCATCACCACTGCCTGGGAAAAAGAAGACGACAGAAAATGACCAGGTGAAGGCACCGGCAGTCACAATGGTGCCGGCGGAGAAGAAGGTGGCAGCCGCAGTGACGGCGGAAGGGACGAATGCGAGGCGAAGGTGACCTCGTCGTTCAACGAGCGGTCGGGGCGTATTGAAGCATAACAGAGGAAACAGAACATAATATGCAAGAGAGGAAATAGAGAAGGAAATTGGGAGAGTTGGATGAATAAAAATGCTTCCAATCTATGCTATATATACTATCACGGATTAGAGAAGCTGAGGATACGATCAATTAGTAATTAGTTGCTGATTGGTGTGGTTGCTGTTGTTTTCATTCTCCCCATTCCCTTTCTTTCTGTTTTTCAGTTACAGTTTAGTTTCCAACTTTCACTAGCCGTTGGAGTTTGTTATAGGGAATAGTAGTTTGTGCATGAATAAGTGTGGTGTATGGTAGTTTTTGTTAAATCCTTGATTGAGCAATTTAGTCTTTATCCAAAAAAAAATGTTTAATTTAGTGCCTGTTATTCCTAAATGCAACTTTAGTCTCTTTGTGCTTAGCCACACTTCATTAGTGTAGTTGAATGAATTTTTAATTAAACATGTGGTTAAACACATTAGAAACATTATTGTTATCTCTTTCCTACATTTCTAAAATAATGTTTAATGCACTTATAAGGTATGTCTAAGTACAAAAATCTAACTAGATTCACATTTAAAAATAGCAAGAAATAATTTGACTTTTATTTTAAGGAAATAAATTAATCCATCAATAATTTGTTAGAGAATAAATTGGTGCTTTACTCTAAATTTTAGTATATCACATCACATAAATTACCAATTTTTTTTCATACTCTGTCTTGATGCAGGGATTGATTAGTACCACCGTATCAGCTATACTGCCACATACACGCCCCCCACTGTGCCTAACAAAATTGAACTGCCAGGAAGCCACATCTTCACAATTATGGTTACTATACATGTCTCGCTTCCTCACTGGCCGCGGCAGACAATGATCTATATGTTGCTTCTGCTGATGATTTTGATATGGTTCCTTCGTGGACTTCCAAGACACCGATGAATCTCCTAGGAAGACACAAAAACCCGTGGTTGATCTCTTTATGTCTGGACAGCTTCCCCAATCTGCATCAACATATACTTTAAGTGTGAGTGATGATTGGGAGCTAAAAAACACACCATGGCCTGGAGCATGCTTGATGTATCTAAGCAAGTGATGAAATGCATTCAGATGAGGAATTCTTGGGGGCTGCCGTAGTTAAAATATGAAATTTAATTATTATTTTGTTAATTTAAAATTAGAAACCCAATGGAACACAACATTGTTAGATCTCACTTAGTTTGTTCGGTCGGCTAGGCAACGAAGGAGTGCTATAACTAATAGAAAACCTTAATTTTATCACCCTAAGAGCATCTTTGTTAAATCAATAAGAATGATGGATACCAAACATGCGAAAGCGTACCTGAATCCATATAAATTATCAATGTACGAATGTTGGGTTTTTGGTATTCCTCAACCAAAATCTCTGAATCCTTATTAGGGCTTGAGTGCAGCTCTTTTGATGGGAAAGGAGACTGCAGAGCGATTTTTGGTGTGTTGGGGACCAAAACCCTCCTTGCCTATTTATAATTGGCAGTGGTTCCCATAAAATCCTAAAACCCCAACAAAAAATAGGCAGGATGAGTATTACCCATTTTGAGTTCAAACTAATAAAGTAGTCTGACTTATTCATTTATTTAATTTCATTAAACATGAGTGAGACCAACATATTATAAGTCATAAAATTAGCTAATATGATTATATTCATAATTATATATATAGCCCACAAAATAGATTAAGGAAATACAATTTCCTAACAATCTCCCACTTGGGCTATATATATTGTCCTGAGATAATCATATCACAAAATAAACTTTAAGTGCACATCTGAATGTTATTTTAACTACTTAAACAATTTGGTCAATCTCATATATTAGTGATGGAACTACCGCAACATTCATCATATTAAAGTCGTGACTGAACAACGATGATCACCATACTGATATACTTAGTGACATAGATCAAGTTTGGATGAGTAACATGGAAATTGCATGAAAACAATCTCATAGATACCTATTTCCAACAAGTCAACTTTAAAACTTTATTGAGACCAATCCAAAATTACAATATAATGTAAACCATCAACTTTATTCTGCAAAAAATGAAACAATTCAATGTCTGTCATAAAATATATAGAGTATAAAATAACTCCCACTAAACCAAGATATTACCATCAGTGATCCCCTTATGAGCAATGCGCTCATGGAAGACTTTAGGTATTAATCCCTTGAAAGAGGAAGAGAGGTTGTAGCGTGACAAGACCGAAAGTGCTCACATGGTCCTCATCTTAGTGTAAGAGGAAGTGTAATGTTGCTGTGGTTGCATCTTCTAAGTAGAAAAGGTAAAGAAACAGGATGGGGTCTTAACTGATAAGTGCCTAATTGTGATAAAATGCTAGAAGATAATTGGCACTTATCTGTTCTTAATCAATATGAAACAGTTAAAATAATTCAAAATCAATACAATTTTTGTACAATGGATCAAAAGGCAGTTAATGGCTTTAATTGTTGTAATTATTGCAGGAAAACAATAGGACATGGAAAGGAAGAATGCCATGCAATTGTTACAATGAACAAAGGAAGAGGAACAAGTGCAGAAAGGGGGAAACGCTCAGCGACATAACTCTAACCGCCCAGCGATTATCACGTTATCGCTCAGCTAGTAATCATTACTCACTGAGCGGTTGTACTGACTCAAGCCACTTGCAGACGGCGCATTTATGAGGCCAGCTAAGAGCCAGCTGCTACAGTTGGCGAGCCGCCGGGAATCTGTCAGAGGATAAGCCACTTGCAAGCCTTTCAGAGAGCGCTCAGCGATAAAGTACAGTCCACTCAGCTACTAATCATTACTCGCTGGGCGGTTGTACCATTGCGCTGAGCGAAAGTGCTAGTCTGGGGCCTATAAATAGAGGGCTCCCCTGCAGCTTGGAAGACATCCCTTGGCATCCATTTCACTTCCTCCATTACAATATATTCACTCCATATTCTAGTTAAGTTAGGTTTAGAAAGGTAGCTAGGGTTTAGAAGAATTCCTATAAGGAATTGCTGCCGAAACTGCTACGATTGGAGTCGTGGTGGACGTGTGGAGACAACTCACTACTCCTCTTCAATCCACATTTGTTCTAAATCCTAGTAAGCTTGTATTCTATTTATGACTATGAATAGCTAAACTTTCTTGTTGTTGGGATTTGATGTGCTTTGCTTCTTAAATGTATCCGCCTTAACTTATGTTTATGATTCTATGAATGTCTTATGATTTTAATGATTAATCTCGTGCTTAATGCTAGCTTTTGTTAGTACTTTGATTCTAAACTTGAGACTTGCTTGTATGGACGGAAGTTATGCTTGTTAAGTTGTAACCAAGCTAAGAACAATAGTGCTATGCTAAGCTTGATTTTATGCTTAAAGATTGCGAACGGAAGTTACAATTGTTTGAGCTTGACCTAGATCAATTCATTTAGTTCTTAATTGCCATAACCGGAAACCAAGAACTAATCGCTTTAACACCCGCATTAACGTCAAGTTACTTTGTTAAGTTTGTGCAAGACATTTGACAACTTAGTAAAGGAACTTGTGATCTTAACATGCTTGAAAAAAGATGATTAAGTTGAGAACTGGTGGCGATAAAATCAAAAGACTCATAGGTCATATTCATGAGGTTTAATGGTTGCATTTAGAAACATTGTCACTAAAAATCCCAACACTTTTCTTGCCTTGTTTTAACTAAACACCACTATTGTTTTATATTTTACTTTGGTTACAATTTGTTCGTCTTTAATTTTAAACAACAAAAACCGACCATTTTCTATAAGCTTAAAGTAACTGCATACAAGACGGTCGTTTTATAAACCACAATCCCTGAGGAGACGATTATACCCGACTATACTGCGATTGGATCCCTTGAGGATCTGAAAGCTGTAGAAAGGATATATTAAATAAACACGAGAGCAAACCCATTGCGAATAAAGCTTTCAACATTAACCTGTTTCATCTGCAAGAAGAAGGGACACATGAAGAAGGATTGTACCAAATATATCGCTTGGCGTGCAAAAAAGGGCATATTTTTTGCTTTTGTTTGTTCAGAAGTTAATTTAACTTTTGCACAAATGGATACTTGGTGGGTATATTCTAGTGCTACTACTCATATAAGTATTACCATGCAGGGTTGCTTGTGAAGTCGACCGCCAACTAATGCTGAAAGATTCATCTGTGGCAGACGACAATAAATTTGTAGTAGAGGCTGTATGAACTTTTCAAATATGTTTTAAGACTGGGTTATATTTGGATTTATTTGATACATTTTATGTACCATCTTTTAGGTGAAATTTGGTTTTTTTTTTGTTTGGACGAGTCAGGTTATCATTGTTCTTTCGGTAAAGTTAGTCTCTTTCAAAATTCAAATATTATTGGTTCTGGTCTTTTAATCGATAAGCTAGATAAGGTTGATTTAATTTTTTCCAACGAAATACTGCAAACAAGCTTAATAGGTACAGAGCAAAAATTAAATGAGAATTCTGTCTCATTATGGCATAAGCGTTTAGGCCATATCTCTAAACAGAGAATTCAGAGGCTTGTGGTGGATGGAATTCTTGAACCCCTAGATTCAGCAGACTTTCAAGTTTGTATTGAATGCATCAAGGGGAGAAGAACAAATGAAAGAAAATTAATTGCCAATAGAGCTAAGGATGTCTTAGAATTAATACATACTGATATATGTGGTCCATTCCCTACTACTTCATGGAACAGGCAACATTATTTTATTACGTTCATTGATGACTACTCTCGCTATGGGTACTTGAACGTTTTTAAGTCTTTCAAAGTTGAAGTTGAACTCCAACTTGGAAAGAAAATTAAGGC
>QANU01051778.1:0-10260 GCA_003254905.1 Nissolia schottii
TAGGATATAAAGGAGTGTGATGCTCCAGAATCATACAATACAATCAAAGTCCTTCTGTTAAGCACACACTTACCCAAAATCAGACTGTCTCCCTCTCGAACCTCTTCAGCTGCCATGGTAAACACTCTCCCCTGACGCTGGGTGGACGGTGGAGCTACTGAGCAGTCCTTCACAAAATGACCTGCCTTTCCACATCTGAAACAAACTCCTTGACCTGCTAGGCATTCTCCAGAATGTCCCCTACCGCATTTCGGACAGGGTGTGTGGGGATCGGCTCGCTGCTGAGCCTCCGGCATGCTATGACCCGGAGTACCTGATGGTGGAGACCTCCCTGCTGGAGATCCTGTTCCCAATGGTCCTAATCGGGGCTGACTCTGGGCTCTCCCCATTCCTTGTTGTGGCCTCGGCGGATACTGACCTCTGCCCCTTCCTGCAACTGATGCCTGAAAAGGTCCCCTCTTCCTCTGCTCTACTTGGGAACTGCCGGCCTCATCAAACCTCCTCTTGAACCTCTCACTGCGTACCTAAGCTAAATCTCAGTTGGCCTCTTCCTAAGCCAGACAGGTGTTAACCAGGGTGGCATAATCTCGTACACCAGCCACATTCAAAAATCCCCTCAACTCTGCTTCCTTCCTGTCTTGCAACTCCTGCGGAAAATACTTATCCAGGAACACCTCCTTAAACCTGTTCCAAGTCACCTGAACTTTAGCTTGTTCGAACTGGGGCCTGGTCGTGTCCCACCATTCCCCTGCTGCTCCTTCTAACTTCCTAGAAGCGAACTTAACCTTCTGCTGCTCAGTACATGGAATATCTTCGAAAATCTGCTCCAGCTTTCTGATCCAACCATGGACCAGTTCAAGGTCCATCATGCCTTCAAACACTGGTGCATTCGCTCGCGAGAAATCCCGATACCTCAGGGCCTCAATCTCCTGAGCTGTCTGGGGGGCATTGCGTTGAGCATTAGAGGCTGCCATCAGTACGGTAGCCTGGGCCATCTCCCTAAGAACATCTGCAAGCTCTGCAGATTCCGGGGTGCGCTGTGTATTATCCCTGCGGGGCGGCATGTCTAATATGTAGTACCTGCACAGTTTCGAGGTGATCAGTCTCAAGGGAGGAAAGTACACAGAAACTTAGCACATACCACTTAGCTGGAACATACACCGTAATCATGCTCGAAAGCATAGTGCAGCTCAGTCCTCAGGCTCTTTTGGACCAAAGTGCTCTGATACCAAATGAAACACCCTAGCTAACTGTTTACCAGTACGTAGTAAAGAATGCTCACTAGGTTGTTTTCTACCTGGTCAGAATACCTTAGTCCATTGCTATCTTTCGAAAATAGTTGATTAAGAAAATAGGGACCCATTTTAAACTTTTCATTTGCATTGAATAATTACTAACATAGAGCCATGCGTTGGGAAGAACAAATATAACAAAGCGTATAACTGTATAGTAATAAAGCATCCAATATACATTCATTTGGTCCATCATAGCAGTCACATAGTTGTATATACAATAAGTAAGATACACATAACATGTACATACTCCAAAATACCATAAACATAATCCAAAACACATAATATCAAAATGCAAGGGCTACTGGAATACTACTCAGTATGCCCTTGGCAAAAATCCTGACATCCAGCTCTCTAAGTCCATCTCCTATCATGGCCGCTCATGGCTCTGCTGACGGCTCGTCAGCATCCTCAAAGTATAAATCATCATCAGTACCTGAAGTTATAAGGCAGTGGGAATGAGAACGGTAGGTTCTCAGTGGAAATAACTTTAGTTCCTGAGTCTCGTCTCATATTAGGTTAAACTTCAGGCCGCTCAGAGATTTCTAAGTGAACATGCATACTAAACATCCTACTGATTATTATCTGGCCTAAGTTCTGAACGACTTTATCTACTTTACTAGGTGATATGAGAACCACTCTTGCTTAGTACGTTTTCGTGCTTATTAACATCACGTTTACATACATAGCTGTCTCGAGCGTTCTCTTGACGGTACTTACATAATAGCAGAATCATACATTACAGATATTCATGCATAACAGAATCATCAGAATGAACTTTACATATACTCATACCTAACATAATTATCAGAATAAACTTGGGTTTTGGAATATATGTTATTCCCACCATAGTATTGCCCTCTTTTGACAATACTATGACAGAATAACCTCGCACCTCCAGGTGGTCCTCTGTTGACCCCTACGGTGGGCTTTCACCTACCGTGTGCCCCCTCGGGACCCCTCGGCAGTGGGCGGATATTGTACCCCCACCTTAGCTTGCCCTCTTTCGACAATGCTAGGCGTGGTAACCGTACACCTCCAGGTATGCCATATCGACACCACCTGTGGCGGGCTTCCACATTCAGGATGCCTTTTTGACTTCCTGAAGTGGGATCATGGTTTGTCTCTCGTGATCACTGAAACACCCCTAGCCGATCCCGTACGCTTGAGCCATACGAAATTCTCGCTGGTTGTTTACTTCATGGCCATTTCTTCAGTTTTCGAAAATAGTAGTTTTAACAAAATAAGGACCCTTTTTTTTTTAAGCATACAGTTTACAACATAAGAGCCGTGTGTGTAACAAAGTAATATAACAAACGATATGCTTAATAAGTCGAGTTCCAAGATGTGGATATATAGGCTACATGCATCGCGGGTCCAAAGCACATACAAATACACACCAAATGCTAGTTATATTACATAATCCATACACATGTCAAGAGATACATTAATTCCCCTTTTTCTTCCTATAATATCCACTGCACAGCCAGCTAAGTCTCCTTGCCCAAATTCTCCTCAGGTTCCACAGCATCAGCATAGTAAGACTCGTCTTCCATCCTTAGAGCCACAAGCGAGTGGGCGTGAGAATGGTAGGTCCTCAGTGAGTAACACTTCAATCGTGGCTTTTTGTTCCTCGGTTATTCTCCAGGACGCTCAGAGTTTAGTCTAAGTGTACATGCAGCTAACACCCTACTGATTATGGTCTTGGGCCTATACTCTACGCAGCTTTATCTATGTTACTACGTGATTGGCTTTCTAACCTTGTTATTACCTGGGCTTCGTGCTTTTCAACTGGACGTTGCTATTAGAGACATACTATTCATCTTGGGATGTTCCCTTGACGATATACAATGCATGAACAGTTATACATCATGCTTAGACAGATAAATCTACATACTTATCATCATGTCATCAATCAGCAATGCATACATTTAATATCATAGTGCATGGGGGAGTCTGGGGATCTCTTACGCGCTCTGTAGCTGCGTCCTACTTAGTCCTTCCACCTTTGTAGCCGTGGCCTCGGACTACAACCTCTATTTGCCACTATTGCATCGACCCGGCGGCGCTCTTTATTGGTATGGTAGCTAACCATGCAAGGCTCANTGCACCTTTGTAGCCGTGGCCTCAGACTACAACCTCTATTTGCCACTATTGCATCGACCCGGCGGCGCTCTTTATTTGTATGGTAGCTAACCATGCAAGGCTCATAGGAGGTAAACATCGAATGCAACTAGTGCAACCATCCCTTCTTTCTGGAATAGCGAGGGACCAAACCTATGAGTGGTCAGGTGTTGACACGCTTTGACCGACCCTATGGCTCGATCTGTTTCTCTTTCCTCTTTTAGTGGGGCCCCTTAGTTATCATATCATTCGTACAGACCTATGCCTATTTTACATGTGTGGGCCTATGCCCGTTTTCCATATCGTTATCAGGTCTCTTTACCTGCGTTGCTCGTAACCAATTCGTCTTGCCAAATTGGCGAGGGGCGTGTCTGTAAGACTTTGCCAAGAGAATAGGGGTTTCCTAATCATATAACTACTGACTCTGGCTAAGGCTGTCCGAATCCATGGTGATCCGTCGCCTCTGCTCTGCTTTTATTCCCTAGGGTTCAATTATGATCTTCGTTAGATTTTAGCATGAACGTCTAATTGTCTAAAGTCGTCCTAACTCTTACGACGACCCTTCCTCATGATGCATGCTCGAATACATAGATATGGCCTAACCTTACTCATTGGATCCCTTAGAAACATTAAACTCCCAACTCTGCCAGGTTTCATTTGAATGCGTGCTGTGGTATTCGAATGAAATCCCTCGGAGTCTTTTCATTCGATTGGAATAGGCTTTCATTCGACTGAATTCTCTCGGCATCCTTTCATTCGAATACTAGGGGATTCATTCGATTGAATTCCTCAAAATTCGCCTCATTCGACTGCTAAGGAACTCATTCGAAGGAAAGCTCATTTTGGGCTTTCATTCGACTGAATTCCTGTAGTATTCGAATGCTAGCTGGAAAAATCGCCTCCCGAGACTCCAGTTCGTAAATTATCACTGTTCCTAGGGTTCCAATCGGTACAGTTATGCGTCTCATTTATCAAAATTACCAAAAACCCCTTTGACCCTGATTTCCCCAAAAATACTACTTAACATTTTTACAGTCAGATATTCCAGATAACACATAAACAGTCAAATAATTAACCACATAGACAGTGGGCTAAGAGTTACCCATTTCCTACGCGGATTTGAGGTTGGTAGGTGGAAGATGGAGAAAATCCTTGTCGCAATGGTATGCTCCAAGAAATTTTTGGAAGTCCGGTAGTGCTCTCGCGATGTGCTCGAACGGTACTGGAAAAGTCAAAAATTGAAGGAAAGCAGCAGAGTTCTAAAACTCCTCTCGGTTTGCAATTAGGGGGCTTTTATAGCCGTGGCCCCCTGTTACTTATAATTATTAATTTGATTAGTAATTAATTATTATTATATTACTATTTTGTTATAGTTATTTTAATTATTCTCACTCTGGTCATATTTTAGTCACATTTGATCACTCCGGTCCCACTCCGGTCCCACCCACGGTCTTTAGAAAAATATGGTGAATATATATATCTGTAATGTGCGAATTTTTCCAATCAAGATAATGCGTCGAAACAAGCTATCGGGGAACTTGTTTCTGCCCGTTATCCCTTTGCAGATCACTTTAGTTCCCGACCAGGTTCCCGTTTGCACCCAAAATTGAGCGCAGCCTTGCAGGGCTTAACGGGGTCACAACCTCCTTATTTCCTCCCAATTTAAGGAGAACAGGCCTCCTGAGTAAATTCTCTCTAACCCAAATTCGGGTTACTTTGTACTTTTTACCTAAGCCAGTGTCATAAGTCGTGCCTAAGGCCATCCTAAGGAATGTCGGGATGTTACAATCACAGCCTCAGAATTTTCAGCATTTTGCATTCAGCATTTTCAGCAGCATTTCAGAATTTATTTCTTTTCAGTACCTGCAGCATGACATATTTGTTTCCTATGGTTCATTTCAGAATCTTTACTTATCTCACAATTACTTCTAATCCTTTAAACTTGGCTTGTCATGAATGCATGGAATGCTACACCTGAGGTCACATACTACATGTAATTCACATGTTCACATACTGCATATACTTCACATATTTCAATTATCAATCATAGCTACAGCATTGAGTGTTAGACTATGTGCCTCAAGCGGGTTTCCATAAAACATTCTGGTCTCAGGCCGCTCAGCGAAACTACTGTCCGCTCAGCGGTCTGAGCTCCTCGCGCTCAGCGCAGAAAACATTTCCGCTCAGCGGTAGGAATCTTATCGCTCAACAGTCTGACAACTTTTCAAAAATATCTCCACCGCCTTATCCTTTAAAAAATATCTTCCCATCCTTATTCTTATCCACGGTGGACTTCAGACCGCTCAGCGGTAACCACCTTCCGCTCAGCGCTCTGGAGTTCACATTTAAAAATATCGATGCATTCCGCCCAGCGGCGCTTGGGACCGCTCAGCGGTTACTGGGCGAAACTGAAAACAAAATGCATCGTTTTCTCCCATTTTCTTCCTCTTTCTTCCATGGAACCTGCTTGAGCTTTTTACACATATTCCACACATAATAATCCTATCTAGTCTAGGTCACAAGACCCTTCAGAATCATCTTCCTAAGCCCTAACATAATTTCTAACATACATAAGCATATATTCCAAGAATCATCACACATACACATAATCACATAAACAATCATCCTCCATCAAAGAGGTGAGGAACTAGAGTTACCCACTTCCTAAAGAGCTTCTTGATGATGGAGGAAGGATGAAATTAAGCTTTGCTTGCTCAAGTTCTTGCTAGGATGTAAAACCCTTGAAATAGCTATAGAAGCTTAGGTTCTGGAAGCTTGGAGTTTTCTCACCAAGGGAAGAAGAACTCACGGCTGCTACTTGCTATTTGCCTTAGTTATGTGTGTGAAATTAGAAGAATATACTCAAGGAAAAGATGGATTTGGGTGGAAGAGCTTTGGTGAACTTTAGGTTAACATAATTAGGAATAGCAAAGTGAAGAAAGTGAAGAAGGCTTTTGTGTGTGGCATCGTGGGGCAAGGGCTGCCGTGGGTGATTTTGTCCCTTGGTCATATATTTTCATTTTTTTCTATGTGTGTTTTTGGTCGTGTTCTCTCATTAACTATTCATGTCCGGAAGTCCTAAAAATATTTCGGACATACCGTTGTGACCTACTAATTTTTCTTATTAATATTTAAATCTTTGCCGAGATATTCTCGAATTTATTTTCGTATTAGTGTATTTTACAGACTCCTTTGAGTCATGATTAAATTCTCATAATAACCTAATATCGACCCGAACGTCACCGGATGCCACGAGATCGCAAAATTATTATTTTTGGCTAATATTAGAGATTAAAGTTAATACTTGAATTTTTATTCTATTTTCTTTTATCTTTTCTTATTAATATATTCTTAATTATTTATTATGCGAAATTTTAGTGAAGGGAAAAAGTCGGGCTGTTACAGTTGCCATCCTATAAAAGGCTCAAAAGCTTACCAGGTAATATCATCCAATTAATTAAAACATGTCAGGATCTATAAAATGCTCAATCAAACACAATGCCATAAATAATCAAACAAAGTATTTCACTTGGCATAGATTAATCACCAACTAGTCTAAATCATCCCATATTCATGAATTTCCACAATTACTGCACAATTAAAACTACTATCCTAAAAAACAAAACTTTCCCACCCCACACTTAAAGAAGTGCACCGGCCTCAACGCACAAAACAGGGTAAGAAGAAAAATAAAGAAGTAAAACAAATAAATAAAAGAAAAGGAAAGAAAAACTTACAAACGGTGGGTTGTCTGTAACACCCTACCTAACTGCCTATGCTCAAGTCATACGCAATGCTCACTAGGTTATTGATCACTTGGCGGGAATACTTATAGTCCTTCATTACTTTTCGAAAATACAGGGTTAAGGAAAATACAGACCATTTTAAAATTTTTTCTACTTGTTACTTATTCATAAAGTATGAGCCGCGTGGGAATCAAGACATATAATACAAACGATAGAGCTCGGGCTTACAAGGGTTAATCCTTCATAGTATAAGCAGGTATAATAGGCAATTATAGAGGCAAACATGGTCCATCACAAATATTTACATCAACAGTAGAGTATTATAATAATTTACATACATGTGTCATATACATCCAAATACATATCAATATGTCTATGTGGCGCAAAACTAGACTAGCTAGTCCTCATGTCTGGTCTTCTGCTAGCCTACACTTGACTCTTCACTATTCCGCAGATGGCTCCTCATATGGCTCCTTGTAGTCCTCATCCGCCCCTGGAAGCATAAGTGAGTGAGGTGAGAACAATTATCCTCAGTGGTTTACCTTAGCGTCGGGGTGTTTCTTTAACTCACTTATGAACCAGGCCGCTCAGGAGATCTCTATATTTACATGCATACTAACATTCTACTGATTATTATCTTCGCCTAGGATCCTGAATGACTTTATCTAAGTTACTAGGTAACTGGGGATCTAGTCTTTCTTATCTTGGTTCTCGTGCTGACTATCTTACTTTGCATACATACATAGGCCGTCTCGAGCATTCTCTTGACGGTACTTACTTACTATAGAGACTTACACATATTGTCATATACTTATGCATCACATATTCATTCATCTGTCATGTACTTATGCATCACATATTCATTCATCATATTCATTCCTCATGGAGCTCATGCATGGGAACTAGGGCCATTATCGCATATCAATACAGATAACCATCCACCTAGTGGGATGGCGAGGGGTTGGCCCTTGCGACGCAACCAAGTGTGGACTCACATCATCCTTGTTACATTATCATCATATCTTAGGCGTGACGTCACCCTCATCATTCATCATTTCTTTCTTTGCTTTCTTTCTTTTCATTTCTTTCTTTCTTGTCATTAACCTCCTTGACCAATCCACCCTTTTGGGACTGGGGAGGTAACTTTCCTGACCAATATCCGTACAGTGAAAAAGCGGGATGTTACATCATACATATATAGTTAGGCAAAGATCAAATTATATTAATTAAATAATATTCTTTGCCTAGCATGCATGCATAGTAACACTATAGCACTTGATATTCATGCATATATACATATAGACACAAATATATCCAATAGTTAATCCATCAAGCACATATAGAGAGTTATTGGATATGTTCTCAAAAGGATGTTTCTCATATAACATTGTATGGTGTGTAAGCTATATAATTACCATCAGGTTCAATCATACAAAATCAAATGTATTCTATTTAGCATATAACATTCTTTAGCATTCTAATTGTCATTATCTATTTGTTATGTTCTATTTGTCATTATCAAGATATACAACAACTAGGGAACTTAGTTCTACAAATATAAGCATATACAATAAGCATAGACAATTAGAACATATTGTATTTGTCATCATCAAAACATATTGTATTAAACAATTGGAACAACTAGGGAAACCAAGTTCCACACAACATGCCCCAAAGTAGTTGGCATCACAAGTACAACATGCCCCCAAAGTGGCTGCCATAAAGAAACGTAAATGAGTCCCCGCTTGGTCACGTCGAAAAGGCAGGCCCTTCACCTTCCCCAAGTTGGACGAGTGTAGGTTGTGGTAGAGGCCACGACTGCAAGAGTGGATGGACGTGACTAAGAAGGACGCTGCCACAGAGCGAGCAAGAGAATGCACCCTCCTCCTGCATAAAATATGAATCTATGTGTGTATGTATGTAAGTAAATATGTAAATATATAAGTTATCATCGAGGGAACGTCCTGAGATGACTAGTATGTAAGCTATAGATAACGTGAGTGGGCGATCCGACATTGTCATACTCAAACAAATACAGTTAATAAAGCACGAAGCCCTAAGTAATATCAAGATTAGAAATGCTTAATCACCTAGTAAAGTAGGTAAAGCTACTCAGGACTAGAATGGATAACAATAAACAGTAGGGACTTTTAGTATGCATGACACTTAGAGATCTCCTAAGCTACTCATCCCCCGTCGCTGCTAGCACCACCCCTCCAACTACACAGGGGTGCAAGATCCTCATCAGTAAACCCCATCCTAGTGGACGAGAGCCTCGGGTCGATGCCAGAAGGCCCCATCCACCTTGATGACGATAGTGACGAGGAAGCTCCCCCTCCCGTAAGGGAAGTGGAGGTTGACCCCACCTCGCTCACCCCACCAACCAGGACCCGTGGTTGAAGGACCACAGCAAGAAAGAGGGTTACCCCAATGCTTCCACGTCGATTCGCCCAATGGGAATTCACCGCTGTCACCACGGCGTCGACCGAGGATGAGGAGGAGGACCCTGAAGAGGAATCTGACGCGTAGGGTTGCAAGCTAGGACTGTCTTCGTGATAAGTGCCCAATTTACACAAAATTTACATATCAAAATGGCACTTATCTATTGTGTTTTAAACTAATTATCTAATTAATTCCCTTTATTTTGTAGGTTTCTAATATATTTTGAAGATGGATGCAAGCATACATAATGAAGAATAATCCCATAAAGAATGGAAGAAAAGGGCAGAATTGGAAAAGGGCTTAAAAGAGAAGATTCTGGCGAAGGCATCGCTCAGCAAGGAACAAGGAATCGCTCAGCGCTTAAAGAAGAATCGCTCAGCGATATAACACTAACCGCTCAGCGAAAGTACGTCGGCAAGCCACTTGCACCGGCGCCATCATTGAGCCAGCTGGAGCCAGCGGGAGCCAGCCAATAGCCGCCTGCCACGTCAGCGCCGCCCTGCAAAAAGCTGCCGAGCATTTAATGAAGACGCGTAAAAGTACAATCGCTCAGCGATAAAGCGCCGCCGCCCAGCGATAAAGTCCCTATCGCTCAGTGAAAGTACCAAAACCGCTGAGCGACGGAACCCAAAATCTGCCTATAAATAGAGGAGGCC
>QANU01051810.1:0-31414 GCA_003254905.1 Nissolia schottii
CCATGCGTCCTATCTGGATCGACGAGCGTCCGGGTAGCAGCTCTCGCGACTCGATTCACGTTGACGGAGAGGATGCCCCTCCGCCACAGAGACCAGAGCCACCACAGAGGCCTGAGCCTGAGACCAACCCAGAGCCAGCTACACCGTCGGTCCGAGGGAGAGGTATACGCACGACTGTCTGCAAGAGTGTCTTCCTAGTGCGACCACGCCGAGTTGCGACTCGAGAGTTCACCACAGTGACCGACATTTCCAGCGAGGACGAGGTAGATCCCGCTGAGCTAGAGGAGGATTCCGATGAGTAGCTGCTGGAGAGCCCTCCCGAGAGATGGATGCTAGGTTTGTATCGCACACGCAATGAGTAGTACTTATCCATGCGCGTAGGTTTAGTTACCAGCCGTATTGTGTATATGTATCATTGTATATAAACTGATGTAGGGCCTGTATGTCCGTGATAGGACAATGGCGTTCTGTATTATATAAATGTATATTATGTGTGTGTTATGTGTGGGCCGTACATGTATTTTCTTCGGGTATTCGCCGTACGCCAGGTATGTACTCGTGCTTCCTTTACTTTCTTTGATGCTATACCTATGCGATGTATGATGCGTATGGCTCGATATTTTCGTAGTACAATGAAAAGAAGTTTTAAATTGGCCCGTTATGTTGTAAACCCTAATTTCAAACCAGGATATAGAATCATAATGGTTCGCAGCACCAGAAGAGCACCACCTATCCGGAAAGTCTATGACTTAAGCATAGGCCGACTAGCTAAGGTGTTTCATGGTGCACCAAATCGAGTGAATATGTTCTTTTTCAAGAACTTTACCACTGTTCTTCCATCAGCTTTGGGATGCCAAAGCTTCCACCCATTTAGAAACATATTCAACAGCTACTAAAATATACTCATTACCAAATGATGATGGAAACGGCCCCATAAAGTCCGTTCCCCAGCAATCAACAATCTCAACTTCAATGATATTCTGGAAAGGCATTTCATTTCTTCTACCTATTCCACCTGTTCTTTGACACGCATCACAGTTTTTCACATGCGTGTAGACATCTTTGAATAAGGTCGGCCAATAAAAACTTGCTTGGAGGACCTTGGCAGTTGTTCTTTCTCCGTTATAGTGTCCTCCACAAGGGGAATTGTGGCAGTGCCAGAGGATGCTACTGGCTTCTTCATTTGCTACGCATCGGCGTAGCAATCCATCGGCTCCTATCTTGAAAAGGTAAGGATCATCCCAGATGAAGTAGGTAGCATCCCTGAGAAATTTCTTCTTCTGATGATAGTTTAAATCATCAGGGATTATTCCTACTGCTTTATAGTTGGCCATGTCAGCAAACCATGGCCTTTCTTTGATTTGGAACAGCTTCTCATCGAGGAATTCCTCTGCAATTTCTTCTTCTTTGATAGTTACCTCGGGGTGATTTAATCTGGACAGGTGGTCTGCTACCAAAGTTTCTTTTCCACTCTTGTCCTTGATTTCCGGATCAAATTCCTGCAATAAAAGTATCCACCGTATTAGTCGAGGTTTACTATCAGGTTTTGTTAAGAGGTATTTAATGGCTGCGTGGTCTGTATGAACTATTACTTTTGAGCCAATTAAATAACTCCTAAATTTTTCCAATGCAAACACTATGGCTAGCAATTCTTTTTCCGTTGTTGCATAATTAATTTGTGCATCATTCAAAACCTTGCTAGCATAATGTATGGCATGGAACACTTTATTTTTCCTTTGACCTAAAACGGCTCCCACAGCATAATCACTAGCATCGCACATTAATACAAAATCATTGTTCCAATCAGGTGCTGTGATTATGGGAGCAGTGGTCAAGCTGGACTTTAATTTTTCAAAAGCAATTAAACATTCATTATCAAAATTAAAAGGAGTATCCTTATTCAAAAGGTTTGTTAATGGTTTGGCAATCTTGGACAAATCTTTGATGAATCTCCGGTAAAATCCTGCATGGCCTAGGAAACTTCTGATTCTTTTGACATTGACTGGGGGTGGTAGCTTTTCAATAACATCGATCTTGGCTCTATCCACTTCTATGCCTTTGGCTGAGATCTTGTGACCTAGCACAACACCTTCTTTGACCATGAAATGACATTTCTCCCAGTTTAAAACTAAATTGGTTTCCACACATCATTTCAACACAGCGTCTAGGTTATGTAGGCAGTGATTAAACGAGGATCCAAAGACGGAGAAATCATCCATAAAAACCTCCAAGCTCTTTTCAATCATATCAGCAAAGATTGCAAGCATGCATCTTTGAAAAGTAGCTAGCGCATTACACAATCCAAAAGGCATTTTTCTATAAGCAAAGATGCCAAAGGGACATGTAAAGATGGTTTTTTCTTGGTCTTTGGGATCGACGGTGATCTGGTTGTAACCGGAATATCCGTCCAAGAAGCAATAATATTCTTGACCTGCTAGCCTTTCAAGCATTTGATCCATAAAAGGAAGTAGGAAGTGATCTTTCCTTGTGGCTTTATTCAACTGCCTGTAATCAATGCACATGCGCCAACTAGTAACAGTCCTAGTTGGGATTAGTTCATTCTTATCATTTGAAATTACAGGGATACCACCTTTCTTTGGTACTACCTGGATAGGACTTACCCATTTGCTGTCAGAAATTGGATAAATCATACCTGCTTACAACAACTTTACTATCTCTTTTCGGACCACTTCCTTATGGTTGGGTTCAATCTTCTTTGTGGCTGCCTCACAGGTTTATAGTCGTCCTCCATAAGGATTTTGTGCATACAGTAAGACGGACTAATGCCTTTCAGATCAGCTAAGGTCCATCCCAAAGCTTGTTGGTTCTCCTTCAAGCCTTTAATCACTTGTTCTTCTTCTTTTGGAGATAGCAAGTTGCTGATGATCACTGGTTTCTCATCTTTTCCCTGCAAAAAGACATATTTTAAGTTAGGGGGTAAAGGTTTAAGTTCCAATTTCTTACCTGCTGTCTTTTCATTAGCTTTCATTGTCATCTCTTCCATTGCTTCCTGTCCCAGGGGAATGGTAGGTGTAGCATCTATATTGTTGAGAAATGCCTCAATGTCAGCTTCCTCTTCTTCCGTAAACTGTGCTTGGCTTCCTGTCAATGCCATCTCCAAAAGGTCTACTACTTGGGGTTTTTGTTCTACTTGCATGATAAGTCAACCATAAAGCATTGTCCTTTATCCTTTGGATATTGCATTGCTTCGAATATGTCTAGTTGCACTTCATCCTCATGTACTTTAATCTTCAATTTTCCCACATCCATGTCTATCCCCATTCTTGCTGTTCGCATGAATGGTCTCCCCAAAATTAATGGAACCTCAGTGTCCTCTGAAATGTCAATAACAACAAAGTCAGCGGGAATTAAAAATTTATCCACTTTTACTAAAACATCTTCTGCTATGCCGAGCGGATATTTGATTGATCGATCGGCCAGCTGCAGTGACATTCTGGTTGGTTTTAAGTCCAAGCCACCTATCCTCTTTAGCATAGACAGGGGCATCAGGCTAACACTAGCCCCAAGATCTATCAAGGCTTTTCCCACTGATACATTCCCAATGGTGACAGGAATGGTGACACTTCCTGGATCCGTTAGCTTGTGAGGGATATAATTTTGGATGATAGCGCTGCAGTTTGCGCCTAGCTGCACAGTTTCTTCCTCCTGATACTTCCTTTTCTTTGATAACAATTCTTTCATGAACTTGGCATAAGAAGGCATTTTCTCCAATGCTTCTGCAAATGGTATATTAATCTGCAGCCTCTTGAAAATGTCCATGAAGCGAGCAAACTGCCTTTCTTTATCTACCTTTGTAGGAACTAGAGGGTAAGGCATTGGCTTTACTGTTGAGGGTTTAAATACTCTTTCTTTTTCTTTTTCTCCTTTCTCCCTCTTTTCCTCTCTAACTACTTGATTTTTTTCTTTTTCTTTTTCTTTATTTACACTCTTATTTTTATTTTTTTCTTCCTCATTTTTTTCTTCTCCTCTCTTTTTTTCTTTTTCACACTCCTTTTCTTTTTCACTCTCTTTTTCAACTAAAACTTCCTCATCATGAACCTCCGGGATCTGGGACTCCTGCAATTTTCTATTGCGAGTCATGATCGCCTTGCATGATTTCTTTGGATTGGGCTCGGTGTTGGCAGAAAATGTACCCCTTCTGATTTCTGCCATTTCTTTAGCAAGCTGGCCTACTTGGATCTCCAGGTTCTTGATTGAAGTATCGGTGTTTTTCTGGTTCGCCATGGACATCTGCATAAATTGCGTAAAAGTGTCCTCTAGCTTGGAATTGGGTTGTTGATTTTGTTGATTTGGAAACTGGTGCGAGGGTTGGAATGGCTGGTAAGGTCGTGGTGCTCCATTAGATGGGCCTGCTTCCTGCCTCCAAGGTTGGTAATTCTGGTTCTAACTCCTTGGGAATTGCTGGTATGACCTTCGCTGGTTGTTGATAAATTGCGCTTCTTCTTCCCTACATTCACAATAACCAGTTGGGTGATCACCAAAACAAAATTCGCATTGAAATACCTGGTGTCTTTTTGATGTCTGGTTTTCTTTCAGCTGTTTAGGCAACTCATTCAGTGCTTTCTTCATTTCATCCAGTTGTTGTTGTAGTTGCCTATTCTGAGCTAGGATGGCATCGTGTGTTCCTAGCTCCAGCGTACCTCCTTTCCTGGCTGGGTTCCTGTTGTACTGCCCTTGCTGATCTGTCAGGGCCATGGATTCAATGATAGTTATGGCTTGGTCTGGTGATTTGGACATTATATGTCCACCAGCTGCCGCATCCAGCATAAGTTTATGCTGCTGTTGCAAGCCATTTCTAAAAATATGGATTTGTGTTCGGGCATCAAATCCATGATTTGGACATCTTCTCAACATTGATTTGTATCGCTCCCATGCCTCACACAGGCTTTCGTTTGGTGCCTGCACAAAGGTAGAGATAGCAGTCTTTAAGTCCATAAATTTCGATTGAGAAAAGTACCTTGAACAGAATCTTTCTTCTAATTGGTCTCAGTTGGAGAGGACAATTTGGGGTTGGTCTAGCAGCCATTCTTTTGCTTTTCCTATCAGAGTTAATGGAAACAGCCTTAGAAAAATTGCCTCTTCGTCTGCCTCAGACATCGCTGCGGTTTACATAGCTCATAGAATTTGGTGAGATGAGCATAGGGATCCTCACGGTCTAAACCTGCAAAAGGATTAGCGTGCATTAATTGGACCAAACCTGGTTGCAATTGCGGCAATCGTTGTGTCCCGGTGGTTCTTCCCATGCGAATGATGTTTCTCGGGATGAAGTTGACAAAGCCTTGGCTTTGTCCAGTTCCAGCAGTTCCACCTCCGGTTTCTGACATTGTTTCTTGATTTGGAGAAGAAGATGAAGATGAGGAGATTTCTTGTTCCTCAACCGTCTTGGCTAGAGCTTGTGCTTTCCTTGCGTTGCGTCGATTCTATTTCTAGATCGAATAAAAGTTGATCTGCAGGAGTTTTCTTTCGCATACAAAGATAGCAAAAGCCTTTGCAAAGGGGTTAGAACACGATAATTAATGAAATAATGCTAACTACACTATTAACAAAAGCTTAAAATATTCAATCAAGATGTTGTTTTAAATTGGCACAATCCCCGGCAACGGCGCCAAAATTGTTGAAAGCTTTTTGCAATGGTTTCACACTCTCGTCAATTTAATATATCATTCTTACAGCTTTCAGATTCACGAGGAATCCGATTGCAGTATAGACGGGTATAATTGTATCCACAGGGATTGTGCTTAAAACAATTATCTTTGAGTTGAACTATTTTAAGCTATGGGAATCGATTTGGTTTTTGATGAGTAAATTAATGAAAAACAATTGCATAAAAAGTAAAGTATAAAATGACAGTGAACTTAAGTTTAGGCAGGTAAAGAAANAAACCTGCAAAAGGATTAGCGTGCATTAATTGGACCAAACCTGGTTGCAATTGCGGCAATCGTTGTGTCCCGGTGGTTCTTCCCATGCGAATGATGTTTCTCAGGATAAAGTTGACAAAGCCTTGGCTTTGTCCAGTTCCACCTCCGGTTTCTGACATTGTTTCTTGATTTGGAGAAGAAGATGAAGATGAGGAGATTTCTTGTTCCTCAACCGCCTTGGCTAGAGCTTGTGCTTTCCTTGCGTTGCGTCGATTCTATTTCTGGATCGAATAAAAGTTGATCTGCAGGAGTTTTCTTTCGCATACAAAGATAGCAAAAGCCTTTGCAAAGGGGATAGAACACGATAATTAATGAAATAATGCTAACTACACTATTAACAAAAGCTTAAAATATTCAATCAAGATGTTGTTTTAAATTGGCACAATCCCCGGCAACGGCGCCAAAATTGTTGAAAGCTTTTTGCAATGGTTTCACACTCTCGTCAATTTAATATATCATTCTTACAGCTTTCAGATTCACGAGGAATCCGATTGCAGTATAGACGGGTATAATTGTATCCACAGGGATTGTGCTTAAAACAATTATCTTTGAGTTGAACTATTTTAAGCTATGGGAATCGATTTGGTTTTTGATGAGTAAATTAATGAAAAACAATTGCATAAAAAGTAAAGTATAAAATGACAGTGAACTTAAGTTTAGGCAGGTAAAGAAAGATGTTGGGATTTGAATTGCAGTATTACCTCAATGTAACCAATAACTTAGTTAATATGATCTATGGGTTCTTTTGATTTTATCGCCACCAGTTCTTAACTTAATCATCTCGCTTGAGCATGTTAAGATCACAAGTTCCTTTATTAGGTTGTCAAAGGTATTGCACAAACTTAACAAAGTACCTTGATGTTAATACAGGTGTTTAAAGCGATTAGTTCTTGGTTTCTAGTTATGGCGGTTGAGAACTAAATGAATTGATCTAGGTCAGATTAAATGATTGTAACTTACGTCCACAACATTTAAACATTAAATCAAGCTTTAAGCATAGCAGGTTTGAACTTAACTCGGTTTATAACTTACTTAGTATAGCTTTCACTTAAACAAGTAAGTCTCAAATCAAGAATCAAAGTACTAAACAAAAGCTAGCATTAAGTTCAAGATCAATCATTAAAATCATAGAACTTCATAGAATCATACACATAAGTCAAGACCGATACATTTAAGCAATACAACGCATCAAATCCCAACAAATAAGAAGTTAGCCATCCATCATCATGGACAGATTACAAACTTACAGGGGTTTAGAGCAATGGTAGGTTGAGACGGCTGGTGAAATGCCTCCACACGTCCACCACGATCTACAACTGTTAGCAATCCGACAGCACTTCCGTTAAGGAAAGCTTCTAAACCCTAGCTTTCTATCTAATCCTAACTTAGGAGAATATGGAGAATGGAAGAATTTGTGAGAGAGGGAATGGTGGATGAGGGGATGCCTTAAATGCCTCGGCCCCCCTCTATTTATAGGCAAAAATTGGGGGTACCGCTCAGCGGTTTAGATGCCACCGCTGAGCGGTTTAGGCCATATCGCTGAACGATTGTACTATCTCGCTGAGCGGCGTAATGATTACACGCGGCTTCATAAATGCGCCGGCAGATTTTTCAGGGTGGCGCCAGGCTGGCTCCAGCTGGCGCATTTAATGCGCCGCTTGCAAGTGGCTCGGTGGGTACGATCGCTCAGCGGTACAGGTACCACCGCTGAGCGATTCTTCCTTTATCGCTGGGCGATTAATACTCATCCGCTAGGCGATTAATGTCTTCTGCGCTGAGCGAGCTTGTCCTTGCGCTAAGCGGTCCTTTGCTGATTTTATCTTTGAACTTCTTTTCCGCTTTTGCCTTTTTCTCCATTATTCTATGGGATTATTCTTTGTTATTTCTGCTTGCATTCATTCTTCAAAATATATTAAAAACCTACAAAAATGGGGATTTAAGTTAGGTAATTCTTTTAAAACATAAGCAAATAAGTGCCTTTTTAAACGATGAAAATTGCGTATTTTGGGCACTTATCATGGAGTCATGTGTCCTCGAGGAATAGGAAGAAAAGGCAGGTCATACACCGCCATGGGAGTGTGACACAGGCCAAAGAATGATGATAAGTCTCATGCATTGGTGCGCAATAGCGGGCTCGAAGGGAATGCAACGCCCTAGCTAGTTGGCCTATGCTTAAGTCATAGGTTTCCCTGGCTAGGTAGTTGAATGCTGGGTTGTGAACTACTACTGTTCTAGATTATTGACTGAAATTAGGGTTACTGAAAATACGGGCCAATTTGAAACTTTCTTTGCAAATACGTGTGTGTAGAAAGTAATGAGCCATGCGAATAACATAACGGATAGCGGCATAACTAAAAGATAAGAGAGTGCGGGTACATACCTGTAACGTGGAGCTTTATCGGCAGAGAGTACACATAGGACCCAAATATACACAACATGCCATAATATTATAATACATAAGTTTATACATAAATCCATACAGTCTGATATTAGTATACATATCAGTTCAAATAACATACATACGTACTAGCTAAAAGAAAACTACGTACACGAGCGGTACCACTCGCTTCGTGTACGGTACAAAACCCTATCCCTGTACTCGGGTTCGGCTGTGTGCCACTTACTCAGAGTCTTCTAGGCGCTCCAGGGGCTCCTTCTCCTCCTCCTCACTGCTCAGGTCTGTCACCACAGAGAAATCGCGAGGGACGAAGCGGCGTGGCCGAGCTGACAATATCCTCTTCCTGGCAGTGGTCCTGCGGCCTCGTGCTCGAACTGTCGGGGTGGACGCACCCGGGTCGGTGACTGGTGTCGGGGCTGGTATAGGNCTCCAGGGGCTCCTCCTCCNCTCCTTCTCCTCCTCCTCACTGCTCAGGTCTGTCACCACAGAGAAATCGCGAGGGACGAAGCGGCGTGGCCGAGCTGACAATATCCTCTTCCTGGCAGTGGTCCTGCGGCCTCGTGCTCGAACTGTCGGGGTGGACGCACCCGGGTCGGTGACTGGTGTCGGGGCTGGTATAGGAGTCTGCTCTGGCTCCGACGGAGGCATCTCCTCATTGCCGTTGAAGCGAATCGGATCCCTACTGCTGCTCCCTGGACGCTCGTCAACCCAGATGGGGTTCAGCGGCGATGTCCCTGGGGCTCCGAGCCTCTGCCTAGGAGAACGGTCGGGCTCATCAGGTAAGCGTGCAGGTGCGAAAGTGCTCGTCTCCAGGAGAGTATCCGTGCGGTAATTGCGCATACGAGTGCGCGTAAATAACCAGACGTCCTTGGCCAGTGGCGAAGTCTCGAATGGGGGTGAGAACTCTAGGTCCTCAGTGGGTTTCCATGGCTATTAATGGTTCATTTACTCGAGTATCCTCCAGGCCATTTAGGGGATTTCTAGGTGAGCATGCATACTACAAACCCTTATTATCTTTTGCTAAAACCCTGAACAGCTTTATCTAAGTTAGCTAGGTGAATAGGGAACTAGTCTTTCTTACTAAGGTTGCGTGCTTATGAACCCTGCATTTCAATTATAATTAGGCTAATCGTCTCGGGTCTTTCCCTTGACATTACATATTACACAAACTAATAACAAGATATAGTAGCTCATATACAAACATTCATTCCATCACATAGTATATATAGTCATATAGTGCATGGGGGAGTTGGGGATCTCTTACGCGTAGGCTGGCTGGGTTAGCATCCTACTTCTCCGCTTTGGCATGTACAGGCTGGCCGGGTTAGTGCATCTTTTCATAGGCATACCGGCTGGCCGGGTTAGCTCTTTATCTCCTTACGCGTACCGGCTGGCCGGGTTAGCGCTTTTTCCTCTACTTCTGCCTTTTTCTATCCATCCTCTACCTTCCTTGTGTCATTAACCTCTTCGAACCAATCCACCCTGGGGCGACTGATCCGTTAACCAATCCGAACTTGTAAGGATGGCAAAGTAACACATCTACCAATCCAACTTTGTGAACTGGTGAGGGGCTTCTCTGTAAGACTTTGCGAAGAGAGGGCTTCCTATCATATAAATATATAAGTGTTCCCTAAGCTCCATTATTATCTTTATGCATTAGGTGATTGACCTCTAATTCTCTAGGGTTGCCCTAACACCTATGCACAACCCATACCTCATGATGCATGCTGTACTACACAATAATGGACTATTATGTGCCCGTTGGATCCCTTGGAACCACTAAAGTCTCAAGTCTGCCAGGTTTTATTCGAATACTTGGAGGGGCATTCCAATGAAATCCCTCGAAGTTCTTTCATTCAATTGGAGTAGGTTTTCATTCGACTGAATTCCCTCGGCATTCTTTCATTCGAATACTAGGGGATTCATTCGATTGAAATCCCAAAAATTCGCCTTCATTCAACTGTAGTGGAATTCATTTGAAGGAAAGCTCGTTTTGGCTTCATTCGACTGAAATCCTTGCGTATTCGAATGATTGCTGAAAAAATCGCCTCCCCGAGACTCTAGTTCTCAATTTCCACTGTTCCTAGGGTTCCAATCGGTACAGTTATGCCTTTCATTTCTCAATGTTTCACAAAACCCTTTTTACCCAATATCCCCCCAAAATACTACTTAACGATTCTACAGTCAGATACACAGATATGCACATATACAGTCAAAAATTAATCCACATAGACAGTGGGCTTAGGATTACCCATATCCGACGGAGATTCCGAATCGGTGGTCTTGAAAGGGAGATTTTCCTCTTCACGATGGCATGCTCCGGCGATTTTTTGGAGACTCCGGCATGAACCCTAGATGTGTCAGAACGAGGCAGGTGTTTGTGAAAACGTCGGAAAGTAAAAGGTAAATTTACGAAAATTACGTGGTTATTTATAACCACACACAGTGAAACCTTTTTATTTCTTTTTACTTTTTCTTTCTTTCCTTTTTCCTTTTTTTCTCTCTTCAGTGGCATTGCCTCTGTTATTATTATTATTATTTATTTACTTAGCTTCCTCAGAGGCTTGGAGCTCACCCTGTCCGGCTCCGTTTTCGCTCGATCGCGTTTTGTTCGAAAAGTCTCGCCTCCGGTTGCCCTAAAAATATTCCGAACATGCCGTTGTGACCCATTTATTTTTCCCTTCAGTCCGGGACAATTTTCTCAGGGATCAGGGACCTCCTTGCCGAACCAAGAAATCCCACGGGCCTTTTTCTATATCCGAGAATTTTTTAGTTGAGTCGAAACTCGTCCAACGGCTCCCGAAAATTATACGACAGCTAAACCTAACCCGTTTCCTTAAGTTTCCCAGGGTTTCAGAGGTTTAACCCTTCTCTCCTCGATTCCTCGGCATTTCCCGGCCGTTCTCGGCTGCAAAACGGAAAGGGTCTCGGTTCGTAGAAGCACGGGATATTACAGGGAACGCAGGCATTTTTGCACGTCACCATGCTCGAAGGGAATGCATGGGGCTCGATCACGTCACCATGCTCGAAGGGAACACATGGGGCATGATCACCTTGCATACATGTATATGTGGTTATGATGTGGTTATGTTACGATGGTTAGGAATAGAAAGCACGAGAACCTAGATAAAGAAGATTAGTTCCCCGATCACCTAATAACTTAGATAAAGTTGTTCAGGATCTTAAGCAAAGATATATCAATAGGAGTTTAGTATGCATGATCACTTAGAGCTCTCCTAAACGGCCTGGAGGATAACTGATAAGTGCCCAATTTATGCAATTTTGACCTATTAAAGTGGCACTTATTTTCTTATGTTTTAAAGAATTATCTAATGAATTCCCCATTTTTGTAGGATTTTAAATATATTTTAGAAGATGGATGCAAGTAGAATTAATTAGAGAATAATCCCATAAAGAATGAAGAAAAGGGCAAAATAGGAAAAAGAGCTTAAAAGAAGAACCAGGCGTGAAGACAGCTCAGCACAAGTACCAGCTCGCTCAGCGCATAAAAGACAAAGAGCGCTCAGCGGTTGAACCTTGGCCGCTCAGCGGTTCTACCACCGGAGCCACTTGCAGCCGCCGCATTAAATGTGCCAGCTGGAGCCAGCCTGGAAGCGGCGCCGCCCTGAAAAAGCTGCCGGCGCATTTATGAAGCCGCGTGTAATGATTACACCGCTGAGCGATAAAGTACAAGCCGCTCAGCGATAACAGCTTAATCGCTCAGCAGTGGTACCCAAACCGCTGAGCGATGGACCCAGAATTTGCCTATAAATAGGAGGGCCGAGGCACTCATTTGCATCATCCCATCCTCCCTCCATTCTTCATTTCTTTTACACATTCTCTTGCACTTAGAAGCATAGTTTAGTTTAGCAACAAAGAGCCAGGAGATCGAAGAAGCTTGGCGAACCGCTGTCATGACGGCGTGATAACGTGTCATGGTAAGCTTCTAAACCTTTCCTCTGAGATTCTCTTGTAAGATGGATTTGTAATCCTCTTATTGTTGGGATTTTCGTTATTATTGTAGTATGATTGTATCCATGTAACTATTGCATATGAATCTATCCATTTCTTATGATTCGCTTGAATGATTTTACACTTAAATGCTAGCTTTTGTTTAGTGTTTTGATTCTTGATTTGGGACTTGATTGTATGAACGAAAGTTATATTAATTAAGTCATAACCAAGTTAAAGCCAATACCACTAAGCTTAACTAGATTCTAGACTCGAACGTTGTGAACGAAAGTTACAATCATTAGAGTCAGATCTAAATCATTTCATCTAATCTTGTTGCCATAACTGGCATAAAGGTTAGCCGTTTTAACATCTGGAATAACGCTGGCATACTTTGTTAAACTCGTGTACGAAAGTGACAGTTTAACAAGGGAAACCTATGATCTTGTCATGCACGAAAGTGATGACAAGTTAAGAACTGGTGGCGAGCAATCAATGAAATGATAATTCTGTGTAATAAGTAAATGGATGCATGAAACTATGATATGATTCAATGCCCAACAAGCTTCTGGATCTACCTCTGATTTGTTGCCTATTTACTTTTATGTTGTTTATTTATTTGTTTAATTATCAAACAAATTATCAAATCTTTCACTTCATTGTTTAATTAACTAAACTCAAGAACGGTAATTTTGCAACTCTCTGTGGATTCGACTATACCCGACTATACTGCAATTGGATCCCTTGTGGATCTGAAAGCCGTAAAGTAGGATATATATTTAATTTGAACGAAAAAAGTGCAAATAAGCTTTCAACAAACTTGACACAGTTGTGGGAAACCAGACCATGTCAAGATTGGGGAAGTATAACAATTGGCTTTCATCAAATTTGGCGCCGTTGCCGGGGAGTTGCGTCAAAATTACATAGGTTGAGTTTTGTTTGATTAAACAATTGTGAATATTTGTAAAATATTGTATAGCTCTTATTTTTACTTTGTGAACTCTCTTGTTCTAATCTTATTTGGCTAGTGTGAAATTTTCTTTAGCTCTTGCGAGGTAAGGCTTCAACAGATCAATTATTATTGGACGCTGAGATTGAAGCTACTTCAAGGAAGAACAGTAAAAAGAAGAAAAAACAACTAGCCAAACAAAGAGCGGAGCAAGAAACAACTTCATCATCAACTTCTTCAACCAACCAAAAAGAAACCATGGCTGACACCACTGGAGCTGGAGACAACACGGGAGCTGGCAACACTACAGGAGCCAGTGACAATAGCAGTTTTGTAAACTTTACCCCTAGAAACATTATTAGAATGAGCAGAACCACTGGAGCTCAACGCACACCTCAGATGTAACCTGGCCTGGTACAATTATTATATGCTAACCCGTTTGCAGGTTTGGATCATGAGGATCCTTATGCTCATTTGACAAAGTTCTACGAACTCTGTGGGACCGCGGGAATGTCGGAAGCGGACGAAGAATCTATTTTTTAAAGGATGTTTCCCCTGACGCTGATCGGAAAAGCCAAAGAGTGGTTGCTTGATCAACCACAACATATCTTGTCTAATTAGGATCAATTAGAGGAGCAGTTCTGTACAAGGTATTTTTCTCAGTCCAAATTTATGGATTTAAAAACTGCAATTTCTACTTTTGTGCAAGCACCCGGAGAAAGTCTCTGTGAGGCCTGGGAGAGGTACAAATCCATGCTGAGAAAATGCCCTAATCATGGGTTCGATGCGCGAACACAAATTCATATCTTTAGAAACGGACTCCAACAACAGCACAAACTCATGCTTGATGCTGCAGCTGGTAGATAGATAATGTCCAAAACTCCTGAAGAAGCAATCTCCATCATTGATTCCATGGCCTTGACGGACCAACAAGGCCAATACCACAGAGGACCTAGAAGAGGAGGCATGCTTGAACTAGGACCAAACGATGCAATTCTTGCTCAAAACAAGCAACTCCAACAACAAATAGATGAGGTGAAGAAGGCCTTAAACGAGTTGCCAAAGCAGATCAAAGAGGCTCGTGATGCAAAAAGGCAACAGGTATTTCAATGTGAAATTTGTAATGGTGATCACCCGTCTGTTAACTGTCATTTCAGGGAAGGAGAGGTCAAATTCCTTAACAACCAGCCAAGGCCGCCCTATCAAAATAATTTTCAAAGGGGGTTGAATCAAAATTTTCAACAGCCATGGAGGCAAGAAGCACAGGACCCTCATTTAACAAAGCTCCGCAACAGCCATATCAACCACCCCGCCCGTATCAGAATCAGCCAACAAATTCAAAGATAGAGGAGACATTTAATCAGTTTATGCAGCAATCAATGATTAATCAAAAGAACAACGAAGCCTCTATTAGGAGTTTGGAGATACAACTAGGACAATTGGCTACTGATATAGCGGAGTTGAAAAAAAAGAGATTCATGGCCAACCTGGAGCTAAACCCCAAAGACTCTTGCCATGGAAGGAGGTCTGATGATGAAGAAAGGAGCTAGAAGAAAAAGGCGTCGAGCTAACGACGTTAAACTAAGCGCTGCCTAGGAGGCAACCCAGTGTTTTATGAGTTTCGTTATTTTAGTAGTTTATTTTAAGGTTAATTAATTTAAGGTGTTAAGAATATTATTATAAAATATGGTGAAAAAAAAAAGAATTACAGGTATATAAAAATTATGTGATTAGATTTAAATTCTTAAGTGCTAATCTTTTTCAATTAAGCTTACTCGAAGCACTTGGAATTTAAACCTTTAAACAATTGTCTGAAAAAAGGTGCATCATGATTTGAAAATACGATTCTTAGCTGATTCAATAAATGGAAAATTTTGAAGAAAAGAATCTTTCTAAAAGCACCTTATGATCACAGATCGAGAAATTACAAGAAACATGTTTTATTTTGAATCCACAATAAGTAGGAAATTCTGACCACTTAAACGGGAAATTCTGTCCGCTATTGCAGGAAATTCTGTCTGCAAAGGATTCAAATTTAAACATTATCTTTTGAAGATTGATCATATAATTCTCTAACGCTTGCTATGTTAGTCCTTGGAAAGGAATTTCTAATTGTTTTGCAGGCCACAAAGCAACAAGAAAGACTTTCCAAAGCATTGTATAAAACGAGAATCATTTCCAGATAGACAAAGGGGAAGAGGAAGAAAAGCATGATTCCTCAAGGAGGATGAGCCTCTATCTCCTCAACACATTGAAGCAAGATGAAGTAGCCTAAACAAATGAAAAGGAGGCTACATCAAGAAGCTCATTCACCATAAACAGGGAGCAATTTTAAATTTCTAGCACCTTAATTAATTTTCTTAGTTAGGATGTTTACATGCTTAAGATTTGCTTGTTTGAAAACAACTAAGTAGTAGTTTATTTTACTTAGATTGATGCACCAACCAAACATAACAAATCATGAATTGAATTGTTTCAAGAATCTATAATAGACCTTTGTGAATACATAGATACCATGAACATGGCAAGATGCATCTTTACTTGTTTGCATAAACATAACCTTGAAGATGTTTTTAAATCAAGGGAATAAAACCTAACCAAGTGAGGGAGTGAACCTAAACACTGAGTGAGATAGAGAGAATCACCATTTTTTTTACATAATTGAATTTGTTTGAGTCTCTGATTTTAATAATTGTATGGAAATAATAGGAAATGATCAAGGCATTTTGTTCTTTAGAATTTGAACCCACTTGGCCAAATAAAGCCTACCCTAATTAGGAACATCCTTTGATACCCCATTTGAGCCTAACATGAGAAATTGCTTGATTGTTTCATAATCCCTAAAGCATTTAAAGAAAAACAATGACTTCCCTTAATTTCTAAATTAAGAGAGCATTCAATTGGATTATGTGCAAAGATCCAAGTCAGGGGGAGACAAGGATGGGTAAAAGTGGGAACGTACAAAAGAATTAAAAGAACAGAAAAAGAACTTGAGCAGAAAAAGAAGAAAAGCCTTATTCCCAATCCAAACGCAAAAAGAAGAAAAAGAAAAAGGATTGAGGAAAAGAAAATCAGGAGAAAAGGGTTGAATAAGAAAAAGAGAAAAAGAAAGAATGTTGAAAAAAAAAACAGGTGACAACAAGGAGTTGGTTTTCAATGCTCTCTTAATTGGAAATATTTGCATAACCAGAAAAACCAATTTTCTTTGAAGCCTGGCCCCATTACAACCCTGGAAAGTCCTTTGTGATCCTTGCATGACCATACTCTTGGATTAAATTGTGAGACAGGTAACAAATTTAAATTGTTGGATTCAATGGTGACAATGAGAGAAACACTCACCCCAAATTGGTCCACTGACCATTGTGTGCATAAAGAAAATTTCCTTGATGGACAAGACATTAGATAGTGTGATTTGTTTATGGCATTCAAGTGATTGTACATTTGATACATGTTAAGGTTCTTCTATGGTGTCTCACAGGTCTCAAGCTTAAACTGCCTGAAATATTTCAATTCATTGCAATAACCGATTGTTCATAAGCATCGATCTCTTGTAAAATGATTCTATTACCTCTTGTTTGAGGACAAACAAGGTCTTAAGTCAGGGGGAGTGATAAGTGCCCAATTTACGCAATTTTGACCTATTAAAATGGCACTTATTTTCTTATGTTTTAAAGAATTATCTAATGAATTCCCTATTTTTGTAGGATTTTAAATATATTTTAGAAGATGGATGCAAGCAGAATTAATTAGAGAATAATCCCATAAAGAATGAAGAAAAGGGCAAAATAGGAAAAAGAGCTTAAAAGAAGAACTAGGCGTGAAGACGGCTCAGCGCAAGTACCAGCTCGCTCAGCGCATAAAAGACAAAGAGCGCTCAGCGGTTGAACCCTGGCTGCTCAGCGGTTCTACCACCGGAGCCACTTGCAGCCGCCGCATTAAATGCGCCAGCTGGAGCTAGCCTAGAAAGCGGCGCCGCCCTGAAAAAGCTGTCGGTGCATTTATGAGGCCGCGTGTAATGATTACGCCGCTGAGTGATAAAGTACAAGCCNGTGAAGACGGCTCAGCGCAAGTACCAGCTCGCTCAGCGCATAAAAGACAAAGAGCGCTCAGCGGTTGAACCCTGGCTGCTCAGCAGTTCTACCACCGGAGCCACTTGCAGCCGCCGCATTAAATGCGCCAGCTGGAGCTAGCCTAGAAAGCGGCGCCGCCCTGAAAAAGCTGTCGGTGCATTTATGAGGCCGCGTGTAATGATTACGCCGCTGAGTGATAAAGTACAAGCCGACAGCGATAACAGCTTAATCGCTCAGCGGTGATACCCAAACCGTTGAGCGATGGACCCAGAATTTGCCTATAAATAGGAGGGTCGAGGCACTCATTTGCATCATCCCATCCTCCCTCCATTCTTCATTTCTTTTACACATTCTCTTGTACTTAGAAGCATAGTTTAGTTTAGAAACAAAGAGGAGACCAGTGAAGGAGCCAGGAGATGGAAGAAGCTTGGCGAACCGCTATCATGACGGCGTGATAACTTGTCATGGTAAGCGTCTAAACCTTGCCTCTGAGATTCTCTTGTAAGATGGATTTGTAATCCTCTTGTTGTTGGGATTTTGGTCATTATTGTAGTATGATTGTATCCATGTAACTATTGCATATGAATCTATCTATTTCTATTATTCGCTTGAATGATTTTACACTTAAATGCTAGCTTTTGTTTAGTGTTTTGATTCTTGATTTGGGACTTGATTGTATGAACGAAAGTTATATTAATTAAGTCATAACCAAGTTAAAGTCAATACCACTAAGCTTAACTAGATTCTAGACTTGAACGTTGTGAACGAAAATTACAATCATTAGAGTCAGATCTAAATCATTTCATCTAATCTTGTTGCCATAACTGGAATAAAGGTTAGCCGTTTTAACATCTGGAATAACGCTAGCATACTTTGTTAAACTCGTGTACGAAAGTGACAGTTTAACAAGGGAAACCTGTGATCTTGTCATGCACGAAAGTGATGACAAGTTAAGAACTGGTGGCGAGCAATCAATGAAATGATAATTCTGTGTAATAAGTAAATGGATGCATGAAACTATGATATGATTCAATTCCCAACAAGCTTCCGGATCTACCTCTGATTTGTTGCCTATTTACTTTTATGTTGTTTATTTATTTATTTAATTATCAAACAAATTATCAAATCCTTCACTTCATTGTTTAATTAACTAAACTCAAGAACGGTAATTTTGCAACTCTCTGTGGATTCGACTATACCCGACTATACTGCAATTAGATCCCTTGTGGATCTGAAAGCCGTAAAGTAGGATATATATATATATATATTTAATTTGAACGACAAAAGCGCAAATAAGCTTTCAACGAACTTGGCACAGTTGTGGGAAACCAGACTATGTCAAGATTGGGGAAAGTATAACAATTGGCTTTCATCAATAACCGAGAAAATGAACTTTAAGTAGTGCTAAGGAACGCCATTGAGGACTAAGAGTTCTCACCCCCACTCAGTTATGGATTCAGGTGTGCAAAGCGAATGGATTGATGAATGGGAGGCATGGTAGATGGAGGATAGACAACAACTCGGGAAGAATAGCTGAAGCCACCGACGCACTGAGGCGATGGATGCGAGATGTTTTGTATAATGCTTTATGACTTTTATACATTTTGTGTAAATATCTAGTATTAAGGCTATGTGTAATTATGTTTTGGGACCTTGATTGTAATTATATATATGCACCTACTCTTTATGTTCGACTATGGTTACTACCTAGCTTGTGGTAGACGCTACCGGTTATTGTTATATGTTCTCTTAATCACGCACGCTCCTACTTTATAAAATGATAATGCACACGAATGATTTTTAAAATGGTCCATATTTTGCGTATAAGATATTTGTAAAGGTAAAAGTAAGGGCTGAAGGTAACCCGACACAACGAATAACAACCTTGTAAGCATTGCTTACTACCATGGAAGTGGGCAATTAGCAGGGGTGTTACAGTTACCACCCAGGGTAAGGCAAACGTAGTGGCTGATGCCTTGAGTAGGAAGTCCCTACACACCGCTCGAATGATGGTCAAGGAAGCAGAGCTGATTACGGACTTTAGAGATCTTAATTTGGACATAGCACGTTGCCAGGACCGCATCCGATTGTGTCATCTACAGATTACGAGTGATTTCAAGCAAAGGGTTACTGAAGCTCAATGCGATTGCCAAGAAGAGGGTTGGCGAAAGTTTGTAAGGGAAGACGATGGGATGCTAAGGTTTAACCAGCGCATTTGCGTACCCCATGAAGGCAGCTTAAGAAAAGACATCCTGAGGGAAGCGCATAAGAGTCACTTCACCATTCACCCGGGTACCACAAAAATGTATCATGACCTTAAGAAGATGTTCTGGTGGCTGGGCCTGAAGAAGGACGTCGAGGATTGGGTGTTGAGGTGTCTGGTCTGCCAGAAGGTGAAGATAGAGCACAAGAAGCCACCCGAGCTGCTGAACCCGCCAGAGATTCTAGAGTGGGAGTGGGAGGGGATCTCGATGGACTTCGTATTTGAACTACCACGCACCGCGAGAGGGGTAGATGCTATCTGGGTGATCGTGGACAGGCTCACCAAGTCCGCTCACTTCATCCCCGTCAAGATGACGTATCCCCTAGAGAAGTTTGTTCAGCTGTACATCCGCGAGATAGTAAGGTTACATGGGGTGCCATTGTCCAAAATTTCGGATCGGGACCCAAGATTCACCTCGAGGTTTTGGACCGCCTTCCAGAAAACATACGGGTCCCAACTGCGACTGAGTTCGGCATACCACCCTCAAACTGACGGGCAGTCCGAACGAACGATTCAAATGCTGGAGGATATGCTAAGGGCCCGTGTGCTTGACCTGCCAGGACATTGGGATAAGTTGCTGCCATTTGTGGAGTTCTCCTACAATAACAGTTATCACTGTCTTATATTTCTAATTTTTTGTTGTATTTTAAGAGATAATATATCTCGTGTTTGACAAAGACTCTACACTGTTATATTTACAATAGGCTAAGGTTTTTTTTTTCTATATATATTTTATAAATTTATTTAACTTTATTTAGTTTAATAAAATAAAATAAAACATATCTCTAGCTTTAAACCGATTTAGTCTCAGACCAAAAATAAAAAGAAACCAATTTAGCCCAGCCCAACTATGCAAAACTCTCGCCCATTTTATTTATCTAAGAAAACCTAGCCGCTGCTGCTGGTGCGTTCTTCTTCGCCTCAACCCCTTCTTCTTCAGTTTTGCCGTCATACAGTACTGAGACCCACCCCCATCTTGGCATCCCTCTCTTCTCTCTATCCTCAACGCTCTGCCGCCTAATAGCATCTCGCTGCGCACCTGGACCGTTTTGCCGCAGCAACTGTCCGCAGCTCGAGGTGAGGTCATTCTTTGGGTTAATCCTTCTGCATGCCACCCCTTTCGCTTGTCCTTCCCTTTTTCCCTTGACATTTTTCTTAATCAATCTGTCACTTCGTTTACAATGCAACTCAATTGAGACCAGTTCGCGAATATGAGTGGTCTGGTTAGAGCTGCACTGAGATCCAACTCCGTTGCTTCTGCACTTAAGAGAGGTCATGGCCTCCCAATCCTTGCACAGCAGTTGCCCAGATGCTTCTCTACTGAAGCTGAACAGCCGCCACAGTATTCAGCAGCCCCTCCTCCGTTCCAGCAAACTGACAATACCGGTAAACTGTTTTATTTGTTTCTCTCATTTCTATTGCTCTCTATTTGGTCTTCCAGTTCTCTTTGGTTTTAGAAGTAGTGGTATTAGTACTACTACTAGTAGTGTTTCATAGTAATATTAGTTGGAGAGTCCTTGTTTCTCAGAGGATACCAGTACCTTAGGCATGTTAGGACGGAGGAGTTTGGAGGTGAAGGAAGGGGAGGGCAATATATATATATATATGTATATATATTCATTTTATTTGAGAATTGTTTGGAATGTGATGAATAAACTGTCAATTATCATGTGTACTGTCAATTATAAAATTTTTATAACTCAATTTAGAAGTAAACCAAAAAAAGAAAAAAAAGAAAAGAGAATTAGCCCTTGGTTCCCTTTCTCCCCAAACTCTTCAATCCAAATATGCCCTTAACAACTAGTAGCCAATATTTAGCCATGCATCCCATTTAATTGAAATAAAAATATAAAAGTAAGTTATTTTATTTTTTATTGCAAGTAACTGAGAAACTTGGTTTAATAGTGACCACTAATTGCCCAGGATTAGAGGGAAATCTCCTTATTATTATTGTTTAAATTGTTCCTCATGCATCAATGCTTGTAAATTGCGGAAATGGGAAAACCAAGAGTTTACTGGCTTGAGAATGATAAATGCATACAAATATGCTAGTTTGGATTTGTGGTATTTGGTGCAATTAACACAGCATATATGTGCTTTACATTGGGCCAACTAAAATGCATATGTATTAGTTTTGAGCAATCAGTTATTCCATCCAAGGTGATGACAGTGCTCTCTCTTTCTCTCCTTAGGTTTGACATATGGTAGGCTGCTCGGCATTCGTAAACATACACTGAAAACAGATGTCATCAACCTCCTTGAAGGTTGTAATTTGACTCTGGAGGACGTTAAAATGGAATACGCCCGTAGCTTGTTCCCACTTGCAATGTAATGTATAATGTATTCTATCTTTTGTCTTGCTTTGAGAGAAATGGGAAAGGTTTAGCATTTTGCCATAGAAATATAATCAATCAGTTTCATTTATAGCTTGTCATAGTGAATGTTTTATTTTTTTCATTTTTAAAGGTTTAGCATTTTAACATTGAAATATGGTAGTTTCCTAGCTACCATATGGGGTAAATACCCTATGGTATCTAATTTAACTATTGTTAATAATTTTTACAACTAAATTCATTGATTTTTGTTATTATGTTATGTTTATATGATTGCAATAAACTTTTCATTTGTCAAATCATTGAAAGAGCCAACTTATAAGAAATTTAGAGATATGCGGATCATTTTAGGTTACGATGCACCTCTCTACAAATACTATATTAAAAAATGTTAATTTATCATATTAGATCATATAATTCATCTATATATCATATTAGATCAAGAAATAATAACAAAAATCAATGAATTTAATTGTAAAAATTATTAAAAATGATTAAATTAGATATCATAGGGTATTTATCCCATAGGATAGTGAAGAAACCACCTTGAAGTATAATCAGTTTCATTTATGGATCACAATGTTTTATTTTTAATTTTTAATTTTTTCTTAATTATTATTTTTGTAAAGTAGCTTTTAAGATATTTGAAAGAATAAAAGGGAAAGGCCAATCCAATGTTTATTTTTGTTACATGTCATGAAATGTATGATTTTGTTATACTCATTGTGTGAGTGGGCTATTATTTTTATTTGACTAAATGTTACTTATCTTTGATTACTCACAAAATTACATTTAAATTGACTCAGGATGTTGCAATTCCCTTCCCGCAATTCCTATAACAATGCTTTAAGAGTGATTACTAGGAAGGGTCGCTTGTACAAATTGGAAAAGGTATGCTGTTCTAGATATAGCTTGTGAGAGAAAAAATTGTATGTTTATACTTGGAAAATTGTTGATGTTTTGCTTTTTCACTGGCATCAGGCTGATCGTTCCCAATGGGATATAGTAACTCCTTATGATGGAAAAACTGTAAGTATAGTTTTGTAACTATCTTTGCTTATCAGGTGTTTAGAAGTATTAGAATTAGTTATTTTTGGTGGCTTCTAATTATGTTTTAAATGACCAAGTGACCTAGTCATCGAAGCCTAAATTTGTTAAATTTATTATAACATATATTAACAAATATATTTTGACTAGGAATTAATTCTCCGTGCGGAACTTTTATATGCAAAGATGTATATATACAAATTTTAGTGCATAGATAGAGAGAGTATGATGTGATACAAAAATTTCAGAACTGTTGGATTTTTCATTTAGCTTGATTTACAAATAATAAGCAATCCTAGTGAGATGGAGGTACAATAACCTTGAATTTTTATTTATTTTTTGCCTAAGACCCACATGTATTAAATCAGTTATTTGTTGTTCGTAAATAGATAGTACTTCTTTGCTATTATTCCCTGGATAAACGGATAATGTAGAACCTTGGTTGATTTTCTTGACTTATGCAAGTAAGGATATGCACATTGAGCATTCCTTGGAATTAAATTGCCAAATGGAAAAAGAAGTTATGTTAAATGAGGATTGATAGGGAAATCAGAGAAGTTATTCTTGTCTAAAAATCTAACACAGAGACCATCTTATTGCCCGAAATGGATACATTTTCTCCCTTTAGATTATGTAAGTTATTAATGTTATAGGGAGGATAGAAAAATTACAGTATGACAAATGGAGCTTCCTTTTATCTGAAACTATCAAGAGTCAGAGCCAAACTAATTTTTGTCATTGCATTCTTTGTGGCAGTGTCCAGTCTTTGCCTAAGATTGGTGTATTTGATTGGAATACATAAATCTTGTTTATTTAACCATATAGACACTTGGACAAGCAGGTCTTGTGGTATAGGATAAGAAGATTGACTTCTACTTGGTTTAAAGCACTTGATCTTGTTTAGAGTGGTTTCCTTCTCAGATATGTTGAGACTAAAAGACATAGCTCTTTTGATAGTGACCAAAGAATAGAAGAAAATTATATGTATTATTAACACCCTCAAGATAAACCTGTGTATCAATTGAGGAGGAAGAAGAAAACACAGTCAACAAGTAAATGAAAAGAATAGTTCTGAATGTTAGAGAGGTTCTGTGCCTCCCAAGGCCAATTCCCAAATTCTTTCCTACTGTATGGCACTTTCCACACCTCACTATATATTGCTACGCACTAAAGAGTGTGTTTGGCAAGGGAAAGAAAATGATAAGAAAGTGAGTCAATTTTTATTTTCCACAAGTATGATTGAGAAGGAAAGAAAATAGAATAATCTTCTCTTGTTTGGTTGTATGAAAGATTGAAAGGAAGTAAAAAAATAATGGTATCGAATGACCATATTACTCATCTAATTTATCGTAAATTTATCTATCAAAATAATATAAATGAATGTAATAAAAATTATCCTTCTATATATTTATCAAAATAATATATAAATAAATTCATTAAAAGTATTAAACTGTTGTCACTTTTATATATTTTATTTATATCTAATTATTTATATACGTTCCTGCTCAAATGGAACTCCAACAGCATGTAATCATATAGTATTACCGGGATTGCATTTTTTGTACATGACATATATAGTGCATGGCCACATATTTGGTTTCCTTTCTTTTTTCAAAACTAGCATATCTTGTCAACATGAATTGTTCTAAGGTTGCAAGGCATATCCACTACTCAGAAAGATACCAAACAAAGTATTCCATAAAAAGTTAGGCATAGAACAATGCAAAAATAGACATGTAGTTGATTCTGAATTTGCATTACATAATTCACAGGGAAATAACCTTATATACAAGCCATTCATATTAATTTTGTTAAGCATACAACTATCCAAATAGAGGATTTAACCTTAGAGAGAACTTTGGACATCCAAATAGGCATATTAAGGTGGAAAGAGGATGTGCTGTATTCAAGGAATGCATGCTAGAAGACTAATGAATAAAATCAAGGAGACCCAAGAGGCAAATAATTCGGACAAATCTATTGTTTAGATTTCTAAAAAAGTGGAAGTACCAAGAATAGGTAGAGCCATGCAAGCTGTAAAAATTCTTGATGATGGAATTGTGTAAAGAAGATAGGCAATAAAGACGAAGAAAGGATAGATTGAAATAGGAGTCACATACATTGCATAGGTATGGGTACAGTATCGGGTACGAGGTACGAAAATTTTGAGAAAACTAGTGTAGGAACAGGAGAATTATATATAATATAAATTATGGATGATAAATGTAATTAAATAATAAGATCAATGTAATTTAATAGTGTTTTAACTCTCAACTTTCATCGATTACAATATTTGAAGAGATGAAGTAGTAAATTGCTTCATTTAAAAGCAAAATAAATAGTTTATCTCTAAAATTTGATCTTTTGTAAGTATAAACTTGTAGTTTGAGGCAACTAGTTGTAATATGTTACATACCTTGAAACCGAAGCTGCTAAGAAGGGAAAGGAAATAATTCCTTTTCCACTTCATTATTCCAGAAAAGGGAAGAATAGGCTAGAAATAATTTAATTTAATTAGGACTTGAATTATTAAGTAATTTAGGAGAGGATCAATTAGTTAGGATTGAGAGAATAAGTTAGTTGAGAATAATTAGGAGTAGAGATTTAGTAGGAGAGAATAATACCCAACCCATGATTTTCTCTCACAAGTGGCTATAAGTGAGATCTTTAGGGGAAGGGCTTAGGCACTAAGGAATTAGACTAGAACTAGGAGGACCAAGGGATCCTAAACTCCCAGGATTATTTTCTATTATCAGCATTTGTTATTTTCGGCCCTCAGGCCACTCTTGTACCGATTTAACCAGGAAATTCCCCTCTGGAATTTCTGGTATCATTAATAAATTCAGCAAGCATTTAAGTAAGCAGTCTCAGTGATACCAGTTCTTACAACTGGTATCAGAGCACCGTTCCTTGGGAGATCTGTATATGGTTTCCACGCGCGCTGTGATGGAGGCTAGAATGGAGGCAGTAGAGAGGCAGATAGAGGAGATAAAGGAGTCTTAGGCTCACCACCTGACACTTCTGCAGCAACTATTGGACAGGACGCCTCCACAACAACCCGGAGGCAATCAGGGGAACGAGGACAGAGGTTCAGGCGACGGAGAGGAGGAAAGGAATGAGAGAGAGGGGCAAGAACCTAGGCAATTTGAGGCCACACGGAAATTGGACGTTCCAATTTTTGTGGGGGAAGGAGCCTCGGATTGGCTAGTCAAGATGGAGAGATATTTCAGACTAACACAGGCAGCCCCTCAAGACAAGATGGATATAGTTACCTTAGCATTGGAAGGTAAAGCCCTCACCTGGATGGAATGGTGGGTGGAACACACCCTCACTTAGTTGGGAACAGTTCCGAGCAGACCTGCTCAAGCGGTTCTAACCGGGAGCCGCACTTAACCCTCTGGCACCCCTTCTGGAGGTAAGGCAGGTGGACGGTGTAGCGAGGTATAGGAGGGAGTTTGAGGCCGTAGCCAGGTCTCATAAGAGTTTAGGAATAGAGGCATAATTATGCATCTTTGCCAACGGATTGAAGAGGGAAATACAGGCGGAAATAGAGGTGGCAAGGTTCAACAATTTACCTGCCTTGATGGACAAGGCCATGGCAATTGAATGGAGGAACCAAGCATGGAGGGAGTCAGGAGTAAACCCCGGTAACCGGAGATGGGAGGCAGACACCAGATACGGCAGCATCAGCGGAGGACCCTCCATAGGGTTGACCTATTCCAAACCTGCAAGGGTCACCAGGCCGCCTGATAACAAGGGAGGAGCACGAGCAGAATCAGGGCACCAGACAAGTCAGAAATCCACAGAGTCAACGGCAGGGACCAGGCCAATTCCGATTATGGGGGAAAGCGCAGCAACCTCAGGTAATCCCAAACCAGTTAACACACGACGGCTGTCTAACAAGGAATGGACGGAGCGGCAGAGGAAGGGCCTCTGTTTTCGTTGTGGAGAGAAGTGGGGTCACGATTGAAACACCCTAGCTAGTCGGCTTATGCTTAAGTCATAGACTTCCCGGCTAGGTGGTGCTCTTCTGGTGATGCGAACCATTATGATTCTATATCCTAGTTTAAAATTAGGGTTTACAAAATAACGGGCCAATTTAAACTTCCTTTAATCATACCATGAAAATATCGAGCCATACGCATCATACATCGCATAAGTATATCACGAAAGAAAGTAAAGGAAACATGAGCACATACCTGGCGTACGGCGAGTACCCGAAGAAAATACACATATGGCCCAAAGATAACACATAATTATACATTTATATAATAATAAGTATCCTTGTCCTACCACGGACATACATGTTCTACATCAGTTTATGTACAATGATACAGATACACAGATACATATACACAATACTGCAAGTGAACTAAACCTACGCACACGGATGAGTACTACTCATTGCGTGTACGGCACTCCTACGGCTGCACTCTAGCGGGGTACTGGCACTCTACTCCTCAGAGTCCTCCTCTCGCTCTGCGGGATCCACCTTGTCCTCGCTAGAGATATCCGTCGCGGCAGTGAACTCGCGGGGCACGAACCTGCGTGGTCGCGCTGGAAGAACATTCTTGCGGGCGGTAGTGTGCATGCCTCGTCCTCGAACCGGAGGCATAATTGGCTCGGGGTTTGTCTCGGGCTCAGGCCTCAGCGGTGGCTCTGGTCTCGGTGGTGGAGGGTCATCCTCTTCGTCAACGTGGATCGGATCGCGGGAGCTGCTACCTGGACGCTCATCGATCCATATGGGGCAAATGGGCGACGACCCTGGCCCTCGAAGCCTGCGGCGTACCTGCTCCGGACTCTCTCCCGGAAAGTTCGCGGGGGCGAACGTGCTGGTCTCCAGTAAGGTGTAGGTGCGATAATTGCGCTGTTGTGAGCGCGTGAACAACCAAACTTTCTTGGGAGGCGGTGACAACATGCCTATCACTGGAGTCATACACGAGTGGGGATAAGAACGACTGCGTTCTTAGTGGAAACTCTACGTGGCTACTATAGTTCAATTACTCGGGCATCCTCCAGCCACTGAGGAAAACCTCTACGTTTCATGCAACGCTAAACCCTATTAGTTATTATCTTGTACCTACATCCTGAGCAGCTTTATCTATGTTACTAGGTGATTGGATTCCTAATCGTCATTACCTGGGCTTCGTGCTTATTAACTGTGCGTCACTATTAGAGATATACTATTCGTCTTGGGACGTTCCCTTGACAATACATAATGCATGAACAGTTATACATAATGCTTAAGCAGAGATACATACATATTTATCATCATACCATCAATCATCAATTTATACATTTAATTTCATAGTGCATGAGGGAATCTGGGGATCTCTTACACGCTCTGTAGCTGCGTCTTACTTAGTCCTTACACCTTTGTAGCCATGGCCTCGGACTACAACCTCTTTTTGCCTCTATTGTATCGACCCGGCAGCGCTCTTTACCGGTATGGTAGCTAACCATGCAAGGCTCATAGGAGGTAAATCATCGAATACCATAGGTGCAACCATCCCCTCTGGCATGGCGAGGGATCAAACCTATGAGTGATCAGGTGTGGACACGTTTAGATTGGCCCTATGACTCGATCCGGTTTCATTCTCCTCTTTTAGTGGGGCCCCTTAGTTATCATATCATTCGTACAGACCTATGCCCGTTTTACATATCTGGGCCTATGCCCATTGTACATATCTGGGCCTATGCCCGTTTTGCATATCGTGATCAGGTCTCTTTACCTGCGTTGCTCGTAACCAATTCGTCTTGCAGAATTGGCGAGGGGCGTGTCTGTGAGACCTTGCCAAGAGAATAGGGGTTTCCTAATCATATAACTAGACTCCTTAGCTATGGTCTACCGTACCAACTGGGGTCGGGACCTCCTAACCTTTCTTGGTTTCCTAGGGTTCAGTTATGATCTTCATTAAACTTTAACGTGAACTTCTAATTATCTAAGGTCGTCCTAACTCTTACGACGGCCTTTCCTCATGATGCATGCTTAATTTACACAAAAACATCCATAACTATGCAGGTTGGATTCCATAGAACCTTTAAAATCAAAAGCTTTCAGTGAGCATTCGAATGCCTAAGGGTTTAGCATTCGATTGCTTCTTTCAATCGAATCCCTTAGGGATTCAATCGACTGAAATCCTCCTCGGTCTTTCATTCGATTGAAATCCTCAAGTATTCGATTGAAATCCAAAATCTTCTGTCATTCGAATCCATGGGAATTCAATCGAATGCTACAGTAAAAAAATCGCCCCGAGAGTAACTTTCTCAAGGGTTTTCTCCGCGTAACATTTTTCGCTTCTACAGTAATCCAATCGATACAGTTATGGTTTCCAAACCTCAAAATCATTAAAATCTAGTTTCCCTAACTCATTTCCTATAGTTTTTGTACAATAGTTTTTCACTCACATACACAGAAATGCATATAATTAATCATCAAATAAACCACATAGACAGTGGGCTTAGAGTTATCCACATCCGGTGAAAATTCCGGTCCGGTAGACTGGAAGTAGAAAATTCCCTCTTCACAACAGCGTGCTCTTAGGATTTTTCCGAAGTCCGACAATGCTTTTGCGATGTGCTCGAGTGGAACGAATGTTTGTGAAAGTGAAATGAAAATGACGTCTGAAGGTGGCTATTTATAGCCTTTGTCTTTTTCCTTTTCTTATTTTCCCTTTTTCTTTTTCTTTTTCTCCTTTCTTTATCTTTTCTTTCTGCTGTTGGTTTATTATTATTATTTATTTATTTATATTTAGGTTAGTTATATATTTCCTGAGGGAGATAAATCCCCTCCAGGGCCGTTTTCGTCCCGTTTGATCGCGTTTAAATCAATTTCTCACACATCGGTTGCCCTAAAAATATTCCGGGCGTACCGTCGTGATCCATTGATTTTTCCCCTCAACCCGGGAACCACCACTCATGAGTTTTCGACCGTTTTATCGTACGCAAAAATCCCATGAGCGTTTCCTGGTGTCCGAAACGAATTTCGTTCGAGTCGAAACTCTCCCGGATGCGCCGGAAAATTTCCCGGACAACAAAACCTAATTCCGACCGCTAAGTTGGAGATTTTACAGGTTAAATTCTCCTTCCTAAATTCTCGGAACGCCTTTCGATCTCTCACGATGGCTAACCAGCGGGTTTTCCGTGCACGAAAGAATCGGGTTGTTACAACGATCACCGTTGCTCCATGAAGCACTTCCAAATCCTTCTCCTAGAGGATGAGGAGGTGGAAGAGGCAGAGGAAGAGGGAACACCCCAATGGGAGGCACCCGAACGCACCGAAGACAGGGCAGAGCTGCAGCTGTCCTCTTATAGTTACTGGGGGCTTACGTCCCACAAGACCTTCAAGCTGCTGGGAACGATCAACGGTCACACGATGGTGGTACTAATTGACCCAGGAGCCTCAGCTAAATTCCTAGCTACCGAGGTGGTCCAGAGGTTATCTCTTCCGGTCAAGAAGGTTAAAGAATTCCAAGTTGAAGTAGGAAATGGGGCCATCGAAAGGGAACAAGAAGGTTGCGAGGCGGTTCCACTAAAAATCCAAGGCGTGCAGTTATTCCAGGACTTCTTTGTCATGAAATTGGGCTGCTCAGAGGTGGTTTTAGGCGCCGGGTGAAACACCCTAGCTAACTGCATACGCTTAAGTCGCACGCAAGCTCACTAGGTTGTTTACCACCCGGTCGGAATACCTTAGTCCTTTGTTAATTTCGCAAATAGTTGGTTAAGAAAATAAGGACCAATTTTAAACTTTCCATTTGCATTGATTAACTACAAAAATAAAGCCATGCGTAGGAAGAACAAGTATAACAAGCGGTAAGGCCTTTGGGCTTAGCGGAATAACAGTATAGTGATAAGGCATAAAATATACATACATTTGGTCCATCAAAAGATCATGAAATTATAATTATCATAAGTAAGTACAAATAGCATATACATAATTCGAAAGTATCATACCCATAATCCAAAATACAAAATATCAAAATGCAAGGGCTACTGGAATACTACTCAGCAGGCCCTTGATCAAAATCCCAGTATCCAGCTGTCTCTGGGCAAATATCCTGACATGACCGCTCATGGCTCCTCGGTCTGCTCGTCCGCGTCCTCGTAGTATGAGTCGTCATATGTCCCCGAAGTCATAAGGTAGTGGGAGTGAGAACGGTAGGTTCTCAGTGTGAATAACTTTAGCTCCTGTGGATCTCGTGTCACATTAGGTCGGATTTCAGGCCGCTCAGAGATTTCTAAGTGTGCAAATATACTAACATCTTATTGATTATTATCTGGCCTAAGTTCTGAACGGCTTTATCTACATTACTAGGTGATAGGGGAACTACTCTTGTTTACTATGTTCTCGTGCTTATTAACATTACGTGTACATACATAGCCGTCTCGAGCGTTCTTTTGGCGGTAGTTACAGAATAACGGTTACATATAATAGTGCGCAGTAGAATGAACATGCTTTTGGAAT
>QANU01051811.1:0-29817 GCA_003254905.1 Nissolia schottii
GGTGAAAAACAAGTAAAACCTAATTCACCCCCCCCTCTTAGGTTGCTATCTATACTTACATTAGTTAAGGTAAACGATTTAATATTTCCCGCAGATTTCTATGTACTGGAAATGGAAAATGACATCAATGTCAACCAGCCAACATTAATCTTAGGATGCCTACTTTTGAAAACTGCACGGGCTAAGATTGATGTACACGCTGGTACATTATCCATGGAATGCGGGGATATGCATGTGTAATTTGGATTACCTGAGGCAATGCATTACCCTTCGGAGGAACATTCAGTTTTTCAAATTGATGTTATTGACTCCTTAATTTTGGATACTTATGATATATGGGCTGATAAAATGCTAGAATTAACACCTGAATTTGAATGCCCTAATTGTGATGGAGTTAGTAACTTGTGTTCTGTCTATAAAGAAATAGATGAGTCTTTCCAAGAAGAACTGGGTAATAATTTTGTGAATTCTGAATTTGATATACCTAATGCATCTCCTGTTTTAGAAGTAAGTAAAGCTGCAGGTACAGGTGACAGTAAAGCGGCAGGTCCAGAGTTGAAGGCTCTTCCTTCTCATCTCAAGTACACTTTCCTAGGAGAGGATGATTCGCTACCAGTGATTATAGCAAATGATCTCTCCTCTCAGGAGGAAGAAAGATTGGTCAATGTGCTCAAGAAGCACAAGAAAGCCATTGGGTGGACTATAGATGACATCATTGGTATTAGCTCTTCCACATGCACACATAGGATACTTTTGGAAGACGGGGCAAAGCCAGTTAGACAACCGCAGAGACGGCTTAATCCACTCATTCAAGATGTTGTGAAAAAGGAAGTAATGAAGCTTTTAAAAGCTGGCATTATCTATCCTATTTCAGACAGTGAGTGGGTGAGCCCAGTGCAAGTGGTCCCCAAGAAATCTAGAATCACTGTGGTAAAGAATGAGAACAATGAGTTGATCTCCACCAGAGTACAAAATAGCTGGCGTGTTTGCATTGATTATCGACGCCTCAATAACGCCACCCGCAAGGATCACTATCCCCTGCCCTTCATCAATCAAATGCTTGAAAGACTTGCAGGTAAATCTCATTATTGTTTTCTTGATGGTTATACAGGTTATTTCCAGATTCACATTGCCCTGGAGGATCAAGAGAAGACCACTTTCACGTGTCCCTTTGGGACATTTGCTTATCGGAGGATGCCATTTGGACTCTGCAATGCACCCGCTACATTTCAACGCTGTATGATGAGTATTTTTTCTAATTCTCTGGAAGATTGCATGGAAGTGTTTATGGATGACTTTACTGTTTTTGGCACTTCTTTTGATTCTTGTTTAGAAAGCCTTGCTCGAGTACTTCAATGTTGCATTGAAACTAACCTTGTCCTAAATTATGAAAAATGTCACTTTATTGTACAACAAGGTATAGTTTTAGGGCACGTAGTCTCTAGCAAGGGGATTGCCGTCGACCCTGCTAAAATAGATGCTATTTCTTCTTTGCCTTACCCCGCATGCGTGCGGGAGATTCGTTCTTTCCTTGGCCATGCAGGTTTTTACAGAAGATTTATCAAGGACTTTAGCAAAATTGCTCATCCCCTTACCTCCCTGTTGCACAAAGATACAGACTTTGTTTTTGATGATACGTGCAAGGAAGCATTCGACACCTTAAAGCATGCCTTGACGACAACCCCTATTATTCAGCCGCTAGATTGGGGGTTGCCATTTGAAATAATGTGTGATGCATCGGACCATGCTGTAGGTGTTGTGCTTTCCCAAAGGGTTGGTAAGTTTCCTCATGTCATAGCTTATGCCTCAAGGACTTTGGATGCCGCACAATCTAACTACACCACTACAGAAAAGGAACTTTTAGCTGTAGTGTTTGCTCTTGATAAATTTCGATCTTATTTGCTTGGTTCCAAAGTGGTGGTGTATACAGATCATGCTGCTCTAAAGTACCTTCTAAAAAACCCGAGGCCAAACCAAGGCTTATTAGATGGATGTTACTGCTCCAAGAATTTGATTTAGAATTTAAATATAAAAGTGGAGCAAAAAACCTAGTAGCAGACCATCTAAGTCGCCTAACGCACATCTCACCCGATCCATTTCCACTCTGGGATGCGGATATCGTAAATTACTTGGTCTCGAATAAAGGGCCCCCACATTTTTCAAAAACCCAATTAGCAAAGCTAAAGAGCGATGCTAAGTATTATCTATGGGAGGACCCTTATCTTTGGAAAATTGGCAGTGACCAAGTAATTAGACGATGTGTTCCAAGCTCAGAGTTTGAGTCCATTCTCAAGTTTTGTCATACTTTTGCAAGTGGTGGCCACTTTGGACCCCAACGCACAGCCAGAAAGGTTTTAGATTCAGGATTTTATTGGCCTTCATTATTTAAAGATGCCTATGAATTCTGCAAATCATGTGAACAATGTCAAAGAACAGGTAACATTACTTGGCGGAATGAGATGCCCCAACAACCATTGTTATTTTGTGAAATTTTTGATGTATGGGGAATTGATTTCATGGGACCATTTCCTGTTTTTCATGGTTTTAATTATATCTTACTGGCTGTAGATTATGTATCTAAGTGGATAGAAGCAATTGCCACCAGGTCTAATGATGCTGCCGTAGTTGTGTCCTTTGTTCGGTCTAATATCTTTTGCAGGTTTGGAATGCCGAGAGCGATTGTCAGTGACCAGGGAACACATTTTTGTAACCGGCGCATGGAAGCTTTGCTCCGTAAATACGGGGTTGTTCATAGGGTATCCACCCCCTATCATCCCCAAACTAACGGGCAAGCTGAAGTGTCTAACCAGGAAATTAAGGGGATCCTGGAGAAAATGGTCAAGCCAAACAAGAAGGACTGGTCGTTGCGTTTGGATGATGCTCTTTGGGCATATAGGACCGCATACAAGACTCCCATTGGGATGAGTCCATTTAGACTGGTATTTGGCAAGCCTTGCCACCTGCCAGTAGAATTGGAGCACCGGGCATATTGGGTTGTTAAACAATGCAACATGGATTTAGAGCAAGCTGGAGGCCACCGGAAATTACAACTCCAACAATTGGAACAACTCCGGTTGGATGCTTATGAGAATACCCGGCTATACAAGGAAAAAACCAAGTTGTTCCATGATAAGCACATTCTACGCAAATCTTTTCAAGAAGGGCAATTGGTGTTGCTTTACAATTGTAGGCTCAAACTCATGCTCGGAAAACTCCGATCTCGGTGGGATGGTCCATATGTGGTTACCAAGGTCTACCCGTACGGAAAGATTGAACTTAAAGATCCAAAGACAGCTAGTACATTTGCAGTCAACGGACACCGTCTTAAGCCGTACCACGACACTGCTGGAAGTCTCCAAGAGGAAGTGGAGGTTCAATTTCTTGCCACCCCATGACCAAGGAAGCTGCTACCAACGTCCAACTTAAGGACGTTAAACAAAAGTGCTGGGTGGGAGACAACCCACCGTTTGTGAGCTTTTCTTTCCTTTTCTCTTATTTGTTTTATCTTTATCTTTTACTTTCTTGCCCTGTCTTGTGCATCAAATCTAGTACAATTTTTCAAGTGTGGGGTAGGGAAGTTAAAGGTTTTAACTGTGCAATAGTTGTGGAAATTCATAAATTAGGTATAATTTAGACTAGTGGATGATTGATTTGTGCCATGTGCATTGTTTTGTTTAATTGTGGCATTATGTTTGATTGAGCATTTTATAAATCTTGGCATGTTCTAATTAATTGAAAATATTACCTGGTAAGCTTTTGAGCCGCTTATCGAATGACAACACTACATGTCATTCCTTTCTTTGTTGTGTGTACACTCACTGGTGTTCAAGTCCAGAACTTGCCTGATTCTCTGCATTGCACTTTGCCTTTTTATATGACATGTGATATGATTGAGGCATTCCTTGTGCATTTAGCTTACATATCCATATGAGCCTACCTTGAATATTTGACCCTTGTTAGCCCCTTTGAGCCTTGTAGCCTTTTATTGAATGGTTAGCACATTACGAGCCAATAAACCAAGCAAAACCATGACACACCTAGCTTTAGGGCTTAGAAGAATTATGGTCCATCTGTTCATATGTGCTAAGTAATAAGTGTGGGGTTACATGAGGACATGTAACATGCAAGTAGGGGGAGAGCAACCATAATTACTCCTATTGATTGGAAAATACCCATAAAAAAAATGGTGCAATTCTTCTGCAAAAACAACAAATTAGGTGCACCAAAAAAAATGCCACCTAAGCTATGAGTAAGCAGTGACAAGAGAAGCTAATGAAGATCAAGGTCCTTGCACTGTTGTTTAAGCACATATGCCATGAATTCTACTAAGTCTTAGGCTTTAGCTTACTGGCCATATGAATATCCCACCTTGACCTTGGCCCCATTACAACCTTTAAAAGACCTCTTGATGCATGTCATGTATATAATGGTGATCCATGATGCTTAGAAGAAAGTCAAGCCTATGGAGGCGACTCTAGTGTAGTGTTTGAGAGAGCATTGAATGAACCTATACACTTTGAGTGACGAGTGACACACACTAACCTGTGAGGCCTAATTGATTTTAACATGCCTTGACTTATTCTTTGTTCATGATTGATATGCCAAGGAAATTAGTTTTAATGCACAATGATATCATCTTTTGTCTAAATGCACTCTAATTTTTTATTGTCATGTATTTTGCACAAGTTGTCTAGTGATTAGTGAGTCGGCTTAAGTGCCTCCTGATAAGTGCATTTTGCACCCTATTTTATTATCTTATAAATGAACAATGCATGTTAAAATGTGTGGGTTTTACACTTAATCAATATGTTTTCGCACATCATCCTCTTTTGAGAGAAATTAAGAAAAACGGCAAGTTTAAGCATTATTTTAACACGAGATACTTAATATCTCTTTTGTAGTTTTCTATTTTGGATTTCAAGAAATGAAGATGCAAGAAGATCATTGAAGAAGTGAAGAGAAGATGTGACCAAGGACAAAAGAGGAAAGAAGCAAGATGGCGTATTTAAGCAACATCGCTCAGCGGATAAACAAGAACCGCTCAGCGAAACAGCAACCAGCGCTCAGCGCATAAGAAGATACGCTCAGCGATACTGACCTTATCGCTCAGCGGTGAACCTCTCTTCACTCAGCGATGTTATGTCGGCAGCAACTTGCACCGGCGCATTTAATGCGCCAGCCTGGAGCCAGCTCAGATTTCAGCGCCGCCCTGCAAAAGCTGACCGGAGCATTTAATGAAGCCGCGTAAGCCGCCGAGATTGACTCAGCCGCTCAGTGATACCTCATCAACCGCTCAGCAAATTTGCTCAAATCGCTCAGCGGCGGTGCTAAACCGCTGAGCGATCCTGTCGACCCTTGGCCTATAAATAGGAGGTCAAGGCATTCATCTTTCCATCATCTCTTCCTTCCTCCCCCCAAGGTCTCCTAGGCCGAAAACTCTTCTTTTCCCTTTCATATTTCTTCACTTTTTACACTTTATTTCAAGCACTTAGGTTTATGTTAGTAAAGTGCTTTGTAGAAGCCTTTTTCTTTCAAGACTTGTAACGAAGTTCTGCCGAATTTAATCCAGGTTCTATTGTTTTAATCTTCCATTGTCATTTACTCTTTCTTTCTCTTTATTTATTCTTGCTTTCCCTTTACTTGCTTTGAGTTTTAGTCCTCCAATCATGGAAGAGTAGTTTATTAATATCTTGCATGTGGTAACTCTAGATTTGGATTAATTTGAGGTCTTGCGCTTAATGATTATGCATGAATTGTTCCACCCTTAATTAATGACATAGCGATTGCATGTTATTAGTTAAGGCTAAATCTACGTTAATGAATCTTGATGATTGTATGATTTATTAAACTATGATTAAGGAATTTTTGGAGAACTAATCGGATTTGATTAGGTTGTGCAATTGGTGCTTAATTAATATGGGTCTTAATGCTGAGATCTTGGTTTTAATACCTATATTAACAAATGCTTAAGGGATTGACAATTGTAGTTTCTTAAGTGAATTGCATATTAGTTAGAGATTTCAACTACTAAACAACATCTCCATCCATGAATAATTAATCAGGAACCGATGAGAATTAATCCTTGATCTAGAAATGCCGTATGCAGGATATTGCTTTTATCATTGTGTTTTATTCTCGTTTTAATCTCTTTTAATTTCATCAAACAAAACCCCCCCCGATTTACTTAACTATTAATTGGTCCTAAATTGCTTCTTTGGGAAACGACCTAGGTTAACCCCCTTTACTACGTTTTTGGGATTTTCTTGGTTTATAAATTACTATTTGAGCGCGCACTGAAATCTAACGATGTTTTGGTGAGCGTCACCTACCTGAGTTTCGTGGCTTTGTAGGGGGATGTAAATAGTGTCGCCGCACCAAAAAGATTTTCCATCATCTTTGTTTTTGTTTTCACTTTTAGTTTGCTTAAGTTCTTAGTTTCTTGCATGAAGACATGCAATTGTTCAAGTGTGGGGTAGTTTGATAAGTGGATTTTGTACCCTATCTTATTACTCTATAAATGAGTAATTCATACTAAAAATGTGTGGGATTAATATGTAATCAATATGTTTTCGTACATCATCCTCTTTGAAAGAAATTGAGAAAAACGGCAAAGCTCAAGCATTATTTTCTTAATCTTTAAATATAATATATTTCTTTTGTAGTTTTTCTATCTTAATTGTAGGAAATGAAGGCTCAAGAGGATTATTGAAGATATGAAGAGAAGAATGAAGCTAAAGGCAAAAGATGAAGGAAAGAAAGAAGCAAAAATGATGAATTACAGCAAGCACCGCTCAGCGGTAAGGGAGTCAGCGCTCAGCGCATAAGAAGCTACCGCTCAGCGATAATGAAGAAACCGCTCAGCGGTGGTGACCTAGCCACTCAACGATGTTATGTCGGCAGCCACTTGCACCGGCGCATTTATTGTGCCAGCCTGGCGCCAGCTCAGATGGCGGCGCCGCCCCTGCAAAACTGACCGGAGCATTTAATGAAGCCGCGTAAGCCGTCGAATTTGACTCAGCCGCTCAGTGCCACCGCCTCGACCACTCAGCGATAAACTCACAACCGCTCAGCGGCGGTACTAAACCGCTGAGNTATACAATTAGGCAAAGATCAAATTATATTAATCAAATAATATTCTTGCCTAGCATGCATGCATTGTAACACTATAACACTTGATATTCATGCATATACACATATAGACACAAATATATCCAATAGTTAAAGCACATATAGAGAGTTATTGGATATGTTCTCAAAAGGATGTTTCTTATATATCGTTGTATGATGTGTAAGCTATATGATTACCATCAAGTTCAATCATACACGATCAAATGTATCCTATTTTAGCATATAACATCCTTTTGCATTCTAATTGTCATTATCTATTTGATGTGTTCTATTTGTCATCATCAAGATATAGAACAACTAGGAAACCTAACCTAGTTCTACAAATATAAGCATATACAATTAACATAGACAATTAGAATATTATTGTATTTGTCATCATCAAAACATATTGTATTAAACAATTGGAACAACTAGGGAATCCTAGTTCCACAGTTTTAAATTGCTTCCTTGAGAGACGACCTAGGTTAACCCCCTTTACTACTACGTTTTTGGGGTTTTCTTGTTTTATAAATTATTATTTGATCGCGCACTAAAATCTAACGACGTTTTGGTGAGCGTCAGCGTACGAGTAAACAGTTAGCTAGGGTGTTTCAGAGGGAAATTAGAGGATCGCGATGGTATAAGCGGAATATTTTTCAGACGACCGTGCGCGACGCGCTGCACTGCGAGCGACCAAATAAGAGCGAAACGGGACCGGGTGGGACCCACATTTGCATTCACCACGTGGGTAATTAGATTTTTCAAGAAAAATTATTAAAAAATGGGCCACTATTCATTGATTTGACCTGATGTGACCCCGTAATTATCCAAAACAATTAATTAATTAAGAAATAAAATAAGAAAGGGTAAAATAGTAATTTTGGCCAAAATTTTGTGGTCCAAACTGCCCCCATCAGCCACAGGCCCTCCCCTATAAATACCCCCTCATTTCATTCATTTTTAACATAATCACACCTTACCAAAACTCTGTCAGAAATTCGTTCGGTTCAGAAACTCCGTTGAAGCACTATCAGGAACTGGTAGGAACTCAACACTCAGGGAACACTCATCTCCCTAGCCATCTCTAAACCTCTCTAGGACTCTAAGAAGGTGGGTAATCCTAAGCTTGCTCACCTCCTTGATGGCCTATGTGCTTGTGTGCTTGTATGTTTCTATTATGTTTTATGCTAGAAATGCTTGGTTAGGATAGGTAGATGACTTTGCTATGATTTTCTATGTTTTCTAAGTTAAATATGATTGTATGGTGAAGCCCAAGAAGTGGCCATGGTTATGGTTTAAAGAAACAACATGAAAACAAAGGAGGAACTTCAGTCACGCCCAGGGCACTGAGCGGCCTCCAAGGACCGTTGAGCGGCCTGGGACATAACTTTTGGAAAATTTTTAATAAACGAATCTGTGACTAGGTTGACTCCAGGGATTGCTGAGTGGTACCTGTGAGTGCTGAGCAGTGCTAGTGGGCGCTGAGCGGTACTCATGGGCGCTGAGTGGCCTGAACCGTGGGTGCTTCATGGGGTTCGACTTATGAAAGTTTATGAAAGTTAAGTATGAAAGATATTTTATACTGCCTAGTTCCAACACTCCCAGGCCCAGATGATTCATATTTAGATTATAACGTGATTATGTGATTATATGTTTATGTGTTTGAGCAAGCATGCATCATGACGATAGATCACTAGAGGTTGTTGTCTAATGAATGAGTAATGAATAAATATGAGAATGAAATGTAGGAACAAGAGCATGATGAGAAAGAAAAATGTGCATATGAAAGAAAAGAATGATGGCATGCATGACATGTGATGAAAGAATGATGATGTAAAGAATGAATGAATGATGATATAGTCCACTTCCGGCTTAACCACGAGGGTGGCCCCTCGCCACCCGGTAAGGGGGTGGACTCATGTTTGCCCGGGGAACAGACAGAAAAGGCAGGTCATACACCACCATGGGGACGACGATCCTGAGGTGTACGAGGGAGTATTGGGACACAGGAATGGTTATGATGAATAATATGATGACATGCATTGATACTGTGCCCCATCAGCATGATGACCCCCTGCATGGATACCGTGCTCAGAAATGTGCATGATGAAAGATACCATGCTCGAAGGTAGCATGACATCCCGCGCCTGGCAAGCATGGTGGAAGGTTTACCGCGCAACATATGCGTGATGACTAGTTGTGTCTGTCAGCATACATGTTTATGTGGTTACGTTACGACGGTTAGGAATAGAAAGCACGAGAACCTAGATAAGAAAGACTAGTTCCCCTAATCACATAGTAACATAGATAAAGTTGTTCAGGATCCTAGGCCAAGATAATAATCAGTAGGATTTTAGTATGCATGATCACGTAGAAACCCCTGAACGGCCTGGAGAATAACCGAAAAAATGAACGTTAGGTAGTGCTAAGGAACCCACTGAGGACCAAGAGTTCTCACCCCCACTCGGTTATGGATCCAGGTGGGCATAGCAAGGCGATCGAGCCGAGGGACGCATGGTCGATGACAGAGGACTACAGAGCAAAGCTAGAACAGCAGGACGAGCCTTCACGCACCAAGACAATAGATGTTTTGTATTATGTTAATGACTTTTCTACACTTTGTGTAAATATTTATTACTATGGCTATGTGTAATTATGCTTTGGGACATTGGTTATAATTATATCTATATACACATGCTCTTCCTATTCTACTGCGGTTAGTAGCGACTGTTGTTATATATTCTTTTAATCACGCACGGCTCCTAGTTTATAACTTGATAAGCATACGAACGATTTTAAAAACGGTCCATATTTTGCGTGTAATATATTTGCAAAGGTAAAGGTAAGGGCTAACGGTAACCCGACACAACGAATAATAATCCTGTGAGCATTGCTTACTACCCGAGAAGTGGGTAGTTAGCAGGGGTGTTACAGTGGATATTTAGGGAGGTGGTGGCCGGTTCTAGAGATGGTGTAGAAAAATTTGGTGGTGGTAGTTTTGGGGGGGAGGCTGGCCGTGAGGTGAAGAGGAGGAGAAGGAAGGGTGGTCGTCAGAGAAAAGGCTATAGATGGAGGGTTGAAGGATGAAGGATGAGGTGGAATAGCTCAGCTATACTCTGAGAATTCTTGAAACCTTTGATGACTTGTGTTTACCAAATGGTTTTTCATGGAAGAAAATTCCATTTAATGAAATGTAGTGGTTGCATGGCCGGTTTCTAAGTGGCTAGTAGGGGCCTGCATGGTGACACCTGTTCCGCCACATGTATTTGTGCATGTAAGGTAGCCAGTCGGGGTGTCGCGTGTAACATCTCACTCTTATCTTAGAAAAAATTCCCCTAAATAACGGTTCGTAGAGCCTTTTGTATGAGTTAACCTATAGAAGTCAGTAAAAATTATTCTGTTTGGTTTTGATAAATTCTGCTGACACTCAAATGATTCCTCTCGACCCCTAGAGATGGATGAAAAACCTAAAGTGTCAGTAGAACGGAAATCGGTTCAGTTTCGGACGATTCCACAGACACTAGAACAGACCCGTTTAGCCCCGTTTAGCCAGTAGAATTGAGCAGAGAGTCCCAAGCCTCTGGAAATCCAACCTGTACCAGGAAAAAGTTTCAAATACCTTAGATTAGTTCCAAAACCTCATTAGGGAGAATAGGCGAGAAGATGCGATCACAGAAATGCAAGTGGAACGGTTGTCTGCAGTCACGGGAGCTTAACGACGTATCAAAGGTATCTGTGAAGAATACTCCTCCAGAGAAAAATTCACAAATGCCTTGAGTTGACCTTACTTCCGTGATAAGGGAAATTAGGGGACCGCAGCGGTATGCTCGGAATATTTTTCGGACGATCGTGCGCGACGCACTAGGACTGCGAACGACGAAACACGAGCGAAACGGGATCGGGATGGACCCAAATCTAATTCTCCCACTTGATGCATCAGATTTTTGAAGAAAAATAATAAAATAAGGATTACTATTCATTGATGTGACCTTTTATTTATCCAAACTAATTAAATAATTAATTAATTAAATTAGAAATGGCATAATGGTAATTTGGGCCAAGAGCAAAATTGGAAAGTGGAATTCAGCCTCAAGGCTATAAATACCACCCCCCTAAAATCGAAAATGGATGGAAAAAATAGAAAACCTTGCCAAAACTCTGTCCGATTACCCAATTGACTATTGTTCTGTCAAACCAAAGGCCTAGACACTTCCTACATCCAACCCAGTTCAAATTCTTCAAAAATCCCCTAACCTAAACCCACAAAGATCCTTCAAAATCCCTAGAGAAAGCTTGGAAAATTTCAGCCCATGAAGACTTAGGAGACATCAAAGCAAGCTAGGAGGCCACCGGAGACGCCGAAACCGTAAAATGCAGGTAAATCTGACATAACCACTGTCTATGAGGTCTAAGATGCTTGATGATATTTATGTGCTATGTTATGCTAGAATATGCTAGGTTTCTTGCTATATGTCCTCTTTGATGAATTTCCATGGAATCTATGTGAATATGTGAGTTTTACATGCTTTATGTGATTTATGAAGTAATTGATAGAAAATATGAGATTTATGATGGAAATGATTTTGGGAACATGGAAGTATGTTTTTGTTGTTAGAAATGGATAATGAATGATGGAAGAAATGTTTCAAAGATTAATGGTGAGAAACCTTGCAGAACATGGAAAATTGTAGGAACTGAAGGCTGAAATTCGTCAGGTAGAGCTGAGTGGCACGCTAAGCGGCGCACTGAGCGGCTTGCTGGGCGGTCGTGGCGCTGAGAGGCCTAAGCCAGGCACTGAGTGGCCTAACTGAAGTTCAGACTCTCTATCTAGAAATTTGTCATTTTCTAAACCCGAAACTTGTCTTAAACACAACTTTTACACTGCTTGCAATTGTCCATGGATCTGCTAATTTTACTAAGTATGTTAATTGCTAGGAAATAATGATTCATATCTAGGGTATACAGGAACTGTTGACTGGAATGGAATGTATTGATATATGACTTATATGATTATGTGCCAGGAAAGATATATGAAATGGATTAATGAAAGGAAAGAAAAGGAAAGGAAAAAGGAATCCTAGGGCGTGACGCCACTAAGTCCCTAAAAGGAAATAAAGGAGGATGAGGTTAAAGGATTCTTTTCCTAGCTGTGCCACTAGCCGGCAGGAAAGGCAAGCTGAACCCTAGGATTATCTCGTCCCTAGCATAAGGACGGGGTAGGATCCCCTCGCCATTCCTAGCATAAGGATGGATTCTCCTATCGTGAGCGATGATATTTCGTGGGAATTAAGCCACTCAGGTTAAGTGCTGCCTGGTCCTTGCGATACTGAGACAAAAATGAAGCTTGTAGCGGTAGGCCACCGCTGGGGGGGTTAAGCATGAGTATGTGCTCTAAGTGATATACAACTATACATAAGGGGATGTGTGTGGAAGCTTATAATTAAAATGGGCACGGTTATAAGTGGACGCACACTGAAGCTTATTATGTGATTATGTGAATTATGTGATTATATGTGACTTAGGAAGTAAGGTAGAGAACAGATGACTTAGTTAATAAAGAATAGGTTCCCCAGTCACATAGATACTTTAGATAAAGCTGCTCAGGCTTAGCATGAATATTAATAAATAGTAGGGATATAGTATAACTGTAATACCTAGAAAACCCTGAGCGGCCTGAAGTGTGAATGAGGATAAGCAACCCCCTAATCCCTAAGGTTTCCCACTGAGAGCACTATGTTCTCACCCCACTCATCCATGACTTCAGGATTCGACGAGGGACAAGGAGAGGAGCTACATGAGGAAGAACCCTCCCAAGGGAGGATGGCTGAAGACTAGACGATTAGCTAGTAGAGTATATATGTGTACTTGTACTTCTATGTGATATTTGCACTTAATACTTATAATACTAATTATGTATTTGCTTATGAATGTATGAAAAACCGTTGTTTGTTACCTTGGCATGTATTAATTATATCTTTATTTATAGTTAAGCATGTTATGTTTCCGCTCGCAATGTATGCTCTAACGCGACCAGGCTCCTAATTGACGCTATGTAACGTACAAAGAAAGTTTTAATTTGGTCCATATTTTGGGTAACAATATTTTTTGAAGTATAAACGGGACTAAGTATTATCCCCCACCAAAGCAGATAACAACTTAGCCAGCAAGTTTGCGACTTAAGCGTAGGTTAGCTAACTAGGGTGTTACATCGCGCGTAGGCTCAACGCACGATTCAGGGTACTTCGAGACCCTAAAAGGTGATGTTTTAGCTCTATAAAATTAAAATGGACTTGAACAAGGTAAAGTGAAAATTTTCTTTGTAATAAAGGGTTCAATACTTGTCCTTGGCCTTAGACAGACCTTTGATAGAAAGAAAATCGGGTTCGAGTTTTAAAGACAAGCTAAACTCCAAAATGGTTACCCTATTTTTCGTATTGTGAAATCTTTAGTAGGGATGGAAATGAGTATCCATGGGTCCCGATACATGTCCCTATTACCCATACTCCTTTAATATTTTGCTACTCGTACATGTATCGATACCCATCATGGATATCCATTACTCGTACTTGTGAAGATTTGAATCACCATGGACATCCGTGTATCCATGTGATTTGCCAAAAATTTAAAAAAGGAAGATATTTATAAAAATCATAATCAAATATAATTTATTACAATACTAATACTAAAAAAGTTGCACTTTAAATTACCAAAAGACATAATAAAATTCCAATAACATTGTAAATAAAAATGAATTACGGTTTTTTGTTTTGATATTTATATAGATAAAAATATTTACATAGTTTTATATATTAATGGGTAATGAACGAATATCCATGGGTCAGGTATCTCAATCTCCGTATCCATACCCATTAGTAAATGAGTATGGATATTTGTCTCCGTGGGTATAAAAATTGCTGGTATACCTATATCCATCGTAAATAATATATATGGATATCTGGGTTCATGAATATTTTTGTCATCCCTAAACTTTAGAGACAACTCGAATCTACATCAAAATCCAAGGGCTCAACCCGCGTCCGCTAGGCTGTTATCTGTCGTGTGGGCATACTCGTAGTCCCTAGCTATTCGCAGAAAATAGTTATGTTATCTTCAAAATAGGGACCCTGGTTTTTTTTTCACAAATTACTCTTAGGTTTCAATTAAGAGCCATGCGCATGCGAGTTATATCTTACGCTCGATAGATACGAAGAACTGAAAGATAGTAAAACAAGATAACATACATCTACTAAGAACAGAGTAATGGGTCCACAAGTCACTAATTTACACCTTGATTACAAAGATACATATTTAGTTGTTTATACAAGTCAACCTATATAGGCAGCTTGTGCATAAGAGTCAAACTACATACTATACATATATATCAGTCAACACCTACACATATACACAACTACAAAAAGGTAGCAACCAAAAAACTTGTAAATGGTCAGGGGAGACGTGAACTGGTCGGGGTCCGGGTCCTCCTCTTCCTCATCCTCCTCCTCCTCGCTGTCCTCCTCCTCCGGGGAGTCTTCGCTCATGGGATCGTCCTCAGCGGGATGGTTTGCGTCGGCCGGGGGTGTCTCCGGGGTATCGGGCAAGTCCTGGTGCACTGTGGATGGACCTGCCTCGGCGTCATGAGCCCGGGGCGCAAACTGTCGGCGGTAGACGAAGGAGACACGTTTCCTGGCGCCTCGGCGGTAGAGCTGTCATGGAGGTCGTGGCGGCCAAGAGTTGGGGTCTATCTCCATGTACTTCTCATATGGTGGAGGCTCCTCTACGTCCACGTCGATGAGGATGGGATCTTCAGGGAATGATCCAGGTCCTGCGGGAGCTGCTGGGGCCACTCTCAGAGGGTCAGGGTAATTCATAATGAGGTACGTCTATATCTCCGCCTTGGTCCCCGTCTCTGGATCTCCATGTCTATCCTTGCTGTGGAGAACCCTCCGCTTCTTCGGCGGCTGGCTCATCGTCCTCACCTGAAGTCGTAAGCGAGTGGGGGTGAGAACGTGTGGTCCTCAGTGAATAACTATCGGCTGGTGGGGTATGGTCAGGCCACTCAGGAGACCTCTAAGTGTTCATGCATCTAGACTCCATACTAATTATTATATTTCCTATGATCCTGAGTAGCTTTATCTAGTTACTAGGTGATAAGGATCTCTAGTCTTTACTTACCTAAACAATCGCGCTTGTTATCTTGACTCACGATATACTTAGACCATCTCGTGCGAGTCTAATGGACGCTTGCTTAACATATTTATAGTCATACACATATACAATTATCACATAGATATCATGCATGAGGGGTCGGGGATTCTCTTACGCGCCTGTGGCTACATCCTTTTCGTTACTGGGTACCCTCACTCCGTTGTTGATTGCGGGATCGTCATCCCCATACAGCCACAACTACTTGCAACCATTCAACTGCTAGAATGGCGGGAGTGTACCCTGGTAGTAGCACTGGCAAATGAGGGCTCGCTTGTCCACGTCTGGGGGACAAGATCTCTCTTTTTCTTTCTTTGTCCACGTCTGGGGGACAATCCTCCGCCACATCTAGGGGTGTAGGTCACACCACTGCTGGGGGTGTGCTTTTCTGATGCCACGTCTGGGGGCATATCTTTCTTTCTTTCTCTTAGATGTCCAACCTTTGAGGACATATTACTCGTCTTTTGAACGTCATGACGTAAAAGCTCAAGCGTTGTTCTTTTCCTTACTCTCTTTTCTCTCTTACTGGGTTGAAACCCACGTTCAGATCACTGTCTGCGTATTATAATTATAAACCAGTCCTTCTTGCTAGATTGGGAAGGGGCTTGTCAAGGTGACATGCCAAGAGAGGGAATTTCCTGTTACATAACTAAGTCTTTTCTTCAAGGTACACCGACCCTATGTGGTAAGAATTTACTGGTTTCCTATATTCAATTATCATCTTTGGACATTACGTCGATTAACTCTAGTGGTCTATAGTTGCCCTAAACCTGACGGCAATTGTTCCTCATGTGCATGCACTGAATAACTTCGCTATTCTTTCCTTATGTTCTCATTCTTAAGTAGCAGAGCAATGTAGATGGGATGGTGTGGGTCCCTTGGCTGATTATAAACTGCTTTTCTTTTGGACAAGTCTAGTTGGAATCCTAGGGGTCTCAGGCCGCTCAATGCCATGCATCCCCGCTCAGCGTCCTGGGTGGACGCTCAGCGCCTCCCTGAGCTTCTTCAAGTTCTGAGCCGTCCTTATCCACTTACGTGGCGTCCAGGTCACAGACCGCTCAGCGCTCTGGAGTGCCGCTCAGCGCCCTGCACCTGACTCTCTTCACCACGTAACCTTCTCGAGCTAGGGCATAGAAATAGTTCAGGCCGCTCAGCGCCCTAGAGCGTTCTGAACCTGCAACCCGAGAACTTCACCATTTTCTGCTATCTTTCTTTCTAACCATTTTCAAGCTTTCCAAGGTTCATCAACACATCATTTCATCCATCACTCAGCACCTAGAATCATCCTAAACATATCCATGCGTAACCAATCCTAGCCAAACATTCTAAAACATCAACAACATTCACATGCAAACATATTATCACATAAGCATTCAAGAACACCAAGGAGGTGGATAGCCTAAGTTACCCACTTCCTTAGAGCTTGTTAGATGATGAAGAAGGTGGGGGAGAGTAGTCCTCTAAGCACCAAGCGTCGTCCGAGCTTCTGTCAATCTTCGGGCAGCGTAACCGCAGCACATACGAGCAGAGTTTCAGCTAGTTCAAGAGGAAATTTTTTGTGAAAAATGGCTGAATGGGAGTGGCTATTTATAGCCAAAAATCTGTCCCCCCAAAATTACCATTTTACCCCTTGGACAATTTATCATTTTGCCCTTTTTAATTTAATTACTTAATTAATTAATTAGTTAGATAAACAAGGAGTCAAATCAATAAATAGTAATCTAATTTTTTATTTTTTTTTCTAGAAATCTGATATACTCACGTGGGGCAAATCAGATTTTGTGTCTCCCAGTCCCCGTTTTGCTCGTGTTTGATCGCTTGCTGTCCCGGTGCGTTGCGTACGGTTGTCCAAAAAATATTCTGATCATACCGTCGCGATCCCCTAATGTCCCTTAACATAGGACTAAGGTTACTTAAAGGCATTTGTGAATTTTTCTCTGGAGGAGTATTCTTCACAGATACCTTTAAAGCGTCGATAATTTCCAACGGCAGAGAATCGCTATTCTACTGTCTACGGAATTTGACGCGACGTCCAACCCTATGTTCCTCGGAGGTTTTTAGCCTCAGAATACCCATCCTAACCTTCCTAACTTGGTTTTGAGAATTATTCTATATTTATTTTCCAAATTCTTTACTAAGGAAAAAAACAGGATGTTACATCTACACTCACATCACATTATGTGATTGTGAACTCAACAATGTGTGTGAGAGGGAGACTTAGTATCTACACCATGCTTGGTGTACAAATAAAATTTTTTTAAAAAATAAAATCACAAATTTTAATGGCGGCTTTGAAGACATACTCCAAGTACAACACCACAACAACTCTAGTTAATATCAGTCTCTATACAACCCTATGTTACCAAATATATACTTAACATTTGTCTAATCTAGGTACAAATTGTCCATTTCATGTGCTTCACGGAGCCACACTTACAACAATAATAACTACTAGTAAGCCAAACATAATAATCCTTTTTCAGATTGTGAGATGTACAGTCTCACTTATTTTGTCTCTTGATTTTATGTAGAAACACTATTTGGAACTCCTCTGCATGTGACCCCAGGCTCAGAACTCGGCGCGAGTAACTCATAAGGCAACACCCCTGCACCACAACGGTTCCTTAGCTTCCTGTTGCAGTTCCTGCCATCAATCACCTTCTCGATCCTTCTGATCTCTGCAGAGAACTCGTAGAATGCCTCCACGATCTCGGCATCACCTGACCAAATGGACGGTTGCTGCCTCTCTCCCAAGTACTCCTCGTCCGGCGAATGAGTAGAGAGCGTGTCAACAACGGCCATAAACTTGGTAGCTTGCAAGAGGCTGGGCAGTGCATTGAGGAAATACTTCTGTGGGTCCGCTAGAAAACTGGCATATTCCGGGTCACTCTCGTCAGGTATTAGCCTTCGCATTAATGGGGGTCGATTTGGAACGTAACCGCCATAAGGATACTGGCCAAAGTTAAGAGCAGCATGTTGAGCAGATGCAAGCCAAATCAATGTGGTTAGGACGGAGACAAGATCCTCGCTTGTGTTCAACGTGGGCCACCAGCTCTCGTGCCGAAGATCGGCGTGGCCCACATTGATTGACTCAGAGTACCACGCTTGAAGCTCCTTGTCGTTGCCTATCATGCTTGAGTGTGGGTAGTAATGGTTCACATAGGTGCGAACCCAGTTTTCAATTGAAAACCAGATCAGAAGCCCGTCAGCTGCGTAAGGGTAGTCTTCCATCACGAGCTTTAGACCATGTGGTTGTGTTGGGTCAGGAATTGCCATTCCCCTGCATTTTCCAAAAGGTGAAATCTCTTAAGATTTTATTTGTTCTTCACATACACCAGATAAAGCGAACACCAGTTTCACGTCAAGGAAAAAAATTGGTCTCCTTTCCGTAATAGTCAATTGGGCCTCTTGACCAAAATACCAAGATCAAAATATATCAAACTTTGGATAATAAGGAACCTTGAGTGTGCTTTTAAATTTTGAAAAGTTACATTGTTTCCCTAATTTTTGTTAAGAATAATTTATGTTAATGATGGTAAATGATTTGATTTAATTTATTTGATTTAATTATAATTTTTTAAATATTTGATTGATTGTAATTTGTTTTTTAGCCGCTAGGTTTTCAGCCTATAAATAGTTTCACCCTCCGTTGTAATGCACAACTCTCATAATACCCATTATTTCTTGTTCTCTGTATTTTCTCTGCAGTCTTTGTTGTACCCATTTACTAGTTTTAATCAAGATGTTTAACAATTTTGATTAGGAGCAAGTTGAGGATTTTGCCGAGAAATAAAGAATCTAAAATATCTACCTGCGGATGAGATCAGCAGGGAGGCTATCCATGTCAAAACGCCAAAAGTTTTTGTAAGCAGCAGAGCTAATCTCCATGCTGTAGCGGCCAGGAGTGAAGCAATTCTCAATTATTCCATCTGCGCTGATCAAGCTCTGGCGAGCTAAGGCATTGATCTCCAAAGTGTACCTCATGTGTGGATCCAGTAACTTAAAAATGGGATGCATAGCACTCAATTGCCTATGAGCCGCCAATATAAATGGCTCCATGCAAGCATGTGTGCGCAACCTATATAGACACACAAAACAAACTCAAGCAAGTTAGTCACTGCGACAGAATTAATAAATACTCCGAAGCTCCAATTGATAAAAATAGTGAGGATTAGCGTACCAATGGTTAACAAGTTGGTGCACCCCGGCATCATTGGAGCAAACATGGGCCTTAGCAAGCTGCCACATCCAATTGGTAGTTGCATCTATAGGCGGTGTAACTACGCGTTTCGAACGGGAACTGGGCCCAGCAGGAGGCAGGCTAAGTTCTATAGCCACTGGCTTGAGAGTACCAAGGGGTGTCAAGAAAAAAATGGTACGTGTTGCATACGATTTTCTACCATCGAGGGCATTAATCCTCTCCAGAAATGGAAGGTAAACATCATGGTAATCTATAATAAACAACTTGTTTTCCTCTATTGCCTGCAAAGTATAAAAGTATTAACAGAAACCCGAGGAAATTGATTACAGAACATGGTTAGTATAGTAATTTTAAAAGACTTTTGACGGGTACCTGTTGCACAGTCATGCCATTGAGTTGGCTTAAAATGTGTTCTTCTTTAAGAGCAGATTCCTGTGGGCCATATATTTCTGGGTCAAGCTTGCTGACGGGTGGGAAAACTTCGAGCCTCTCAATGCTAACAGGGTTTATTCCTGCAATTGCTTGCCGGGCAAATTCGTCATCTCGCAGCCAGGCAAATTTGTCCTCTGCACGTTAGACACATGAGATTGATAATTAAATAATTAAACTAAAGATACTTATCATTTTGTTTTATATTAATAGTAACCGTACAATATTATTCCCACATGTGAAACATTAAAAAAATTAAATTGACAATGGGATGCACATTTGGCTAATTGGACACACTGTATACCCCACGTTTAATAATAAGTAGGCGAATTCAATAAGCACATACACAGAAACAAACAGAGCATCCAATGTGGATTTAGTGGCTTTCAACAGTCAAACTTTATTCGATTTATACACTTCATGCGAAATTCTGCTGACAAATATTAAAGGCCAAAAATGTAGTGGTGGTGGTCCTCCTTGGTCTACTGACTCCTAAATCAATCACATAGTATGCCCTGCTTCATATTTGCTTGCAAGGCGAAAGCAACGGCATTAATATCCCATTTCCTATCGACCATTTAGGCCAAGTTTAGCGGGTAGGTAAGATAAACAATAATCTCTTGAGCATGAGACCACAATTGGGCACACGTCAAATCTCAGTTTGTTAAGATACAAGCAAGAAAGGAAAAAAGGCCATAAAATTGACGGTAAGAAATTAAAGGAAATAACTCACTGGTAATAATCTTGGGAGTGTCAAACTTAAGTAGCCCCTGGCTAGATTCTTGGATCTTGCTGACCACGCTTGGCAGCGGGAGTTTCTTCAAGACATCATCTTGCAGCCCCAGCTTAATGAGCAGCCCTTCACTGTAGAGGCCGTCAACATCTGAGAAATCATTAAAGTCTTGATTATCAGCAGAGAGACTAGCCTTGAGACCAGGGATCAAGTTGTGGAGCACAGCCTTAAGCCTCTTCACAGAGAACGTATTCTGCTTAGACTCTTCAAATCTTTCGTCTCTAGGCACGTACATAGGAAGTGGCTTCTCCACACGACACTCTGCGTACATGTCTGCCAATACGCAATCACAGTTAAGTACCCTATTGTGGTTTCTTAAGAACTTGGTTTGATTTATTACAACCACCAGCAAAGTCAATTTCCAATTATTATTGGGGGAATAGCATAGCTCTCGGTGATATTGTCCTAATTCCTTGTGTTAGTTATTTACCAGTATCAGTAGGAGCACGACCAGTGCGACACCGTCTTGGGTATGGATAGTGCTCCGATCCTCCAAGCATTGGTCTGGTGAACTCAGGTGCTCTATCTGGGTTTCCAAGATCATTGTATGTGTCATAGTCATATATTCTGTCAGATAACTTTCTAACTCCTTTGCCATCACCTCTGAGATTTCTCAACTCCTTCTCCCTCAAGAATCTAAGACCAGCAGGTGTGTCACCAGGTAAATAGGGCTGCTCAAATGAATCACACAAGGGGTAAACAAAAATATTAGCACTTTATTTTTTGAGAAAAATACCAGTACAAGGCGAATATATTGTTATCGTTACCGTGGACTTTTCCTTACCTTGTAAGGGTGTTCTTTAAAACATGAAATATCATATACGATATAGATATACTGTAAGTCCAAGTTAACTCTAAATTAAAACATTAATCAATTAGTACAATTTAATTCATTTTATTTTGTACAATAACAGACTGCATTTTTAAATAGGCAAACAGTTCCTTAGCACTCAAATGAAAAAAATAAAAAAATCATTAATAATTTTGGACAGATTTAGGGTGTCACAAAATAATTGAACTCACTGTAGACTTGTTACGAAATAAATCATGGATAATTTAAATATAGAAAAATGAAACATGAGGTTGATTTTATTAAGGATTAAATCATTTTACTTTGGTATTAGATCAAATCTGGTTATATTAGTAACAACATTTGTATCTTTTGTCCATTAAATTAAAAATCAAACATATAAGAGGATATAATCATAGCCCATTGACTTAATTTTCTAAAAGTAAAGTACAGTAGAATAAATTCATAAATAAAACAAAATATAGGCGGCATAATGATAAGATATTAGCACCACATTAAATGGAGTGGAGTATTGGACGGTGTCTATAGGTAGTTGACAGGTCAATTCAATGTGCGGCCCCATGCATAGGCAATTGAGCAGTCACGGTTTGCTTTTATACTTTTATTTTCGGTTTTTAATTTTATATTTTAATCTTTTATAATTATTTTGTGAAAACAGCGTGAATAAGAAATAAAAATGATAATTTTTCACTTATTTCATAGGAAAAATATCTCCTATTACTTAATTTATTCATCTTTAATAATTCTTATAATTAAATTCATCAAATTTTATTATCTTTTCATGTTTTATATGATTAATAAATTTTTCATTAATTAAATTATTATTGAAAGAGCCAACTTATAGCATGTTTAGAGATTGGCAGACTATTTAAGCTTACGATGTATCTCTCTACAAATATTATATTAAAAAGTATTAATTTTTAGATCATATAATTCATTAATATGTTATATTAGATCATGAAACGATAACAAAATTTGATAAATTTAGTTATAAAAATTATTAAAAAATTGATAAATTAAGTAACATAAAATATTTATCTTATAGAGTAGGTGATACACTAAAAAAATGTAATAGAAATTTTTGGTTTACTGTTTTTATGTAAAATCTTAAACATGAGAAGTAAATTGAAAACAAAAAATAAAAATCAAACATATCTTAATTTTTTTAAATTATTTTTATCTTCTAACCCAATTTATATTTATATTAAATATTAAATATAACGGTTTAAAACTTTGTTTTAGCATGTCTTCGTTCTATTACATCTTCCAAATTCGTTATAAAGTGGTAGGTCAGGCACCATTTAGTAATTCACCAAATAAATGAGCAGTTTCGTAGCCTTTTCGAGATTCTTCAAAAGAAAAATGGATACTCTTTTGACCAGACTTCAAAAGGGAATCAATAAAACCATTAAACTTTTTTCCACTTGAAACATTACATTAATTCTAATAAGATTTAAACTTGAGAAATTATCAGATTAATCTAATTTAAAATATTTTAATATATTTAATACATTAAAATTTTAAAAAAAATATTTTTTCAATAAAAACATTTTCTTTATTCCTTAGTAATAAAAAAAATACACTTAAAGAAATTTCATCCTCCTACGGCTATACTCATTTTTACGTTTTCTACGACGTGTTACCCTAACAGCAAAAAAATAATGATCTAATAATTAAAATAAACCAAAAAAAAAAAAGTTCACGAGATATGGTTATACCTTATTAGAAAAGAAAATCCTCTTTCCAGGGTGATCTTTCCTCGCTTGTACCCATGAGTTGCAAGGGAAATGAACTGCTCCTGTGGCAAATCCTTCGACGGTTATACTTTCCAAGAAGAACTCTTGCTGGTGTTTGTTTGTCACTGTGATTGCTCCGGGGACCCCAAAATTTGAGTCCACCATGAATTCAGCCGTGTAATTAACTCTCTCCGCTTTAACATTGGATTTTTTCGACCAATCTTTCAGCACTGCTTCATTACACTTCTTGGCAGCTTTCGTTTCTGCGCAACACAAAAATCACTAACCATCCAGTTTAAACTCATGATGAACACGAGTCTATTATTTATTCCAATTTGTTTTTTTCTCTTTAATAACGAAAAAGTAAAAGCCAGACTAAAACTAATAAATGAAAGGTGAAGAATAATAACGTTTAACTGCTCTGCTACCAAGATGAGGGAACTTTATAACTAGGAACGAAAAGGTTACTTTTTTAAGAAATTAATTATTAGCATTTTCTAAGTGATCTTGATCGAAGATCAAAGGTCTTACTTGGATCAATCTCGGTGCTAATAAGTTCAAGCACAACATTCCTTCCTATCCTGTCCGTGAGAGAATCCAAATGCTTCACAAGGGTCTCTTTGAAATCCTCCTTGATCTTGTTCCTCACTGTTACCACGGCTCTCACTTTGAATCTCACCGCTTTCTCCGCCGGCACAGAAGTAGAAGAAGAGGAGGAATGAGACGATGGCGAAGAAGAAGAGTCCCTCACCAAATCCTCACTGATAGCTGCGACAGGAAACCTTGCAGCCTTCCTCAATCGCACTGTCCTTCTATTAACCAAAGGAACCGACACAGGGTTTATCCGGAACTGGGTTTGCTTCTGTTGAATACTAGGTCGGAGAAGAACCATCGAGGAAGAAGAAACAAACAAAGACCTCTCTAACAATGAAGAGCCCATTATTTCGTTTGCAAGGGCCATATCCTCTCTCTCTCTCTCTCTGTCTCTGTCTCTGCAATTGCAGATGTGATAAGTGTGGATCACTGTGAGATGTTAGTGGCGTGTTTGTTGGAATGGAATGAGCTGGCTCAGATTTCTTTTATACAGTAGAGGGTGGAGAGGGATTTAAAAGGTGGTAAACATGAATCTCACATCACCGTCCACACACGTTTTTTATTAGCCAGAAAAAAATTTGAAAAGTTGTGATTTGTGAATCACCTTCTGTGGCTTGTTTATTTTGGCTTTGGCTTTTCGTTTGTTTCCGGGAAACCTTAAGTAGGGTCTATTTTTACAATGTGCCCGTGAGTCAAAGATGTGCAGGTCATCAAGTTAAAAACGCGGTGATCGAGAAACTAACTGGAAAGTGAGAAGCAACGTCGTTTTGTGTACAACTTTCTGCTTGGCTTATTTTTCAAAATGGCAAATGTGCCACAACATCTTCACGTATGCTTAATTTAAATGCACATACAAAATAATAGTGGTTAAAATAGAAAGAAAAATGAAGAAAAATATTACCTTTAACGTCTATTAATGGAAAATCTATTTACTCAAACAAAGAAAATAAAATCAATTTAAAACTATTTTCACTACTATTTAGTCAAACTGTGTGTTTAAGAAAGTGGTAAAGTTAAATTCACTTTTTTTTATATGATTGATTATGTAAGTATCAATTTATATTTAAATATTGTAGTTTAAAAAGTAATTTTAAGATAATTTATTTTATTTAAATCGTAAAAAAAAGAGTTGCTTTTATATGATAATAATACTAAAAAAAGGTGTGAAATGATTATTTATATTATATAATATTTAATAGTTAGGGTTAATTTGATTAAAAAAACTAACATTATCAATTAAATATAATGTAAAAAAAAAACTTCATAAGCAAAATGGCCAAATTTTAGATTCCAAATATTTTGACAAAACAACTTTTGGTTTTAACAAAATAGCTTTTGTTTGTAAATTACTTTTCATCCTTTAATGAAATCAGCTTAAATGCCAAATATCAGACTTAATGAGGTTACACAAAGGTATGAGGCCACATAAAGGCCTAATCCGCCTCGATTAATGTCCACAAGGTCTAGGGAGACCAACTCCATGATCTACACGCTTGGTGCATAGAACATGCCTAATACCACCCCTACGAGATCGTGGGTGGTTCCCACATCATGAGAAGAATCCCACAGCCTCCATTCAGCACCTGTCTAGGATCACGGCTCCTCTCAATGTGCCCACACTATAAATATATGGAGAGCATGGCAGAGGTAAGTATAGTCCATTACTTACTTAACACAAGATTGTATTTTGACTTTGCCATCAAAGTGTCACACCCCAACTTAGGAGGTGATCGGCACACAAGGGACTAGTTCCCTTACGGAAGCCTCTGGAGTGCTTATCGTAAAATCATACACTTTAAAAACAAATAACACTTTCTTTTTCTAAATAAACATAAACTATTTTAACATTAAACATAAATATACATGATAAAATACGCGACTGGTCCAAGGATCCTACCTGTATACAATTGGAGCACTCTAGACATAACTTGATTACAAAATAAAAATAAGACTAACAATTCCTATAGGTAGCTTCACCTCAAGGTGAACTGCTGACTCTTAGATTCTGACGTCGCTGTACTAACCATAAACTCCATGGTCTGCTACACTGCTTCATAACCTGTAACTGGAGGGGGAGGTGAGGGGTGAGAACTCTGGGAAGAGTCTCAGCGAGAGGTTATCCGCACGACGACATGGGACACTTCGAAAAATCATGGCATGCAGATGCAATACATAATATATATATATATATATATATATATATATATATATATATATATATATAACAAGCATAAAACATTTCTATAGTAACTAATACATAAAAGCATTTGGAAAGTATGGATTTAGGATGGAAATGAGTTTAGGAACATGAAAGTATGTTTATTGTGGTTAAAAATGGATGTTGAATAATGGAAGAAATATTTTGAAGATTGATTTTGAGGAAACTTGTGGAACATGGAAAATTGCAAGAATTAGGGGCTGGAATTTGTAAGGTAGCGCTAAGCGGCCTGACTGAAGTTCTCATTTCTTGCACACGAAAACTTTTCTTAAACATAGCTTTTCATACTGCTTACAATTATCCATGGATCTACTAATTTCACTAAGTATGCTAATTGTTATGAACTGAGGATTTATGTTTAAGATATATGAACTGTTGACTGGATATATGAACTGTTGACTGGATATATGAACTGTTGACTGGAACAGACTGTATTGATGTATGTCTTATGTGATTATGCGTCATGAAATGGATTAATGAAAGGAAAGGAAAGGAAAAGGAAAAAGGAACCCTAGGGCGTGACGTCACTAAGTCCCTAAAAGGAAATAAAGGATAATAATGTTAAAGGAAACCAATCTTTTCCTATCTGTGCGAGGAGCCGGCAGGAAAGGCAAGCTGAACCCTGGGATTACCTCGTCCCTAGCGTAAGGACGGCGGTAGATCTCCTCGCCATCCCTAGCATAAGGATGGATACTCCTATCGTGGGTGATGATATTTCATGGGAAAGAGAACCACTCAAGTTAAGCGTTGCCTAGTCCTCACGATATTGAGACAAAACGTAGTTTGTACCGGTTATGGCCACCGCTACGATGGGGTTGAGCTTGTGTAACAGCCCAAATTTTTCCCTTCACTAAAACGTCGCATAATAAATAATTAAGAATATATTAATAAGAAAAGATAAAATAAAAATAAAATAAAATTCAAGTATTAATTTTAATCCCGGTAATATTAGTTAAAAATAATAATTTTGCGATCTCGTGGCGTCCGGTGACGTTCGGGTCGATATTAGGTTATTATTAGAATTTAATCATGACTCAAAGGAGTCTGTAAAATATACTAATATGAAAATAAATTCGAGAATATCTTGACAAAGATTTACATATTAATAAGAAAAATTAGTAGGTCACAACGGTATGTCCAAAATATTTTTAGGACTTCCGGACATAAATAGTTAATGAACAAACACGACCAAAAACACACATAGGAAAAGAGCACATGGATGGCCAAAGGCCACAAATCCCTCACGGCAACTTCTCTCTCCCAAAAACACATACACCAAAGTTCCAAAGTTCCTTTCATTTGTTTCTTCCTAACCTAAAGCTCCACCAAAGTTCTTCCACTTAAATCCATCTTTGCCTTGATTTTATTCCTCTAATTTCACACACATAAGTAAGCAAGTAGCAGCACAAGTCGTGGCCCTCTTCTTCCCTTGGTGAGAATACCTCAATCTTCCATAATCTAAGTTTCCATAATTATTCAAGGGTTTTTACTTCTTGGCAAGAAGCACTCAAGCAAGCAAGCAAAGCTTAATTTCATCCTTCCTTCATCATCAAAGAGCTCTTTAGGAAGTGGGTAACTCTAGTTCCTCACCTCTTGAGGGTGGATGCTTGTTATGTGATTTATGTGTGTATGTGTGTGATTTGAATATGTGATTATGTGATTATATATGTTAGAAATTATGCTAGGGCTTAGGAAGATGATTCTGAAGGGTCTTGTGACCTGGACTAGCTAGGATTATTATGTGTGGAATATGTGTAAAAACTCAAGAAGGTTCCATGGAGGAAAGGGGAAAGAAAAGAGAGAAAACGATGCATTCTGTTTTCAGTTTCGCCCAGTAACTGCTGAGCGGTCCCAAGCGCTGCTGAGCGGAATGCATCGATATTTTTCAAATGTGAACTCCAGAGCGCTGAGCGGAAGGCGGTTACCGCTGAGCGGTCTACAGTCCACGTGGATAAGGATAAGGATGGGAAGATATTTTTCTTAAAGGATAAGGCGATGGAGATATTTTTGAAAAGTTGTCAGACCGCTGAGCGATGGGATTCTTGCTGAGCGATAAGATTCCTACCGCTGAGCGGACATGTTTTCAGTGCTGAGCGCGAGGAGCTCAGACCGCTGAACGGACAGTAGTTTCGCTGAGCGGCCTGAGACCAGAATGTTTTATGGAAACTATCTTGAGGCACATAGTCTAACACTCAATGCTGTAGCTATGATTGGTAACTGAAATATGTGAAGTGTATGTAGTATGTGACTTAATGTGTAGCATTCCATGCATTCATGATAAGGCAAGTTTAAAGGATTAGAAATAATTATGAGATAAGTAAAGATTCTGAAATGAACCATAGGAAACAAGTCATGACATGCTGTAGGTACAGAAAGCAAGAGATGCTGAATTACTGCTGAAAAATGCTGAAAGTGCTGAATGAAAATAAATGCTGAAAAGGCCGTGATCACGAGAGCCAAACGATGATCCCACTTCAGGAGGTCAAAGAAGCATCCTGAATGTTGAAGCCCGCCACAGGTGGTGTCGATATGGCATACCTGGAGGTGTGCGGTTGATAAGTGCCCAATTTACACAAAATCGACATATCAAAATGGCACTTATCTGTTATGTTTTTAAACGAATTATCTAATGAATCCCCTTTATTTTGTAGGATTTCTAATATATTTTGGTAGAAGGATGCAAGCATAAATTATTGAGGAATAATCCCATGAAGAAGGGAAGAAAAGGGCAGAATTGGAAAAGAGCTTAAAGAAGAAGATTCTAGACGAAAGTGTCGCTCAGCGAATGATGTGAATCGCTCAGCGCAAAGGGACAAATCGCTCAGCGATGTTACTTGTATCGCTCAGCGAACTTAAGTTGGCAAGCCAGTTGCGCCGGCGCCATCATTGAGCCAGCTGGAGCCAACTGGAACCAGCCAATCACAGAGTGCCACGACAGCGCCGCCCTGCAAAAAGCTGCCAAGTGAAACACCCTAGCTAACTGTTTACCCGTACGTAGTAAACAAAGCTCACTAGGTTGTTGTCTACCTGGTCGGAATACTTTAGTCCATAGTTATCTTTTGAAAGTAATCATTGCTCATGAAATAAGGACCCGTTTTAAACTTGTAATAATAAAATAGAGTCATGCGTGTGGAATAAACAAATATAATAACAAAGCGGATAGCATAATGAGAAATAGAACATATAATATACACTCAGTGGGTCCACCATACAAATTCATATCACTGTATACATAATATGTACATAGATCAAAACATCAAATACATAATCCAGCATATACAGCATCAAAACACAAGGACTACTGGAATGCTACTCAGTAAGCCCTTGGCAAAACATAACTATCTATCTATCTTCCAGCCGCTCATGGCTCATCTGGCGGCTGTTCAGCATCCTCAAAATATGATTCATCCTCTTTTGTACCTGAAGTCGTAAAACAGTGGGAAAATGAGAACGGTAGGTTCTCAGTGAAAATAACCTTAGTTGCTGAGTCGTACATCAGATTATATCGGACTTCAGGCCGCTCAGAGATCTCTAGTGAACATACATACTAATCAGCCTACTTTTTTATTATCTTGCCTATCTGAACGGCTTTATCAGCATTAACATGTGACATGGGAACTATTCTTGCTTACTACGTTCTCGTGCTGATTAACAGTTCGTGAATATACTTAACCGTCTCGAGCGTACTCTTGACGGTACGGCATAACAGCAGAAATATACATTCCA
>QANU01051841.1:8130-38939 GCA_003254905.1 Nissolia schottii
TATATATATATATATATATATATAACTGTAGCCAATGTGTAAATTAATGACCTGTAGACCCACTGTTAGGTACTTGATGTATGTTTGCTCGCTTTATTACTTTCCGGATATTCGTACCAAGCGTAAGATATAGCTCTCATACGCATTGCTCTCAACTGAAACCTAAAAGTAACTTTTGGCAAAGAAAAATAGGGTCCCTATGTAATACCCCTGCTAACTGCCCACTTCCATGAAAGTAAGCAATGCTTGCAGGGTTCTTATCCGTTGTGTCAGGTTACTTTTAGTCCCTACTTTTTACCTTGCAAATATTGCTTACAGGAAAATACAGACCCTTTTGAAAATCGTTCACTTCTATTACCAATTCGTAAACTAGGAGCCGTGTGTGATCAATGAAACATATATAACAAATGATAATGACTTAAGTAGTCGAAGTGATAACTGCAATAGAATTAGAAAAGTATGTGCATATAATTATATTCAAGGTCCATCGCGTCATTACACATTGGCATACTAATAAGTATTTACACAAAAGTTGTAAAAGTCACATATCGTTACAAAATGTCTATCGCCCTACTGCGAATATCGTCACTTTGCTCATGCCCTGGAACTGTCCTACTGCAGCCATCCATAATCTACCATGCATCTCGCTCGTCGATCTACTCACTCTGCATGCCTAGACCTATAAAGGAGTGGGGGTGAGAACTTGTCGTCCTCAGTGGGGATCCCTAGCATTAGCATTACCTATCGTTTCATTATTTTGTTATCTTCCAGGCCACTCAGGAGATCTCTAAGTGTGCATACATACTAAATCCCTACTGATTATTATCTTTGCCTAGGTCCTGAATGGCTTTATCTACTTTACTAGGTGATCGGGGAACTAATCTTTCTTTACTTGCTTCTAAGTTCTCGTGCTTTCTATCCTTGACCGTCGTATACTTTCGTGACGTAACCGCAGAGACATGCATGCAGACAGACTTAGCTGGTCATCAAGCATATGTTGCGCGGGATCGTTCCACCATGCTTGCCAAACACGGGATAGTTCATCATGCACACTTGGGCATGGTATCAATGCAAGAGTTGTTCATCATGCCAATGGGGCACGGTATCAATGCATGGGACTCGTCATCATGCATACTTTGGCATGGTATCGTTCACCATACGACCTACTGATAAGTGCCCAATTTATGCAATTTTGACCTATTAAAATGGCACTTATTTGCTTATGTTTTTAAAGAATTATCTAACTGAATTCCCCAATTTTGTAGGATTTTAAATATATTTTGAAAGATGGATGCAAGTGTAATTAATTGAGAAGAATCCTATAAAGAATGGAGCAAAAGGGAAAAAGTGGAAAAAAAAGCAAAAAGATGAAATCAGCGAAGGACCGCTCAGCGGTAAACAAGCACCGCTCAGCGCCAGAAATGACAAAAGGCCGCTCAACGATTGTACCTCAACCGCTTAGTGGTTATACCACCGGAGCCACTTGCAGCCGCCACATTAATTGCGCCAGCTGAAACCAGCCTGGAGGCGGCGCCACCCTGCAAAAGTTGCCGGCGCATTTATTAAGCCGCGTGAAATGATGACTCCACTGAGCGATTAAGTCTTTCGGCTCAGCGATAACGCCAGAATCGCTCAGCGGTGGTACCCAAACCACTGAGCGATGGCATTAGAATTTGCCTATAAATGGAGGAGGCCGTGCCATTCATTTGCATCATCCCTCATACCCTTTCTTCCCCCATAAAAACACTTCATTCTTTTACACTTTTTAGCATAGTTTAGTTTAGCAATAAAGAGGAGGCCGGTGAAGGAGCTAGGAGATCGAAGAAGCTTGGCGAACCGCTGTCATGATAGCGTGATAACGTGTCATGGTAAGCGTCCAAACCTTGCCTCTGAGATTCTCTTGTAAGATGGATTTGTAATCCTCTTGTTGTTGGGATTTTGATGAATATTGTAGTATGATTGTATCCATGTACTTTTGCATATGAATTTATCAGTTTCTTATGATTCGCTTGAATGATTTTATACTTAATGCTAGCTTTTGTTTAGTGTTTTGATTCTTGATTTGGGACTTATTTGTATGAACGGAAGTTATACTAATCAAGTCATAACCAAGTTTTTTTGGTAGACAAAGGGGCAAAAGCCCAAGAAAAAACAACAGAGAAAACTAGCCTCCACGAGGCCACGCGATCTGCATCAGATCATTCAAAAGAGAAAGGTGAGAAGCTGCCGGGGCCTCATCAAAATAGACGATCTCAAAATTATCAAGATGGTGACTCATATTGGCAAGACAATCTGCAACACGGTTGAATTCCCTGAAAACATGCTGGAGGTGCACCACCCAATTCTTTGATAACAGCTCACAGATACAAGATATGATCGAGGCCACTGGATGTAAGCGATTCTGGCCATTCTGATGAGCTTGATAGCACTTTTAGAGTCGCAATCGAGACACACTTGTCGAAAGCCACCTCGCCAAGCAATATTTAGCACATGTAATATGCCCCACAGTTTAGCTATAGTGATGGATGTCAAGCCCAATTTGACCAAGAAGCCTGTAATAAAACTTCCTGATTCATCTCTAATCAGACCCCCGCATCCTGCACTGCCAGAGCTAAGCACAGATCCGTCACAATTCGCTACCACCCATCCAGGTGAAGGAAAATGCCAACATATCAGGTGTTCCTCCGAGTTGAGCAAAGTAGAAGAAGAGTAAATATCAATCGGAAGAGAATAATGCTTAGGCCTTAATCCAAAAGAAAACAAAAGATCACCAATACTAGAGGAAGAATTATTGAAGATACAATCATTCCGGACATACTAGAGATAGTGAAGGGCCAAACCAAAAACTGAGCGCCATTCCTGGTCTCCATACCAACCAAAGCGATGGCCCTGCTTCAAATTATCTCTAAGCCAATTATGAAGGGGAGCGCTAAAGAAGTTTTGCCAACAAGAGGGATGCAATAGCCTCTTCCAAAATCTCGATACTACCTCGCAGTCACGGAGGGCATGAAGAGTGGTTTCAGTAGCTTGACTAGGGCATTGAGGACAGGAGCTATCCAGGGAGAGATGACGACCTACTCGATTCGCGTTGGTCAATAGAGCTTCTCTAGAAACCAGATAAAGGAAAGACTTCACCCTCTCAACTCCCTTCCACTTCCAAATCAACTTGAAAAGGGGATCTCTGATGTGTATAGCATCCTCACCCGATAGAATGGAATAAGCAGATTTAATAGAAAATGAGCCATCATGGCCAGGAGCCCAGGCAACATAATCGTTACCTAGACTAGGGGAAGGGGGATGAATAGCTATCATCAGATTACAAATATTACTAGGTAAAATAGAGGAAATACGAGCCCAGTTTCAATTACCTTCATCATTCACAAAGTGGGCAATAGTAAGATGAAGATCAGACTGCGGAATAGCAACTAGAGAATGTGCCTCTAGCGATGCAAAGCCAGGAATCCATTGATCTTTCCAGAATCTAATAATGTTCCCATTGCCCACCCTCCAAATAATATTATCGTATACATGTTGCCAAGCTGTTGTAATACCTTTCCAAGCATTCGACTGGTTAGTCTTCTGCTTGACATCCGGAATGATATTATCCTCGCATTTGTATTTGCCTATCACAGCCTGAACCCAGAGAGAATTTTTGTTCACAATAAGTCCCCACCCAAGTTTCGACAGAAAGGATAAATTCGACAATCTTGCTTGACGAAGACCAAGTCATCCATCCATTTTTGGTCTGCAGACCGAATCCCATGAAACCAGACTGATGCGCCTTCTGTCCTCAATAGAACCCCAAAGAAAATTTCTAGCAGTCTTATCAATGAACTCACAAACTTTTCCTGGGAGAAGGCAAGTTTGCATAGTATAGGAGGGACTAGCTTCAATCATCAGATTTACAAAGCGTCAACCTGCCAGCCAAAGAAAGGGAGGATGCTTTCCAGTTTGACAAATGCTGGCTAATTCTATCAGTTAGGCTACTAAAAGTTTGACTGGTAACTCTCTTATGAAATAGGGGAATACCCAGGTACTTACCAAGATCATGCGACAAAGAGAAACCCATCTTATCCGCAATCTCCATTGCTTGATTATGATTAACGTTCTGGGAGAAGGAAATTTTTGTCTTCTCCATGCTCACCTTCTGTCCAGAGCTATTACAAAACATCTGCAAACAGTGTTTAATTATATCAACCTGGTCCAAGGAAGCTTTAGCAAACAACAAGAGATCATTCACAAAACAGAGATGCGATATTTTAGGACCTCCTCTACTGAGAGAGACTAGCTTCTACAGGCCATCCTCAACAGCTGCACAAATAAGCTGGGAAAGTCTCTCAATGCAAATAGCAAACAAATAGGGTGATAAAGGGTCTCCCTGACGAATGACCCGCGAAGGATGGAAGGTCCCGGTACGTTCACCATGCCACAGAATGTCCATAGAGGAGGACGAGATACGATGCCAAATAATCTCAACCAGATTACTTTCAATGCCCATATCCTTGAAAGAATCGATAATGAAGTGCCAATTCAGCCTATCATAGGCCTTTTCAAGATCAATCTTGATAGCAAGAAAGCCAATTTTACCCTTTTTCTGCCTCATACTATGAATGACTTCCTACGCGATCACTACATTGTCCGCACCTAATCTTCCCGGAATGAAACTGCACTGATAAGGAGAGATAACATGATTCATGATAGGTTTCAAACGGTTAGCAATGATCTTGGTAANAGTTTTCCTCAAATCTTTGTTTGCTTTCTCCACTTTTCCTATCCACGGGTTAAGCGGGATTCCCTTCCCCATTTTCGTGTTTTTCATGCCAGAAGAGCGTTCATGAATAGTCAAAAAACTTACCTCACTTTTTGCTGCCCTGTTGTCGGTGGAGTTGGCAAGTTCTTCAATGTCCATGGCAGATTCTATTTCATAAACAGCACGAGACTTGTGGGCCACCAGCGTTGGCTTGTTTTTGCTTGAGCTTCCCTTACTCTTGCTAGACCCGTCAGCTACAGGAATTGGAGATTTTATTTGGGCTTTCCCATTATTGGCCATTAACTCTTTTTGTTTTAATTCTTTACTGGGCTCGGTTTGTTTTTATTAGGTGAGCCCAGTTTGAAACCAACCTGAGCACGGGGCTGTTTCATAACATGTTGCCTATCCTCATTCTTTTTTAATTCCTCTTTTTCTGCCATATTTTCCTCACTCAATGCTTGAAATTGGTTGCCTTTTGATTCTTGCTTCCCATTCTGGTTGATTAAAGAGACAAATCTTCCTTTATTCCTTGATTTATGGGAAACATTGATACATTCCCCATGTGTACAATCTGTCGATATTTCCTTAACTGCAGCATTAATGGAAAGATTAGAATTGATTTGCTTCGATTTCGCCACCGCACCGTTTTCCGATGAGTGCACCACCATGACGTCGCGTGTGTCGATTTTTCCATCAGCAGCCATCTCCTTGCTTGCTTCACTTGAGGAATTCATGCAGTCCTTAGAGAAATATCCGTAGCATCCACACGAGGAGCAGATAATGTGCAGCCCCTCATATTCTATATGATACCATTCCCATCCAAGCAAATTTTTCCTACCACCGGCTAGCGAATACTAATCTCCACACAGACACGAGCAAACTTACCTCTTGACGCTAGTAATGTAGTTTGATCCACCTTAATAGGATTGCCGACCATACTCGCCATGCTCATCAAGATGTCCTCATCGTAATATCCTATATTTAGCCATGGAAAGCGGATCCATACCAACGCGAAAGTGATGACAAGTTAAGAACTGGTGACGGGCAATCAATGAAATGATAATTCTATGTAATAAGTAAATGGATGCATGAAACTATGATATGATTCAAATCCCAACAAGCTTTCGGATCTACCTCTGATTTGTTGCCTAATTACTTTTATGTTGTTCCTTTATTTGTTATNATCCTGTTAAGAAGCTTATTTTTCCGTCGCAGAATATTTTGAAAGACTTTCCAATTCCAATCTTTTGCAGCAATAGAAAAGGCTTCTATATTCTAATGCCAATCCAGATTTTCATCCCAACACTCCCTAACCATAGGCGCAAAATCTGCATGAGTTAACCAAGCAGCTAGAAAATGGAAAGGTTTCTCGGTATCTGTATTTTGGGCCTTACTATTGGTCCTTACATTTTGTCCAGATGTTCCTTCAAATTACCCTTTTGCCAAGTAAACCAAGGCCCTTGAAAACCCAAATCAGTAAGCTAACAGTCCTCCACACAAGAATGGAAAGCATTACAAGGGGGACGAAAGCCAGAGCCACCAGAACGTTCACCTTCAAAAAGAAGATCATTAAAATCTCCAATGAAACACCACGGGTCCTCCATAGATTCCCCAATAGTGCGAAGCTCCTGCCAGAGATCTCTTCTTAACCAAGCTTGGGGGCGACAATAACATACTGTCAAAAACCAAAATTGTTCCCCTTTCCAAGAAATTTTAAGATGCGCCATCTGTCTCGATGAAGAAATAGATGTGACTTGATAATAAGAGGAATTCCAAAGACACCAGATGCCACCTGCAAAACCCTCAGCATCCACAATGAAGTTACCATCAAAACCCATTTTTTTAATAATCCCCCGAGCTCTATTACCACTTGTAGGAGGTTCTAAGATACCCATAAACGAACTATTAAACTTTCGACAAAGGTCCTTGGCAAGAACGGGAAAGGATTTTTTTCCTGCACCCCTAGAGGTCCAAACCATAAAATTTTGAGCCATCAAGCACAAAAATAAAGAAAGAAGCTGATTAACAGGTGTCGTCAAAACTTCCCACCTTACATCCTCCCTCATCACTCAATATCTGCTTAATGTTATCCTCTAAAGAATGTAATCACTTCTGAATATCCTGCGCTTCTTTGCTCATAATAGCAACATTTGGGTCTGGTGGCTCATGTTTCATATCACTAGCCATAATACTTTTCTTCCCCAAATCAATCGCTGCCTCGTTGGTACCAGATTCCACCTCAGTCGAATGTTTCAAATTCATTTCCAATAATTTAGCCAAATTTTTCTCCTTGTTGATAAAACTCACCTGACCCATCTTGCTAGCCAAATTAGAAACTAATTTCGGCTGAGCTAAGCTAATCGCCAAATCAAACCTTGAGTTCTTGAGAGCATTCTTTCGGAATTCAGTTTTCCTCAAATCTTTGTTTGCTTTCTCCACTTTTCCTATCCACGGGTTAAGCGGGATTCCCTTCCCCATTTTCGTGTTTTTCATGCCAGAAGAGCGTTCATGAATAGTCAAAAAACTTACCTCACTTTTTGCTGCCCTGTTGTCGGTGGAGTTGGCAAGTTCTTCAATGTCCATGGCAGATTCTATTTCATAAACAGCACGAGACTTGTGGGCCACCAGCGTTGGCTTGTTTTTGCTTGAGCTTCCCTTACTCTTGCTAGACCCGTCAGCTACAGGAATTGGAGATTTTATTTGGGCTTTCCCATTATTGGCCATTAACTCTTTTTGTTTTAATTCTTTACTGGGCTCGGTTTGTTTTTATTAGGTGAGCCCAGTTTGAAACCAACCTGAGCACGGGGCTGTTTCATAACATGTTGCCTATCCTCATTCTTTTTTAATTCCTCTTTTTCTGCCATATTTTCCTCACTCAATGCTTGAAATTGGTTGCCTTTTGATTCTTGCTTCCCATTCTGGTTGATTAAAGAGACAAATCTTCCTTTATTCCTTGATTTATGGGAAACATTGATACATTCCCCATGTGTACAATCTGTCGATATTTCCTTAACTGCAGCATTAATGGAAAGATTAGAATTGATTTGCTTCGATTTCGCCACCGCACCGTTTTCCGATGAGTGCACCACCATGACGTCGCGTGTGTCGATTTTTCCATCAGCAGCCATCTCCTTGCTTGCTTCACTTGAGGAATTCATGCAGTCCTTAGAGAAATATCCGTAGCATCCACACGAGGAGCAGATAATGTGCAGCCCCTCATATTCTATATGATACCATTCCCATCCAAGCAAATTTTTCCTACCACCGGCTAGCGAATACTAATCTCCACACAGACACGAGCAAACTTACCTCTTGACGCTAGTAATGTAGTTTGATCCACCTTAATAGGATTGCCGACCATACTCGCCATGCTCATCAAGATGTCCTCATCGTAATATCCTATATTTAGCCATGGAAAGCGGATCCATACCAACGCGAAAGTGATGACAAGTTAAGAACTGGTGACGGGCAATCAATGAAATGATAATTCTATGTAATAAGTAAATGGATGCATGAAACTATGATATGATTCAAATCCCAACAAGCTTTCGGATCTACCTCTGATTTGTTGCCTAATTACTTTTATGTTGTTCCTTTATTTGTTATTTAAACTATCAACAACTTTACCAATCCTTCACTCCATTGTTTAATTAACTAAACTCAAGAAAGGTATTTTTGCAACTCCCTGTGGATTTGACTATACCCGACTATACTGCAATTGGATCCCTTGTGAATCTGAAAGCCATAAAGAAGGATATATTATTTTGAAATGACTGAAAGTTCAAATTAAGCATCTGCCAAACGCCTTGAACAAACACGTACATTTCGCTTTCATCACCTACACACTTGGGCAGGGTATAGTCACAGTGCATCCTACACACTTGGGCAGGGTATCTGATAGGTGGATTTTGTACCCTATTTTATTATTCTATAATTGAACATTGCATACTAAAAATGTGTGGTTTTAATGCCTAATTAATATGTTTTTCACATTATCCTCTTTTGTGAGAAATTTAGAAAAACGCAATTTAAAGCACTATTTTTTTATCTTAGAATTTAATGTGTAGATTTCTTTTGTTCTTTTTTAGTTTTCTATTTTTATTGCAAAAAATAAATTGTAAAGAGGATCATTGAAGATTTGAAGGAGAGTTGATAAGATATAAATTTTAAAGAAGAGATTTGAAGAGAAGATCTGAACTAATAAATGCAAGATTAAATTCAAATTCAAAAAGAATTGGTCAAAGATTTGCTGAGGATTTTTTAACGCTGACTTTGCCACGGATTTTGCGCCAAGATGGAGATTGAATCTCGATTGAACTCAACTACAAAGTTGTAGGTCTATTTCTTAGCTTTAATTGGAGATTTGAATCACCTTAATCCGACATCTGTAGCTGAAGTTATTGCAATTTTACTAATTGTTGTGTTGAAAGTGCGGGATTTACTCCCACTTTAGGCCAATCCTCTACAAATAGATATCCTCTCTCAACAACTTGGGGAAAACTTGACATTCAGCCTCCACTTTTATTTTCTGCACTTTTCCCTTTGATTTTATGCACTTTAGGTTTATGTTAGTAGTGCTTAGTTATTAATTCTTCAAGGATTGTTGGAGCACTCGCATTGAAAACGCAAGCTCCCAACTATTTGCGAATTTCTTTCGCTATTGCATTCATGTTTTGTTACTTTTAATTATCTATTATTCTCCACTCTCTTATTCTATTTATTTATTATGAGTTTTTATCCTCCACCCATGGAGGAGTAGTTTCTTAATATCTTGCGTGCGGTAACTCTAGATTAGGATTAATTCGAGGTCTTGTGCTTAATGTTTATTCATGATTTGTTCCGGCTGCGATTAATAATATAGCGATCGCATGTTATTGGTTAAGGTTAATTCTAGGTTGATAGATCTTGACAATTGTAGGATTTATCGATTTAGGATTTGGGAACTTTTTGGGGAACTAAATAGATTTAATTAGGTTGTGCAAATGGAACATAATTGATATATGTTTTAAATGCTGAGATCTTAGTTTTAGTTCCTGTATTAATAAATGCTTAGGGGATTGACGATCGTAGTCTCTTAAGTGAATTGCATATTAGTTATATTTCAACTAATAAACAACATTCCCTTATGAATAATTAATTAGGAACCAATGACAATTAATCCTAATCCTTGATCTAGAAACGCCGTATGCAGGATATTGCTTTTTATCATTGTTAACTTACTTTCATTTTGCCTTGTTTTTTTTATTTATATTCATCAATCCAAACCCCCCTTTTTTAATTGTAATTATTATTGGTTCTAATTGCTTCCTTGAGAGACGACCTAGGTTAGCCCCCTTTACTATGTTTTTGGGGTTAATTCAGTTTTATAAACTGTTATTTGATCGCACATTGAAGTTAACGACGTTTTGGTGTGTGTCAAATTTGGCGCCATTGCCGGGGAAGCAATTTATCCAATTCTTTTTTTTTTTTGTTTTCTTTTTATCATTTAATTTTTGTTAACTCTTTATTTTCTTGCTTTCGTTCTTTTCTTTTAAAGAAAAAATTTAATTTAATTTCATTTTTTTCTGTTACTACCAAAAAAAAATTTTAATTTTCGTTTTTTTTTCCTACCAAAAAAAAATCAAAATTTTTTTTTAATTATTTATTGCACTTGATTTTGTTTACCTTTTAGATTTTTTTTTCTTTCTTCTTTTTGTTCTCGTGTATGACTCGTTCTTTGCTTGATCCTACTTTAGCCGATTTTGATCCAGAGATCGAAAGAACGCTAAGGATAATTAGGCGAGAAACGAGGCTACAAAGGGAACCCCTTGTTGCTGCTAATATTTCTATTCCTATGGCAGGTATAATGGCTGAGCCCGCTAGAACTTGGGGCGAGTTAGTAGCCCCTGACTACTCATATGAGCCATCCGGTGTGGTTTATCCTGACGCCGCCATCGACTTTGAAATAAAGTCCAACATTTTACACTGTTTACCCAAGTTCCATGGCTTAGCATCAAAAAATCCACACCGCCATCTTAAGGAATTCGTCATGACCTGCAACACCTTGAGGTCCCATAACGCTGCTCCAGACAACGTGAAACTTAAAGCCTTTCCGTTCCCTTTGGAAGGTGGGGCCCGTGATTGGTACTATAGCATTCCACACCAGGCTGTGAACAGCTGGCTCGGCTTGAAGCGACTTTTCCTTGAGAAATATTTCCCTGCCAGCCGAGTATCGTCTCTGAAGAAAGAAATCTTTGGGATCCAACAGAAGGTCGATGAGGGCTTAGGTGAGTATTGGGAGCGATTCCAAGGATTGTGTGACATGTGTCCCCACCACGAGTTCACTGAAGTGCAACTCTTGGATCACTTCTACGAAGGTCTCAGTTTCATGGACCGGAAGTGGATTGATTCAACTGCTGGCGAAATTTTAAAAGAACAGAAAGACACCTGAAGAAGCTAGACAGTTAATAAGTGAGATGGTTGATCATTCCAGATATGAGATGCCAACTAATTGGCCCATTCGAGGAGTATATGAAGTTGTTATTGACCACCCAAACAATGAGATAGTGGCTCTGATAAGTGCCCAAAATATACAATTTTCATCGCTCAAAATGGCACTTATTCTCACATATTTCAAAGAATTATCTAATTAAATCTCTATGTTTTGTAGGTTTTAAATATGTTTTGATAAATGGATGCAAGCATACTGTTATGAAGAATAATCCCATGAAAAAGGGAAGAAAAGGGCAGAATTGGAAAAAAGCTTAAAAAGAAGATTCTGGACGAAGGCATCGCTCAGCGAGGAACCTAAATCGGTCAGCGCAAAGGGACGAATCGCTCAGCGATTATACCTGTATCGCTCAGCGAACTTAAGTTGGCAAGCCACTTGCGCCGGCGCCATCATTAAGCCAGCTGGAGCCAACTGGAACCAGCCAATCACAGAGTGCCACGTCAGCGCCGCCCTGCAAAAAGCTGCCAAGCATTTAATGAAGACGCGTACAAGTAGGATCGCTCATCGATAAAGCGCCGCCACCCAGCAATTAAGTGTTTATCGCTCAGCGAAGGAACAAAAACCGCTGAGCGATGGAACCCAAAATCTGCCTATAAATAGAGGAGGCTGTGCCCACTCCGAATCCATCTCTTCCCCCCCTCCAAACACTATTCTTCTTCATTTATTTTGCACTTTTAAAGCTTAGTTTAGTTTAGGTTAGGTTAGGAACAAAGACGAGGCTTGTGAAGGAGCCAGAGATCAAGGAAGCTTGGCGAAGCCATGGCCATGACGGCGTGAGCACGTGTCATGGTAAGTGCCTAAACCTTGCCTCCAAGATTCTCTTGTAAGATGGGTTCCTAACCCTCTTTTTGTTGGGATTTTGATTACTATTGTAGTTCGCTTGTATCCATGTAACTATTACATATGAATCTATCCTTTTTCTTATGATTTGCTTGAACGATTTCATGCCTAATGCTAGTTTTGTTTAGTGTTTTGATTCTTGATTTGGGACTTATTTACATGAACGAAAGTTATGCTAATTAGGTCATAACCGAATTAAAATCAATAATGCTATGCTTAACTAGAACCTAGACTTGAACGTTGTGAACGAAAGTTACAATCATTAGAGTCTGACCTAAATCATTTCATCTAACCTTGTTGCCGTAACTGGAATAAAGGTTAGCCGTTTTAACATCTGGATTAATGCTGGCGTACCTTGTTAAGCTAGTGTGCGAAAGTGACAGTTTAACAAGGGAAACCTGTGATCTTGTCATGCGCGAAAGTGATGACAAGTTAAGAACTGGTGGCGGGCAATCAAACGATAGTTCTATGTAATAAGTAACTGGATGCATGAAACTATGATGTGATTAAAATTCCCAACAAGCTCCGGAACTACCTCTGATTTGTTTCCTATTTTATTTTCCTGTCTTTTATTTATTTAGTCTATTTAAATATAAATCAAATCACAAATCTTTCACCTCATTGTTTAATTAAATGAACTCAAGAATGGTATTTTACAACTCCCTGTGGGATCGACCATACCCTATACTGCAATTGGATTCCTTTTGGAATCTGAAAGCCGTAAAGTAGGTATGTATATATAAATTTAATTTGAACGACAAAAGCGCATAGAAGCTTTCAACGAGCTTGGCATGGTTGTGACAAAACCTAAGCCGTGTCAAGATCCGAGAAAGTGGTTAAAAAGGCTTTCATCAAATTTGGCGCCGTTGCCGGGGAGTTGCGTCAAAAATACATAGCTTGAGTTTTGTTTAGTTAAACAATTGTGAATATTTGTAAAATATTGTATAGTCTTTATTTTCGTTATTTTATAAACTCTTGTTTAATCTTATTTGGTTAGTGTGAATTTTTCTTAGCAATTGCGAGGTAAGACTTCGAAAGAACCATTGTTGTTTGATCCAGAAATTGAAGCTACTTCTAGAAAGAACAGGAAAAAGAAGAAAACTCAACTAGCCAAACAAAGAGGAGAACAAGAGACAACATCATCATCAACTTCTTCAACCAACCAAGAAGAAACCATGGCCGAAACAACTGGAGCTGGTGGAGCTGGCACTGACACAGGAGCCAGTGATAATAGGGGATTTGTAAACTTTACCCCTAGAAACATTATTCGAATGAGCAGAACTACTGGAGCTCAAAGACAACCTCAGATGCAACCTGGTTTGGTTCAATTGTTATATGCTAACCCTTTTGCAGGTTTGGATCATGAGGATCCATATGCTCATTTAACAAAATTCTATGAACTCTGTGGGACCGCGGGAATGTCCGAGGCCGACGAAGAATCCATCTTTTTAAGGATGTTTCCCCTGACCTTGATTGGAAAAGCTAAGGAGTGGTTGCTGGATCAGCCACAAAACGTCTTGTCAAATTGGGATCAGTTGGAGGAAAAGTTTTGTGCCAGGTACTTTTCTCAGTCTAAATTTATGGATTTGAAAACTGCTATTGCTACATTTGTGCAGGCTCCGGGAGAAAGTTTGTGTGAAGCCTGGGAACGCTATAAATCCATGTTGAGAAAGTGCCCGAACCATGGGTTCGATGCGCGTACACAAATCCACATCTTTAGGAACGGACTCCAACAACAGCACAAACTGATGCTGGACGCTGCCGCCGGTGGACAAATCATGTCCAAGACGCCGGAGGAGGCCATCTCCATTATTGATTCCATGGCCTTGACGGACCAACAAGGCCAGTACAACAGAGGTCCTAGGAGAGGAGGAGTGCTTGAGCTGGGACCCAACGATGCCATTCTTGCCCAACAAAAGCAACTCCAACAACAGGTGGACGAGTTAAAAAAAGCCATGAACAAGTTGCCAAAACAAATAAGAGAAGCTCGCGATGCAAAAAGGCAACAGGTATTTTTCTGTGAAATTTGTAATGGCGATCACCCGTCCAATGTTTGTCATTTCAGGGAAGAGAAGGTTCACTTCCTTGAAAACCAGCCACGGCCACCCTATCAAAACAATTTCCAAAGGGGGCCGAATCAAAATTTTACTCAGCCATGGAGGCAAGAAGCCGGACCTTCATTCCGAGCCCCGCAACCGCCGTACCAACCACCCCGCCCATATCAGAACCAACCACCCGTGCACTCAAGTTCCAAAATAGAGGAAACGTTTAATCAATTTATGCAACAATCAATGATGAATCAAAAGAATAACGAAGCCTCTATTAGGAACTTGGAAACACAACTGGGTCAGTTGGCTACTGATATAGCGGAGCTGAGAAAGAAAAGATTTACGGCTAATCCGGAGCTAAATCCCAAGGACTCTTGCCATGGGAGAGGGGTTGATGATGAAGAGGAGAATTAGAAGAAAAATGCGTCGGGCTAACGACGTTAAACAAAGCGCTGTCTGGAAGGCAATCCAGAAATTTGTAAGTTTTTATTATTATTAGTAGTTTATTTTGTAGGTTAATTAATTTAAGGTGTTAAGAATAGTTTTATAAAATATGGTGAAAAAGAAATCAAAGGTTTTCTAAATCATGTAATTAGATTTGGAATTCAAAAGTGCTAATATTTTTCCATTAAGCTTAAATCGAAGCACTTTAATTTCAAACTTAATCACTGATTTTAGGACCTTTACACTTGTTTAAAAAAGGTGCACATGTTTAATTTGGAAAAAGGATTCTTATTTGTTGAAGAAATGAAAATAATTTTTAAAGAAAAGAATCTTTTCTACAAAGCACCTCAAGATATTTTACTTTGAATCCATAAACATAGTGGGAATTTCTGTCCACAATAAGTGGGAAATTCTGACCACTTCAGCGGGAAATTCTATCCGCAAAGTTGTAGGAAATTCTGTCTACAACAAGGATTCAAAATAAAACATGATGTCTCTAAAGTTATTTGGAAGAAAGGAAGTTTTCTTTGATTGTTTTTGCAGGCCGGAAAACAACCACTGAAGATTCCTGACAACAACAAAAGAGAGACACACATCAGAGGATGAAGAGCATGATTCCTAAGAAGGATGAGCCTCTATCTCCTCAAAACATTGAAGCAAGATAAAGTAGCTTGAACAACTATGAAGAAGCTACATCAACAAGGCTACTTCAAAAACATTCACCATGAACAGGGAGCACTTTAATTTTCTAGCACCTTAATTAATTAAATTCCTTATTAGTTTAATATATGCTTAAGACTTGTTTGTTTAAAAACAAAGTAGTAGTTTATTTTACTTGATTTAATGCATGAACACATATATCATGAATTGAATTATTTCCATATCTATAATAGATCTTGTGAGTGCATTCATAGATACCATGATCATGTCATTATGCATTTTTGCTTGTTTGCATAAGCATAACCTTGAAAATGTTTTGAAATCAAGGAAATTAAACATTAACCCATGTGAGGGAGTGAGCCCATACACTTAGTGAGAAGAGAGAATCACCATTGTTTTACACAATTGAATTTGTTTGAGTCTCTAAATTGTATGGAAATAATAGGAGATGATCAAGGCATTTTTGTTCTTTAGAAATAAAAACCCACATGGCCAAATAAAGCCAACCTTTAATTAGGAACATCCTTTGCCATCCCATTTGAGCCTAACATGAGAAATTTTTGCTCATAATCCCCGAGCCATAAGTAGAAAAAACAATGTTATCCCTTAATTTCAAAATAAGAGAGCATTTAAAGTTGGATTATGTGCAAAAGATCTAAGTCAGGGGGAGATAAGGGTGAGCCAAAGTGGAAGAAACAAATGATGAAAAGAACAAAATCAAGAAAAGAACACATTCTATCCCAAAACAAAAAAGAAGAAAAAGAAAAAGGGATAGAAGACAAAAGAAAATCAAGGAGAAAAGGGTTGAACAAGAAAAAAGGGAGATTGTTGAAAAAGAAAAGAAGGGACAACAAAGGAGTTGGTTTTCATTGCTCTCTTAATTTGAAAAATTTGCATATCCAGAAAAACCAATGTTCTTTGTAGCCTAGCCCCATTACAACCCTTTAAAGTCCTTTGTGATCCTTACATGACCATACTTTTGCATTGAATGGTGAGACAAGTAACAAATTTACATTGTTGTGATTCAATGGTGATATTGAGCGTAAACACTCACCCAAATTGGCCCACCGGCCGTTGTGCGCATAAATGATGATTTCCTTGGTGGAAAAGACATTGGATAGAGTGATTTGCTTATGCTATCCAAGTAATTGTGAATATGACTTGTTCAGGTTATTCTATGATGTTCATAAAGTCTTAAGCTTAAACTGTTTGAAACATTTCAATTCATTGCATTAACCGATTGTTAATAAGCATTGATCCCTTGTAAAATGACTCTACTACCTCTTGTTTGAGGACAAACAAGGTCTTAAGTCAGGGGGAGTGATAAGTGCCCAAAATATACAATTTTCATCGCTCAAAATGGCACTTATTCTTACATATTTCAAAGAATTATCTAATTAAATCTCTATGTTTTGTAGGTTTTAAATATGTTTTGATAAATGGATGCAAGCATAATGTTATGAAGAATAATCCCATGAAAAAGGGAAGAAAAGGGCAGAATTGGAAAAAAGCTTAAAAAGAAGATTCTGGACGAAGGCATCGCTCAGCGAGGAACCTAAATCGGTCAGCGCAAAGGGACGAATCGCTCAGCGATTATACCTGTATCGCTCAGCGAACTTAAGTTGGCAAGCCACTTGCGCCGGCGCCATCATTAAGCCAGCTGGAGCCAACTGGAACCAGCCAATCACAGAGTGCCACGTCAGCGCCGCCCTGCAAAAAGCTGCCAAGCATTTAATGAAGACGCGTACAAGTAGGATCGCTCATCGATAAAGCGCCGCCGCCCAGCGATTAAGTGTTTATCGCTCAGCGAAGGAACAAAAACCGCTGAGCGATGGAACCCAAAATCTGCCTATAAATAGAGGAGGCTGTGCCCACTCCGAATCCATCTCTTCCCCCCTCCAAACACCATTCTTCTTCATTTATTTTGCACTTTTAAAGCTTAGTTTAGTTTAGGTTAGGTTAGGAACAAAGACGAGGCTTGTGAAGGAGCCAGAGATCAAGGAAGCTTGGCGAAGCCATGGCCATGACGGCGTGAGCACGTGTCATGGTAAGTGCCTAAACCTTGCCTCCAAGATTCTCTTGTAAGATGGGTTCCTAACCCTCTTTTTGTTGGGATTTTGATTACTATTGTAGTTCGCTTGTATCCATGTAACTATTACATATGAATCTATCTTTTTCTTATGATTTGCTTGAATGATTTCATGCCTAATGCTAGTTTTGTTTAGTGTTTTGATTCTTGATTTGGGACTTATTTACATGAACGAAAGTTATGCTAATTAGGTCATAACCAAATTAAAATCAATAATGCTATGCTTAACTAGAACCTAGACTTGAACGTTGTGAACGAAAGTTACAATCATTAGAGTCTGACCTAAATCATTTCATCTAACCTTGTTGCCGTAACTGGAATAAAGGTTAGCCGTTTTAACATCTGGATTAATGCTGGCGTACCTTGTTAAGCTAGTGTGCGAAAGTGACAGTTTAACAAGGGAAACCTGTGATCTTGTCATGCGCGAAAGTGATGACAAGTTAAGAACTGATGGCGGGCAATCAAACGATAGTTCTATGTAATAAGTAACTGGATGCATGAAACTATAATGTGATTGAAATTCCCAACAAGCTCCGGAACTACCTCTGATTTGTTTCCTATTTACTTTTTATGTCATTTACTTACTTATTTATTTAACTATCAAATTATCAAATCCTTCACTTTATTGTTTAATTAAATGAACTCAAGAATGGTATTTTACAACTCCCTGTGGGATCGACCATACCCTATACTGCAATTGGATTCCTTTTGGAATCTGAAAGCCGTAAAGTAGGTATGTATATATAAATTTAATTTGAACGACAAAAGCGCATAGAAGCTTTCAACGAGATTGGCATGGTTGTGACAAAACCAAAGCCGTGTCAAGATCCGAGAAAGTGGTTAAAAAGGCTTTCATCAGGCTCTCACATAGAAGGTTGACAAATTGGCAGATATGGTCAGTGTTTTGGCTATGGGATAACAATCCCAAGCGGCTTATTCTCTCTGTCCTGATGGCATTCCCCATCAGCCTGAGCAGTGTCCCCTTCTCAGGGATGAAAATTCTACAGTTGCGGCTATGTTTTCTACGAAGCAGGGCCCGTCCAACCAACCTAAGTACGACCCCTACAGTAACACTTACAACCCAAGCTAGAAGGACAACCCAGCTTTCAAATGGAGCAATAACTCCAACATTCTTAATCCGCAGACCTAGGCCAAACAATTTCAACAGCAACAACAAAGGTATATGCCTCATCCACAGAGGTCACAACAATTGTTTCAGCCTGCTCCACCACCCCCTCAGGTAACCCTTGCTTTTGAGATCCCAGCAGAAGAATTGGCAAGAATGATAAAGGACATAAAGCAAGAATTTTCAAAGGCGAAAAGTGAGATTTACTCCATAAAGCAATCACAAGCAGTGGGCTCATCCCCCTCTCAGACCGTGCCAAACCCCAGGGCGAATGTAAGTGCTATGACCCTGAGGATTGGCACCATTTCATAGGTACCATTGGATGAAGATTGTGAAGACTCTAGCGATGACGCCGGAGGTGAAGACTCTAGCGGCCATGCTGGAAGAGAATACTTGCAGTAGACAGAAGAACCTAAGCAGTGTCCTGAGACACTGCAGCTGTCTGAAAAGGGGAGGGAATTACCTGTCCTACTTCCTTTTCCTCACAGTGGTCCTAAACCTAAGACAGCTGCTGCACTACAATTAGAAAAGGAGTTCCTAAACACATACCGGAAGATGGAAGTGAATATCCCCTTACTAGAAGTGATCAGGCAGATTCCCAAGTATGCCAAGTTCTTGAAGGACTTGTGCACCAATGAAGGAAGACTCAAGGACACTACACAGATTAACATGGGGACAAATCTGTCATCCATTATCAGATCCAGCCCATTGCCTCCCAAGTGCACGGACCCTGGTACATTTTTGGTTCCTTGTGTTATAGGACAGAGATTATTCACTAAGGCTTTGGCAAATCTGGGCGCAGCCATAAATGTCATGCCTAAATCCATCTACAAGTCCTTACACAAGGGAACCCTCAAGCCAACTGGACTGATCATACAACTCGCCAACCGTAGCACCGCCTGACTCGAAGGAATCCTAGAGGATGTCCTAGTCAAGGTAAATGATTTAATATTTCCTGCAGATTTTTATGTAATTGAAATGGAAAATGACAACGATGTCCACCAGTCAACATTGATCTTAGGTCACCCATTTTTGAAAACTGCAAGGGCCAAGATTGATGTATACGCTGGTATACTGTCCATGGAGTGCGGGGATATGCATGTGCAATTCTGCTTACCTGATGCCATGCATTACCCCTCAGAAGAGCACTCCATTTTTCAAATTGATGTCATTGACTCCTTAGTTTTGGACACTTGTGATACTTGAGCTGATGCAATGTTAGAGTTAACACCTGAATTTGACTGCCCTGATTGTGATAGTGTCACTAAATTGTGCTTGGCATGCAGAGAGGTGGATGAGTCTCTGCAGGAGGGTGCGTGTCATAATTTTGTGAATTTAAATTCTGTACTTGATATATTTAATGCATCTGTCGTTTTAGAGTTGAGTAAAGTTGCAGGAATAGGTGATGATAAAGCAACATGCCCAGAATTGAAGGCCCTTCCCTCTCATCTTAAATACACATTCTTAGGGGAGGATGACACGCTACCGGTAATTATAGCCAGCGATCTCTCCCCTCGGCAGGAAGAGAGTTTGGTCGCTGTGCTACAGAAGCATAAGAAAGCCATTGGTTAAACCATAGATGACATCACCGAGATTAGCCCCTCTAAATGCACACATAAGATACTTTTGGAGGATGGGGCAAAGCCAGTCTGGCAGCCGCAGCGGCGACTTAACCCACTTGTTCTAGATGTTGTAAAGAAGGAAGTGATGAAGCTCTTAAAAGCTGGCATCATCTATCCTATCCTGACAGTGAGTGGGTGAGCCCAGTACAAGTGGTCCCTAAAAAATTAGGGATCACCGTGGTGAAAAATGAGAGCGGTGAGTTGATTCCTACCAGAGTGCAAAATAGCTGGCGTGTCTGTATTGATTATAGACGTCTCAACAATGCCACCCGCAAGGATTACTATCCCCTACCCTTCATTGATCAAATGCTTGAGAGGTTGGTAGGGAAATCTCACTATTGCTTTCTTGATGGCTACACGGGTTATTTTCAGATCCCTATTTCTCCAGCAAATCAAGAGAAGACCACTTTTACTTGTCCCTTTGGCACATTTGCTTATCGACGGATGCCTTTTGGGCTTTGCAATGCACCTGCCACATTCCAGCGGTGCATGACGAGCATCTTTTCTAAGTTGTTGGAGGACTGCATGGAGGTATTTATGGATGATTTTACTATTTTTGGTACTTCTTTTGATTCTTGCTTAAATAGCCTTGCTAGAGTACTCCAGCGTTGTATTGAAACTAACCTTGTCTTAAACTTTGAAAAATGTCACTTTATGGTCAAATAGGGTATATTTTTGGGCCATGTAATCTCTAGCAAGGGCATTGCTGTTGATCCTGCCAAAATAGATACTATTTCCTCTATGCCTTACCCCGCATGCGTGCAGGAGATTCGTTCTTTTCTTGGACATGCAAGTTTTTATAGGAGGTTTATCAAGGACTTCAGCAAGATTGCTTATCCCCTCACCTCCTTGTTGCATAAGGACATAGACTTTATTTTTGACAATAAGTGCAAGGAATCATTCGACACCTTGAAGTACGCTCTGACGACACCCCCTGTCATTCAACCGCCAGATTGGGGGTTGCCTTTTGAGCTGATGTGTGATGCATCAGACTATGCTGTGGGTGTTATGCTTTCTCAATGAGTTGGTAAGTTGCCTTATGTGATATCTTATGCCTCTAGGACTTTGGATGTTGCACAGTCTAATTACACTACCACGGAGAAAGAGCTTTTAGCTATAGTTTTTGCTCTCGATAAATTTCGATCTTATTTGGTTGGTTCCAAGGTGGTGGTGTATACGGATCATGCAGCCCTAAAGTACCTTTTGAAAAAGCCCGAGGCCAAACCATGACTTATCAGATGGATGCTACTGCTCCAAGAGTTTGATTTGGAAATTAAAGATAAAAGTGGGCCCGATAACCTAATAGCAGACCATTTGAGTTGCCTTACGCATATTCCCCCTGACCCATTCCCACTTCGGGATGATTTTCCCGAAAACTCCTTATTAGTGGTGTCTGAGAGACCGTGGTATGCTGACATCATAAATTACTTGGTCTCCAATAAAGGGTCCTCACTATTTTCAAAAAACCAACTAGCAAAGCTGAAGAGCGATGCTAAGTATTACCTGTGGGAGGACCCTTACCTCTGGAAAATTGGCAGTGACCAGGTAATTCGACGATGTGTTCCAAACTTTGAGTCCATCCTTAAATTTTGTCATACTTTTACAATTGGTGGCCACTTTGGGCCTCAACGCACGGCCAGGAAGGTTTTGGACTCTGGATTTTACTGGCCTTTACTGTTTAAAGATGCCCATGAATTTTGCAAATCATGTGATCAATGCCAGAGAACTGGCAATATCACCTGGAAGAATGAGATGCCCCAACAACCGTTATTATTTTGTGAAGTTTTTGATGTATGGGGCATTGACTTCATGGGCCCATTTCCTGTATCTCATGGTTTTGCTTACATTCTTTTGGTTGTGGATTATGTGTCTAAATGGGTGGAAGCAATTGCCACCAGAACTAACGATGCTGCTGTAGTCATGTCTTTTGTTCGATTCAATATCATTTGCAGGTTTGGAATGCCAAGAGCTATTGTCAGTGACCAAGGGACCCATTTTTGTAACCGGCGCATGGAAGCTTTGTTCTGTAAATATGGGGTTGTTCATAGGGTATCCACCCCCACCATCCCCAAACTAACGAGCAAGCGGAAGTGTCTAACTGGGAAATTAAAGGGATCATGGAAAAGATGGTCAAGCCGAACAGGAAAGACTGGTCGCTGCGTTTGGATGATGCTCTCTGGGCATATAGAACCGCGTATAAGCCTCCCATTGGGATGAGCCCATTTCAGCTGGTATTTGGAAAGCCTTGCTACCTGCAAGTGGAATTAGAGCATCGAGCATACTGGGTAGTCAAACAATGCAATGTGGATTTGGAGCAAGCTGGATGCCACCGGAAGTTACAACTCCAACAATTAGAAGAACTCCAGTTGGACGCTTATGAGAGTTCCCGACTATACAAGGAGAAGACCAAGTTGTTCCACGATAAGCACATCCTATGAAAATCTTTCCAAGAAGGACAATTGGTGTTACTCTACAACTCTCGGCTCAAACTCATGCGTGGGAAACTCCGATCTCGGTGGGATGGCCCCTATGTGGTCACTAAAGTCCACCCGTACGGTAAGATTGAGCTCGAAGATTCAAAGACCGCTAGTACATTTGCGGTCAATGGACACCATCTTAATTCATACCACAACACTGCCCGAAGTCTCAAGGAAGAAGTGGAGGTTTAATTTCTTGCCTCCCCATGACCAATACAGTAGCTACCGATCATCCAACTTAAGGACGTTAAACAAAAGTGCAGGGTGGGAGACAGCCCACCGTTTGTGAGTTTTTTTTTTCCTTTTCTCTTATTTATGTGTTTTACTTCTTCTTTTTTCTTGCCCTGTTTTGTGCACCGAGGCCAGTACACTTCTTTAAGTGTGGGGTGGGAAAGTTTTATTTGTTTAAGATAATAGTTTTCACTGTGCAATAATTGTGAAAATTCATGAATAAGGGATAATTTAGACTAGTTGATGATTGATTTTGTGCACTGTGAAATATTGTGTTTGATTATTTATGGCATTATTTTTGATTGAGCATTTTATAAATCCTAGCATGTTTTAATTAATTGGATGATATTACCTAGTAAGATTTGAGCCTTTTATAGGATGGCAACACTACATGCCATTCCTTTCTTTGTTGTATGTACATTCACTAGTGTTCAAGTCTAGAACTTGCCTGCTTCTCTGCATTGCACTTTTACCTTTGTATATGACATGTGATATGACTGAGGCATTCCTTGTGTATTTAGCTTACATATCCATATGAGCCTACCTCGAACATTTGACCCTTGTTAGCCTCTTTGAGCCTTGTAGCCTTTTATTGAATAATTAGCACAACACAAGCTTATAAACCAAGAAAAACCATGATACACCTGGCTTTAGGGCTTAGGAGAATTGTGGTACATTTGTTCATATGTGCTAAGCAACAAGTGTGGGGTTACATGAGGACATGTAACATTCAAAGTAGGGGGAGAGCAACCGCAATTGCTCCTATTGGTTGGAAAATCTATAAAAGTGTCCATGAAAAAAAGAAAAAAAAATTGAGGCAACTAATCTGCAAAACAACCAATTAGGCGCACTGACAGAAACTCTCCCCTGAGCTAATGGGCAAGCGGTGGCAAGATTTCCAAGAAGTGTGAAAAAGTATGAAAAAAAAAGACAAAGTGAATAAAAGTGTTTTGGAATTTGTCATCAGGCTAATTGGAGAACAAGCGAAGCTAGTGGAGATCAAGGTCCTTGCACCATTGGTTAAGCACATATGTCATGAATTCTACTAAGTCTTAGGCTTTAGCTCACTGGTCATATGATATCCCACCTTGACCTTGGCCCCATTACAACCTTAAAAAGATCTCTTGATGCATGTCATATATATTTGGTGATCCGTGATGCTTAGAAGAAATTCAAGCCTATGGAGGCGACTCTAGTGCAGTGTTTGAGAGAGCATTGGATGAACCTATACCCTTTGAGTGACGAGTGACACACACTAACCTGTGAGGCCCAATTGATTTTAACATGCCTTGACTAATTCTTTGTTCATGATTAATATGCCAAGAAAATTAGTTTTAATGCACAGTGGTATCATTTATTGTCTAAATGTACTTTTATTTTTGGATTGTCATGTATTTTGCACAGTTGTCTGGTAGCTAGTGAGTCGGCTTAAGTGCCTCCTTGAGTTTCGCGGCTTTGTAGGGGATGTAAATAGTGTCGTTGCACCAAAAAGATTTTTCTTTATTTGTTTTATTTTCATTTCTAGTTTACTTTTGTTCTTGGTTCCTTGCATAAGGACATGCAATTGTTCAAGTGTGGGGTAATTTGATAGGTGGACTTTGTACCCTATTTTAATATTATATAATTGAACATTGCATACTAAAAATGTGTGGTTTTAATGCTTAATTAATATGTTTTGCACATTATCCTCTTTTGTGAGAAATTTAAAAAAACGCAATTTAAAGCACTATTTTTCTATCTTAGAATTTAATGTGTAGATTTCTTTTGTTCTTTTTTAGTTTTCTATTTTTATTGCAGAAAATAAATTGTAAAGAGGATCATTAATGATTTGAAGGAGAGTTGATAAGATATAAATTTTAAAGAAGAGATTTGAAGAGGAGATCAGGACCAATAAATACAAGATTAAATTCAAATTCAAAAAGAATTAGTCAAAGATTTGCTGAGGATTTTTTAACGCTGACTTTGCCACAAATTTTGCGTCATGATGGAGATTGAATCTCGATTTGACCTCAACTACAAAGTTGTAGGACTATCTCTTAGCTTTAATTGGAGATTTGAATCACCTCAATCTGACATCTGTAACCAAAGTTATCTTAATTTTACTAACTGTTGTGCTGAAAGTGCGGGATTTACTCCCACTTTAGCTCAATCCTCTACAAATAGATATCCTCTCTCAACAACTTGGGGAGAACTTGACATTCAGCCTCCACTTTTATTTTCTGCACTTTTCCCTTTGATTTTATGCACTTTAGGTTTATGTTAGTAATGCTTAGTTGTTAATTCTTCAAGGATTGTTGGAGCGCTCGCATTAACAACGCAAGCTCCCAACTATTTGCGAATTTCTTCCGTTATTGCATTCAGGTTTTGTTACTTTAATTCTCTATTATTCTCCACTCTCTTATTGTATTTATTTATTATGAGTTTTTATCCTCTACCCATGGAGGAGTAGTTTCTTAATATCTTGCATGCGATATGTAACATCTCGATTTTTCCTTAGAGAAATAATCAATATCAAATTAATTTTCAATCATGATTAGAGAATAAAGATGGGAAATTATTAGGTAGAATACCCCTAGGAAATAAAACGTGTGGCGATAGGAGGTTGGGCAGACAACCGAACAGCCGCTGTTCGCCGATGAAATTTTCTGACACACAAAAGGTGTCTGTGAAAATAATTCTCCGGAGAAAAATTCACAAACACCTTTAAATATTAATACGCTTAGGTAGAGGGGAATTAGAGGATCGCAACGGTATAAACGAAATATTTTTTGGACGACCGTGCGCGACGCACCGAGACTGCTAGCGATAAAACATGAGCAAACCGGAACCGGGAGAAAATGAAATTTCAGCAACTGAGGGTGAGGGCTGCACGGCTAGGAGAGGAAATTTTTGACCAAAAATAATCCCCCAAAATCATGCTTCCAAATTCCCATCACCATACTTTTCATACACATCAAACCAAATCCCATCACTAGCCATACCTACACCCATACCTTCTACTATTCATCACATTTTATTAAATCCTAAAATTCAATTAATTTCCCTCACCATTCAGCCACCCAAACCGAGTTCCCTCCTCCAAATTTACAAGAGAAATTTCATCTTCCACATTCTCCATAAACACACATCAAGCCAAGCTTCAAGAACACCACTTAGCCTTCAAGAAGTCAAGCATTCTTGCCACCCTCTTCCACCTCCCAAGAACCGAAACACAGCCCCCAAAGTCTCCTCATCTTGGTTTCATTTTCTTCCATCCAAAAATCAAGAGGAACAACCTCATCACCCTCCACCTTGCTCAAGAATCGTCATCTTGGATAAAGGAGAAGCTCAAGCTTTGGAAACAACAAGGCTTGTGAGACTTCACTCCAAACTTCCCTCACCACCACCAGGATCTTCTACAAGTGGGTAACTATGCATAAATCACCTCCTTGGTGATCTATTTATGGTTGTTGTGAATATGTGATAAAACGCACATAATATGTGTTGTATGCCTTGAAATGAACTTGCATCTGTTGTTAATGTTTTGAAGAAGATGAATGTATGTTTGGGTTGTTAAACTTTGTGGGTAATCTGACCTCCACTGCCTATGAGGGGTTATGTGTTAGATAGTTAGTATGATGTATATCAAGGTTTGTAGAGAATTGTTGAGTGAGCACCAGTAGTGGTGCTGAGTGGGTTCCGCGGAGGATCCCTGGAGTGCTGAGAGGGTTACATGAAGAGTGCTGAGTGAGCACCAGTAGTGATGCTGAGTGGGTTCCGCGGAGGATCCCTGGAGTGCTGAGAGGGTTACGTGAAGAGTGCTGAGTGGGCACCAGGAATGGTGCTGAGTGGATTTCCGTGGAGTTTCCCGAAGTTGTTGAGTGGTTCCATGGAGAGTTTGCTGAGTGAGTGGGTTCCGCGGAGGTTTCCTAAAGTTGTTGAGTGGTTACAAAGTATGTGTATGATGATGTATGTGGAACATTGCATGTAGAATATGTATGTTAGAAATGGTTATGCTATCATGCATCATGAGAACTAGAGGTTAATCACGTAAAGCTTAAAGATCGTAATTGAACCTTAGGGAATTAGTATGTAGTTATATGATAGTAGGTATCCCTCTTGGCGGACACGCCCCTCACCAGTCCCCCCAAGGGGTGGATCGGTTAATGATGATGAAAGAAAAGAAAGAAAGAAAGTAAAGAAAAGAAGAATGAGAAAGGGTGACGTCACACCTAAAGTTATGAGTATGATGATGAGTCCAATGCTTGGTTGCGTCGCAAGGGCCAACCCCCGCCTCCTACCTAGTGGAGGTTAGCCCACTTGATTGCCGGTGATGGACACTAGACCCCATCGGTGGTTAGCAACCACTCTGGTGTGAGCGCAGCTGGGTCGTCGTCAAGTTGGGAACATAAGTGGTAGTAGTCGTTTGGCCACGGCTACATGGGCGAAGGACTAGAGGAAAAAGCGGTAACCCGGGTAAGTCGGTATGCGTAAGAAAAAGAATGAGAAGATGCTAACCCAGGTAAACCGGTATGTGTAAGAAAATAAAAGAAGGACGCTAACCCGGGCAAGCCGGTATGCGTAAGAGAACCCCATGCATAGAGTATGAAATGAATGTGTATGAAACGATGTGATGAACAAGTATGTGATGCATAAGTATATGATAAAGTATGTAAGTATATGTATGAAGTAAGTACCGTCAAGAGATCGCTCGAGACGGCTATGTATGTACGCAAGAAAATTTAACAAGCACGAGAACTTAGATAAGCAAGACTAGTTCCCCAGTCACCTAGTAAAGTAGATAAAGCCGTTCAGGACCTTAGGCCAGCTAATAATCAGTAGGATGTTAGTATGCATGTTCACTTAGAAACACCTGAGCGGCCTGGTTGATAAGTGAGAAAAAAGATCCCCTATGCTAAGGTTAACCACTGAGGACGACTGTTCTCACCCCCACTCGCTTATGCTTCCAGGAGCAGGCGAAGAGTATGAGGGCTACAAGGAGCCCTATGAGGAACAGTACGTGGAGCAGTAGAGGACCGAGGACAAGCCAATCTAGCTTGGCATCAGATGGACATTTTGCCATATTTTGACATATTTTGAGATGTATTTTGATGTGCTTGGCTTGTATATGTAAACTATTATGATACTATGTTGGTTGAAATTTGTGATGGACCAGATACTTATTATGTAATCATTTATGCCAGTAATGATTATTACTTTTAAGCTTCAGCTCTATCGCTTGTATTATATGCTTTGATTCACGCGTGGCTCATATTTTGCAAATAAAGTAACAAACAGAAAGGTTTTAAAATGGTCCATATTTTCCTTAATCTTGTATTTTCAAAAGATAATAAAGGACTATAAGTAATCCCACCAAATGATTAACAACCTAGTGAGCATTGCGTACTACTCGAGGGTATGCAGTTAGCTAGGGTGTTACACGGTAACTCTAGATTAGGATTAATTCGAGGTCTTGTGCTTAATGTTTATTCATGATTTGTTCGGCCTGTGATTAATAATATAGCGATCGCATGTTATTGGTTAAGGTTAATTTTAGGTTGATAGATCTTGACGATTGTAGGATTTATTGATTTAGGTTTTGGGAACTTTTTGGGGAACTAATTAGATTTAATTAGGTTGTGCAATTGGAACATAATTGATATAGATTTTAAATGCTGAGATCTTAGTTTTAATTCCTGTATTAATAAATGCTTAGGGGATTGACGATCGTAGTCTCTTAAGTGAATTGCATATTAGTTAGAGATTTCAACTAATAAACAACATCCCCTTATGAATAATTAATTAGGAACCAATGACAATTAATCCTTGATCTAGAAACGCCGTATGCAGGATATTGCTTTTTATCATTGTTAACTTATTTTCGTTTGCCTTGCTTTTTTATTTATTTATATTCATCAATTCAAGCCCCCCTTTTTTAATTGTAATTATTATTGGTTCTAATTGCTTCCTTGAGAGACGACCTAGGTTAGCCCCCTTTACTACGTTTTTGGGGTTAATTTACTTTTATAAATTGTTATTTGATCGCACATTGAAATTACCGACATTTTGGTGTGTGTCTGTATCGTATCATTCATCATGCAGACTTGGCCATGGTATTGTACCATCGTACGACCTACAAACTTGGGCAGGGTATTGTATCATTCACCATGCAAACTTGGGCATGGTATCATTCCCCAACCTTTACCCTATCTGTTACTTCTCTTTTCTTTCATGACCACCATCACAATTCATTCTTATCTTTTCTTTAGCATTTCCCCTTTTTGCCTACGGTCCATTATGCTCTTTTTAGTCATTAAGTAGTGACCTCTAGTTATCTATCCTCATGATGCATGCTTTCACAATCACAATAAAGCAACAGTTATTTGCATATACAATTTCCGAAGTTTCTATAGTGGTTGGAACGTGTAGGAACGTTAAACTCTTGAGTTCTTTGATGGTTATTCGAATGGCAAGGTTTGGTCGTTCGAATAACATGAAAATTAGGCCCTTGGGTTGTAAAAATCATTGATCTTCAGGTCAGGCCACTTTGCGGCTGGGCAAGTCCGCTCAGCGTGAGCCTGGCGTGGGCCTGGTGTGGGCGAAGTGTGGGCGCCTGGCGTGCTAGTTTCCCAGTGTCAGTTTCGTAAACTTTCTCATAATTTCCTTCCCCCACAGTTTCAATCTGCACAGTTATATTTTTCTATCAAAATGTCTCAAAATCATTTTCACAACTTAATCTCTATATTTTTCCCGTAATATTTTCTAAATCAGTTTCTCAAATATACACACATAAAATAACACATAAATCAACATAGACAGTGGGCCTAGGATTACCCACCTTAAAATAAAATTCGGGACCGATAGAAGTAATGAGGAAAATATCCTCTTCACGTTGGTATGTTCCTCCTATTTTTTCGGAGTCCGGTAGAGTTACCACAATGTGCACGAACGGAACCGGCAAAGTGGCTTTTCTTAAAATTTGTTTGCACTTCTGAAGGGATTTTGGGGCCTATTTATATCCAAGGGGCCGATGCCCCTGTTCCCATTTTCCTATTTTTTTTCTTTATTTTTATTAGTTAATTAGAATATTATATTATTATTTTTAGAAATATCTAACCTATGGATAAGCTTAAAAGCTTCTTGACCAGTTCTGATCATGTTTGATCGCATTTGGTCGTTTTTCGCGTGTAACATCCCGATTTTTCCTTAGAGAAATAATCGTAAACATAAATATTAAATTAATCTTCTAAGCATGATTAGAGAATTAAGATGGGAAATTATTAGGTAGAATATCCCTAGGAAATAAGACGTGTCGCGATAGGAAGTTCGGTCAACAACCGAACGGCCGTTGTTCGCCGATGGAATTTTCTGACGCGAAAAAGGTGTCCGTGAAAATAATCTCCTGGAGAAAAATCCACAAACACCTGGAAATATTAATACCCGTAGGTAGAGGGGAATTAGAGGATCGCGACAGTATAAACAGAATATTTTTCGGACAACCGTGCGCGACACACCGAGACTGCGAGCGATAAAACACGAGCAAACCGGAACCAGGAGAAAATGAAATTTCAGCAGCTGTGAGTGAGGGCTGCACGACTAGGAGAGGAGATTTTTGCCCAAAAATTAATCCCCAAAATCATGCTTCCAAATTCCCATCACAATTACTTATCTTACACACTAAACCAAATCCCATCACTAGCCATACCTATGCCCATGCCTTCTACTATTCATCACATTTTACTAAATCCTAAAATGCAATTCATTTCCCTCACCATCAGCCAAGAACTGAGACTTTCTTTCCCCAAAACTCTAAGTAAAAGCTCATTTCTCACATTCTCCATAACAACACACTAAGCCACACCTCAAAGAACACCACCAAACCTTCAAGGGATCAAGCATTTCTCCATCTCTTCGCACCTTCCACAAACCGAAACACAGCCCTCAAGTCTCCTCATCTTGGCTTCATTTTCTTCCTTCCAAAAACAAGAGGAACAACCTCACCATCCTCCACCTTGCTCAAAGATCTTCATCTTGGAGAAAGGAGAAGCTCAAG
>QANU01051885.1:10288-27519 GCA_003254905.1 Nissolia schottii
AGCAAATAAGTGGCTATGCCATGAGATTTTTGTTGATTTTTATTCAGCTCATTTTTTTATTAGATGACACCATTAGTAGCATTAGTTGGTGCTCATTATTAGTTTTCAATTATGTTTCTTGTGGCTTTTAGTTGCTTTTAGTTTTCAGTTTTGTCTCTTAAGTTTTTGTAACAACCAAATGGCAAAACAACATATAGCTAGCCAAATTGTTTAATTTTCGAATTTAAGTTGAATTATAATCAGATTGTGATCATTTTGATAGTTAGAGAATGATTCTCTAAGTTCTTGAGTGATTCAAGATTGAGACTATCAAAGGATTTCCCAAATTCCTTTGTGTGTTTGTCTCTTTATTTTATTTTCATCAATTCTAATTTGAGACTCCAACTTGGTGATAACATTGGTCATATCAAAATCTGCTCGCCCTATGGTGGTGTCCTCCATATCATGTAAATGCTCCATATCATGTCAATGCTTGAGGAAATCGGCTCGCCCTATGGCGGCGTCCTCCATATCATGTAAATGCAAGATGTCATGTTCATGTCGTGTTTAGATGCTCGTGTCATGTCATGTTCGTGTCATATGCATGTCATGTCATCTTATCTGTAGGGCATGTCATAATACCATATACGTATCTCTTCCAGTACATCTAGCAAGCCATAAAATCATACACATATCTTAACACATCATTCAGCTTAATGTTTGTTGGAACTGTGGGGCCACGACAATTCTCATAAACATTGATTTCCTGGCTTAGGTTAGCTCGGTGACCCAAAGTCTCCGGGGCTGCTTGCTGTCCCCAAAAACTCCCGGTTCACCTCGTCACCCATGTCCAAGGTTCCATGGAAATCACTAAGTTTCAGGCTGCTTAGCGCCCCCTTGGGTCCGCTCAGCAGTCCCTGAAACCCCTCAGTTCATAAATAGTTTTAAAATATATTTTCCTCACTTTAGCCTATAGACCGTTCAGCGGGTTCACGTGGCTTGCATAATCTGCTTTGCTTTCTTGCTTTCCTTTTTCCATGGACACTCCTTGGGGATCCTCCACAAGTTCCAACAACCATTTTACAACATATATTATCATAGAAAACATATCCAAAACATCAAAACATCCTAGGCCTAAGCATAGCACAACATAAACTACACTAATTCATCAAATCACATAAAACAACCTTAAGCCATCTATGGCCACCAACCTTCACCACGAAATTTCACCATCATATCTGGAACACCCTAGCTAGTTGGCCTATGCTTAAGTCATAGGTTTCCCTGGCTAGGTAGTTGAATGCTGGGCTGTGAACTATTACTGTTCTAGGTTATCAATCGAAATTAGGGTTACTAAAAATACGGGCCAGTTGAAAACTTTCTTTGCAAATACATGTATATAAAAAGTAATGAGCCTTGCAAGTAATACAACAAATAGCGGCATAACTAAAAGATAAGAGAGTACAAGCACATACCTGTAGCGTGGAGCTTTATTGGCAGAAGATACACATAAGGGCCCGAATATACATAACACACCATTATATTATAGTACATAGATTTTATAAATAATCTCGTCCAGTGGATAATAATATACATACATCAGTAGCAATAGTATACAAATGTAATAACTAAAAGCAGACTACGTACACGAGCGGCACTACTCGCTTCGTGTACGGTACAAAACCCTATCCCTACACTCGGGTCCGGCTGGCCGCCACCTACTCAGAGTCTCCTAGGCGCTCCAGGGGCTCCTCCTCCTCACTGCTGCTCAAGTCTCTCACCGCCGAGAAACCGCGTGGGGCGAAGCGATGTGGCCGAGCGGTCAGTATCCTCTTCGAGCTCGAACTGTCGGGGTAGATGCACCTGGATCAGTGGCTGGCGTCGGAGCTGGTGTAAGCGTCTGCTCTGGCTCTGAAGGAGGCATCTCCTCATCGCCGTTAAGACGAATCAGATCCCTGCTACTGCTCCATGGACGCTCGTCCACCCAGATGGGGTTCAGTGGCGATGTGCCTGGGGTTCTAAGCATCTGCCTGGGAGAACGGTCAGGCTCGTCGGGTAGGCGTGCTGGCACGAAGGTACTCGTCTCCAAGAGCGTATCCGTCCAGTAATTGCGCATGCGTGTGCGCGTGAATAACCAGACATCCTTGGCCGGTGGCGAAGTCATGGCTGCAAACTGGATCTATAATCGAGTGAGGGTGAGAACTCTAGGTCCTCAGTGAGTCTCCTGTGGCTGCTAATGGTTCATTAACTCGAGTATCCTCCAGGCCGCTCAGGGGATTTCTAAGTGATCATGCATACTACAAACCCTATTGATTATTGTCTTTGGCTAAAACCCTAAACAGCTTTATCTAAATTAGCTAGGTGAATAGGAACTAGTCTTTCTTACTACGGTTGCGTGCTTATGACTCCTATCTTTCGATTGTAATTAAGCTACTCGTCTCGGGTCGATCCCTTGACGATACCTCATACATAAAACTCTTAAGATACATACATATATATACTTTACCACATGCGTACTTACCTACCTAAAATCATACATACTTACTCGCATGCAAACATACACACATACACTTACTCAGTCATCACATATTTGCATTTTCCTAACCTCTACACTTTATGCTTGAGGGACTTGGAGATCTCTTACACGTACCGACTTGCCGGGTTAGCATCCTACTTCTCCACTTTGGCACATACCTGCTTGCCGGGTTAGTGCATCTTTTCCTTAGGCATACCGGCTTGCCGGGTTAGCACTTTCTCTTCTTACGTGTACCGGCTTGCCGGGTTAACACTTTTTCCTTTACTTCCACCTTTTTCTGTCCATCCTTTACCTTCCTGTGTCATTAACCTCTTCGAACCAATCCACCCTTGGGCGACTGACTCGTCAACCGATCCGAACTTGTAAGGATGGCGAGGTAACACATCAACCAATTCACTTGTGAACTGGCGAGGGGCTTGTCTGTAAGACTTTGCCAAGAGAGGGCTTTCCTAGCTTATAACTATATACGTATTTCCCTAAGTTCCATTATGCTTTCTTGATCATTAAGTCATTGACCTCTAGTGTTCTAGGGTTGTCCTAACTCCTAGGTGACATCCCATCCTCATGATGCATGCTCAAATACATAAGTATGGCCTAACCTTACTCATTGGATCCCTTAGAAACATTAAAGTCCCAACTCTACCAGGTTTCATTCGAATACTTGTTGTGGTATTCGAATGAAATCCCTCGGAGTCCTTTCATTCGACTGAAATAGGCTTTCATTCGACTGAATTCCCTCGGCATCCTTTCATTCGAATACTAGGGAATTCATTCGATTGACATCCCAAAAATTTGCCCTCATTCGACTAAATTCCTGGCGTATTCGAATGATGGCTTGAAAAATCGCCCCCCGAGACTCCAGTTCTCATTTTTCCACTATTCCTAGGGTTCCAAGTAGTACAGTTATGCGTTTCATTTTGCAATATTTCAGAAAACCCTTTTAAACCAATATTCTCCCAAAATACTACTAATCAAATCTTTAATCAGATATACATTTAAACACATATACAGATAAAAATGAAACCACATAGACAGTGGGCTTAGGATTACCCACCTCCGATCGAGATTCCGATTCGTTGACTCTGAAGGGGAGATTTTCCTCTTCACGATGGCATGCTCCAGCTAATTTTTGGAGACTCTGGCACGAGCTCTAGATGTTTTAGAACAAAACCCTCGGTTGCCAACGAAATGTAACTTCTGAGAAGTTACGAAGTTATAAATAACCACACACAGTAAAAAGTTATTTTCCTTTTCTTTTTACTTTTCTTTTTCGTCTTTTATGTTTTGCTGAAGCTCTGCTTCAGTTTTCATTTATTATTATTATTATATTATTATTTATTTATTTATTTATTACTTAACTTCCTTCAGAAGTTAATTTCCTTTATCTAGCTTCGTTTTTATTTGATCACGTTTTGTCCAAAAAGTCTTACTCCCGGTTGCCCTAAAAATATTCCGGACATACCGTTGCGACCCATTTATTTTTCCCTTCGGTCCGGAACAATTTCCTCAGGGACAAGGAACTATTTTACTGAGCCGAGAAATTCTACGGACATTTTCCAGTATCCGGGAAATTTCTGTTCGAGTCGAAACTCGTCCGGCGACCCCCAAAAATTATAAAACAGCTAAACCTAGTCTGTTTCGCAAATTTTCCAGGGTTTTGGAGGTTTAACTTTGCTTCCCTCGCTTCCTCGGCGTTTCCCGGCCGTGCTCGGTTGCAAAACGGACAGTTTACCGACTCGTAGAAGCACAGGATGTTACAATATAACTACTCTATTCAGCCTCAAACAACCATAAACCATGCAAGAATCAATACCCTAGCATCTCTAACAAATAATCCACAGAGCTTTCCTAGCAGCACCTAACAGCACCTATTAGCCTACAAGCAGTTAAAGCTCATCAAAGAGAGAGCAAGCTTGAGATTACCCACCTCTTTGGAGTCTTAGAGATGATGGAAGATGATTAGGAAGGTAAGGGTTCCCTGGGTGTGAAGCTTTCCTGGCTGGTCTCCTGGTTCTGACAACGTTCCAGCAGAGTTTCCGGACCGAACGATTTTTGGGCAGAGTTTCACTAATCTTGCAATTTTTGGTGAAAAATTCTGAATGGGAGGGGCTATTTATAGCCAAGGGTCTGCCCCCAAAAATTACCCTTTTTCCCCTTACCAAAATTACCAAAATGCCCTTTTCTATTTTCTTTAATAATTAATTAATTCAAAAGATAATTCAAAGGTCAAATCAATGAATAGTAATTGAATTTTTAATTATTTTCCCTTGAAATCTAAATCAATCACGTGGTCTATGCAGGTGTCAGTCCCTCCCAGTCCCATTTTGCTCGTTTTTGGTCGTTCGCAGTCCCGGTGCGTCGCGCACGGTCATCCGAAAAATATTCTGTTCGTAGTGTAACATCCCGATTTTTCCCTTACAAGGATTTCACGTAATAAACAACTCCGATAATGATAGGTGTCTGTAGGAAGAAATCTGTTTAGTGTCTCAAAAGTCTGATGACACTCAAACAGTTCCCCATGGGCCTTAGAATGTGACGAAAAAATCCAACCGCCGAAAAAACGGAGTTCCGCTCACTTTCGGACGATTCCGCAGACACTAAAATAGTCTCGTTTGGCCCCGTTTAGCCAGTAGAACTGAGCAGTGGGCCCCAGTCTTAGGAAATCATACCCTATGTGAGGAAAGCCCACTAAATCCCTAGAGTTAACCCCAAGCCCTACTAGGAATCTTTGGCGATCGCTGAAATGCCAGCGAAACGGTCCCATTCGGACACCGGTGTGGGATATGGGATCAAAGGTATCTGTGAAAAATACTCCCCCAGAGGAAAATTCACAAACACCTTCTAAGATTAATATTCTTAGTTAGAGGGAAATTAGAGGATCGCGACGGTGCAAGCGGAATATTTTTCGGACGACCGTGCGCGACGTACCGATACTGCGAGCGATAAAACACGAGTGAAACGGGACCGGGTGGGACCCAAATCTGAATGGGAGCACGTGGGTAATCAGATTTTTCAAGAAAAATATAAAAAATTCAAACACTATTCATTGATTTGACTTATGGATTATCTTAGAAATTAATTAATTTTTAAAGAAAATACATAATGGCAATTTGGTAATTATGAAGAGGGGTAAAAGGGTAATTTTAAGGGGCTGAACCTTGGCTATAAATAGCCACCCCATAACCAGAAAATTCTTAGAAATTCCTCTCCTAGCCGAAGCTCTGCCGGAAATTCGTTCGGTCCAGAGACTCTGCTGAAGCACTATCAGGAACTGGGAGCCAGTCGGAGAGCTCGACGCCCTCACCTCCCTAGCCACCTCTAATCTGCCTTAGGACTCTAAGAAGGTGGGTAATCCTAAGCTAGCTCACCTCCTTGGTGGCCTATGTGCTTGCATGCTTATATGTTTCTATTATGTGTTTTGCTAGAAATGTTTGGTTAGGATAGGTAGATGACTTTGCTATGATTTCTTATGCTTTTCTAAGTTAAACCTGCTTGTATGGTGATGGTTGGAACCTGGTATGAAGCCCAAGAAGTGGCCATGGTTATGGTTTAAAGAAACAACAAGAAAACAAAGGAGGAGCTACAGTCACGCCCAGGGCGCTGAGCGGCTCCATGAACCGCTGAGCGGCCTGGGAGATAATCTTTGGAAAATGGTTTGAAAACTGATCCGTGACTAAGTTGACTCCAGGGACCGCTGAGCGGTACCTGTGAGCACTGAGCGGTGCTAGTGGGCGCTGAGCGGCCTGAACCGTGGTTGCTTCATGGGATTCGGTTTATGAAAGTTTATGAAAGTAATGTTTTATGTTGCCTGGTTCCAACACTCCCATGCCCAAATGATTTATATTTGGATTATGATGTGATTATGTGATTATATGTTTATGTGTTTGAGCAAGCATGCATCATGAGGATAGATCACTAGAAGTTGTTATCTGATGAATGAGTAATGAATGAAGATGAGAATGAAATGTAGGAACAAGAGCATGATGAGAAAGATAAATGTGCATATGAAAGAAATGAATGATGGCATGCATGACATGTGATGAATGAATGATGATATGGTCCACTTCCAGCTTAGCCAAGAGGGCAGCCCCTCGCCACCCAAAGTGTAGGGGTGGAGTCTTGTTGGCCTGGGGAACAGACAGAGAAAGCAGGTCGTACACCACCAGGGGACGACGGTCCTAAGGTGTACGAGGGAGTATTGGGACAAAGGAAAATATATGATGAATGAGAACATGCATTGAAATCGGTGCCTCATCGGTACGATGACCCCTTGCATAGATACTATGAAATGTCCCGCGCCTGGCAAGCACGGTGGAAGGTTTACCGCGCAACATATGCGTGATGGTCAGTGTGTCTGTCAGCATACATGTGTATGATGTGGTTATGTAGCAATGGTTAGGAGTAGAAAGCGCGAGAACCTAGATAAGCAAGACTAGTTCCCCAATCACGTAGTAACATAGATAAAGCTGTTCAGGATTCTAGGCCAAGATAATAATCAGTAGGTTTTGTTCAGTATGCATGATCACTTAGAGATCTCCTGAGTGGCCTGGAGGATACCCGAGTAAATGAACAGTATTTAGTGCTAAGGAACCCCACTAAGGACTAAGATTTCTCACCCCCCACTTGGTTATGGATCCAGCAGGTGTACGAGGCATTTGGACTGACAGCAGATGGAAGTCAAAGCACAGGGATGACCGTGACATGTGGATGCATATGTTTTGTATTATGCATTAGGACTTAGATACCTTTTGTGTACATATTTATTATTATGACAATGTGTACTGATGTTGGACCTTGGTTGTATTTATATATGTATGCACATATACTCTTTATGTTCTATTTCAGTTATCCCTAACCTATAGCGGCTATTGTTATATGTTCTCCTAATCACGCACGGCTCCTACTTTATAAACTGATAATGTAAAAGAATAATTTTCAAATTGGTCCATATTTTCGCATAAGAACCATTTGCAAATGTAAAGGTAAGGGTAAAAGTTAACCTGGCACAACGCATAACAACCCTGTGAGCATTGCTTACTACCATGGAAGTGGGCAATTAGCAGGGGTGTTACACGTACCGTCACGATCCTCTAATTTCCCCTACCTATGACTATTAATATTTAAAGGAATTTGTGAATTTTTCTCCGGAGGAGTATTTTTCACAGATACCTTTGACCCACTATCTCTCGCCGGTGTCCGAACAGGACTGTTTCGCTGGCGTTTCCGTGATCGCCTGTTCTCACTCAATTTCCTAATGAGGTTTTGGGCTAATCTAGGGTATTTTGAGATCTTTCCCTCCATGAGGTATGATTTCCAGAGACTTGAGGCCCACTGCTCAGTTCTACTGGCTAAACGGGGCCAAACATGACTGTTCTAGTGTCTGCGGAATCGTCCGATACTGAACCGATTTCCATTTTACCGACACTTTAGGTTTTTCATCCATCTCTAGGGGTCGAAAGGAATCATTTGAGTATCAGCAGAATTTGGAAATACCCAACAGAATAATTTCTACTGACCTCGACAGGTCAACTCCTACAAAGGGCTCTATGAACAGTTGTTTGGGGAAATTTTCACTAAGGGAGGCACTGGTAATGTTTTTCTCCTTTCTAAGTTTATTTATAAATTATTTTATTTATTTTTGCGAACTTTCTACTAAGGGGAAATGATGAGAACATGATCAAGGGCAAGGACCAAGAGGCAAATAAGAGGACTAGGACGATCTATGACTCGGGCTGGAGCAAGAAAAGCCAATGAGGCTTTAAAACAAGTCTTAGTTATAATTTTGAAGATTGGACTTAGCTTAGATCAAGATGAGCCCAAATTGGTTAATTATGTCATGGAACTTGGTCCACAAGTTGAAGGCATGCATTCCACAATCTGATTGAGTTTAGAAGTTATTGTTTGGAGTGTTTTTGTTCATAATAATTGGCCAAAAAAACGTGGCTGAGTTTATTTTAGCATAATTGGCATTTGTGGTTGTGAAATCAGCCTTAAAGCCGCTAATTAGTGTGTTTTCAGTTTTGTTTTGGATAATAAGAGAATAAGTTAGAGTTAGTGCATTGTTTTGCATTTAGTTGGTTCTTAATGGGCAGCCAATTGTTGAATGCTCAGCCATAGGTTACAAAGCATCTTTCGCTGAATGTTAATGCAATTGTAGTGCCTTTAGAGTGGATTTTCGGCTAGGGTTTTTGGGGCAGCCTTTAGGAGTTCATTTTGTGACTTTTGGTATTATGTAACACAAATTGGCAAGCTATATAAGGCAGCCAAAGTGGTAATACGAAAATAGAACAAGATTAAGCATTTCTTTGATTTCTATCAAACATATTTGTGAGAGTGATTCTCCTAAATTCTTGAGTGATTCAAGAAGTGAGATTATCAAAGGACCTAACCAAATCCTTTGTGTATTTTGTCTCAAATTGGAGTGGTTCCAATCCTTTGGTTATCTATCAAATTTCCGTTGCCTACATTTCTTTTAGTTTTGCAAAGCAAAACTAATTTTTCTAACCAAGTTCATCAACCAACAAATTGAAAGTTAATTTGTTGAGCAACTTGTGTTAGTTGAATTTAAACAATAACTTTGGTTCACATCAGGAAAAAGTGGGATGTTACAATTATCAAATTCAGCACATATAAGGAACATAATTTCATGCTCAAACAGTTCCTATACGTAAACAAGCATATATCAGCAATTATTCCAATAAGCACAAGCAAGGATCAACTTTCTGTCAGAAATTAGTGATCAGAAATCGAAGGGGTCCAAGACCTTACCCAAAGGTTTTTGACAGCTCTAAGATCATTTTTCATACTTAGAAATTCAGATTTTAACTCTAACTTCACGAAATTACAGTTTGCCCCTTTTTTCCAAAATTACTATTTCGCCCCCGGAAACGTCCTGTTTTCTTTGGAATTTTAGTTCTCAAAAACCCTATGGACTCAAGACTTGCCCTTAAGGTTTTTGATAGTTCTAAACCCATATTTTTTGAAAACAAACCCACTTTTTCAGTCCAAAGACGTGAATTTCCCATTTTGCCCTTGTTTTCCAAAACCCCCGTTTTCTGTCTGTTTGCTGAGAAATTCATCGGGGACTCCAAAAATCATAAAACTTGACTTCCCCACTAATTTTTTTGTGTAGAACCCAAAAATGACATTAGTTTTTCATAATAAAAATCCCAGCATATAATTCCTTTAAAAAATGTGCCATAGCCCTAATTTCAGCTTAAGCTTTCCTAACTTCTGACAGAATCACACACAGCACCAGCAAATCCAGACAAATACCAACAACGCATATATAAATCAAAGTCACATAAAAGGCATCCTAACAGAATGTATCATCTAACATACAACCACATAGACAGTGGATAAGTTGGTTTGCCCACGTTTTCGCACTTGCTGCTACTTGTTCAGCTAGTTTGTGCAGAATCCCACCTTGCTTGGTTATCTCCAAGCTCTTACTCTTAGAATAGGTGTATGAGAGATTTCTCTAAGATTATAGGAGAATTTGTGAGGTTAGGGTTTAGGGAACTTGTATTAGGTTTTGGGGGGAAAGGCTCTATGTTAGTACAGTGTAACAACTGAATGTGTAAACGGACAGAGTTTGGCCAAGGTTTCTCTTATTTTTTCCTAAAATTTCAGCCAAAGTGGGTATTTATAGCCTCATGGCCGAAATTCATCTTCCAATTTTTCCCTTGGGGCAAAATTCCCAAATTGCCCTTATGTGACATAAGCCATTATGTCATCATCATGAGTCACTACATGCATGACTCACCTAGGAGATTCACCATCTTTGACTCCTTGACCACACTTGGGCCATTCTTGGCTGTGTGGTGATCTTGTTTCTTGGCAAATTTTTGTGGCCAAGAATGACAGGCTCCGGCAGATCAATTTTGATCAGGTTTTCTCGTTTCCTGTCCCCGTACTTCTCTTATGGTTGTTCTAAAAATATTCCGATCACGTATTTGTGATCCCCTAATTTTTCTAAGTAATAATCTAGGTTCATTTGGGTATTTGTGAATTCTTGTCTGTAGCTGTACCTTTTACGGATACCTTGGACGTGCGGTTATACTCAGGTGACAAAAAGGATTTATTCAAGTGTCTGTAGAATTTTAAGAAAACGAGAAGAATTATCTCTACAGACTAATTTTTAATCCCAAGAGTTTATAATTCTACTGGTTCAACCAAACATGGAAATCCCTAGATATTTATCCAGCGAGATTTTGCTAAGGAGAAAGCAGGATGTTACAACTTGCGTTGCATAGTGCATAACAAGTATTTGCTATTATATATAGTTATTCTGTTCATTACAATGGTTTGATAGTAGTTAGAATCATATATATCTAGTAAATAATAAAGTGTATTAGAATAATTGATATATTAGCTTATGTGTAAATAATTATATGTAATTTTGTATCTGATAAGATGCGGTTTATATCAACTATAGTTATTATCAGCATGAGTTTAAAATGGTTATAATGGTTGTATATTAATTAAAACATATAAGTGTCCTTACTACTGAATCACTATCTATTGATGATATTTTTAGGAATTACACTTTCTATAAATATTTTCCTGCTGTTAACACGCTCAAATATGGAACTAGAATTATTTAGAACTTTTACCGTGTAGTACTATAGTTGGTTTTAAATTTATTATACATATACTAATTTGGATAAACATTAACATATGTTTGTTGAATTGTACGATACTTATATCAATAAAAGCAAGTCTTAGATTTCACAGGTTCCAACAACTACATTAACTTATTTTTAACTTCGAAAATACACCAAATCATCCACGCATCATAATAACCATATTTTCCACATAATATCTACTACATTATAATTTCCTATATTACACACATAACATATAAAAATCATCAAGAAGATGAGTAAGCTAGAGTTACCCACCTCTTAATCGAAATCCGAGTTGGTGAAGTTTATGTGGGGAATTTTCGGGGAACGTTGACGTGCTCTGAGGATTTTTCTGACTGTCGTAGAGTAACAACAGTGTGCACGATCGGTACTAGAAATATGTGAAAACTGAAGGCATTTTGATGGAGTGAAGCCCCAGTGGCTCGAGGCTATTTATAGCCACCGAAGGCACTCTGTAACATCCCAATTTTTTTTCTTTAGAGAAATATTCGAAAAATATAAATGATTAATTAATTTTTAATCATGATTAGAGAATTGAGGCGGAAACTTTTAGTTAAAATATCCCTAGGAATTTAGACGTGTCGCGGCAGAAAATTCGGCAGACAACTGAACAGCCATTGGTTGCAGATAAAATTTGGCACGCAAAACGGTGTACACGAAAAAAATTCACAAACACCTTCAAACATTAATACCCTTAGGTAGGTGGAAATTTGAGGGTCGCGACGGTCCAAACGGAATATTTTTCGGACGACCGTGCGCGACGCACCGAGACTGCGAGCGATAAAACACGAGCGAACCGGGACCGGGAGAAATTAAAATCTCCTCAGCAGCATGGTGATGGGCTGCACGGTTAGTGAAGGGAATTTTAGTCAAAAATATCTCCCTAATTTAAGCTTCCAAATGTCTATCACCATACCTCATCAAATCATAAACCATACCTTCTACTATTCACCTTTTTACTAATTTTCAACAAAAATTAATTTCTCTTCCCTCCATTTCAACCTCTTGGCCGAACCCCCAGCAGCCCCTCCTCACTTCATTTTTCATCTTCAACCCATTTCCTCTCTTAGCATTTCCAAGCTCCAAGAAACACCATTATTTTCCTTCTCCAAAACCGAACCCCACAAGCCCCAAGTTCCCTCATCTCATTCTCATTTTCTTCCACTAAAAATCTAGAGAAGAATCCTTACCTTATTCTCTCTAGAAAACTCAAGCCACTCCTCACAAGAACACAAGCACATCACCCCATTTTGAAGGAAGCAAGCAAGTGGTGCTCCAACACTTTGGACGCTTCTTGTCAACACTCCCACCACCAACCAAGGAACTCTTTGGAAGTGGGTAACTTAGGCTTTTACTCACTCCCTAATGCTCTTGAGCTTGTGGATGATTATGTGTGTTATGTGTGTTTATGTTTATGTGTTTTATGCCTTGAAATGAACTTGCATGTGTTGATAATGATTTGATTAGGATAAATAGATTTTTGATTGTTAAGATTTGTGGGTAAACTCACTAAAACCATTCCTTGATGGTTCTATGCCTTTTTGCATGTTTATGTGATTTATGAGAAAATGCACATAATATGTGTTTTAGGCTTGAAAATGAATTTTCTTGCATTATTAATGATTTGTTTTAGATGAATGTGATTTGAAGATGATAATAAGTGATTTATAAAGGCTGGAATATGTGGAAAATTTTTTAGGGTTGTACATGGAAGAGTTTTGAGGAAAGGTGACATAGAGCAAATATTGGATTTTTGGCATAAAAAGGGAAAAATGATCATTTCGGGAATTTCGGGTATTTGGACTAAAAATCTGGGTTTATTATCATGAAAAATGGGTTCAGAGGTATTAAAAACCTTAGGGTCAAGTCTTGAGTCCATTGGGTTAAAAACGGTTTTTATGGACAAAAATGGCATTTTGATCAAAAAGGGCAAAACTGTAATTTTGGGTAAGGAAATTAAAAATCTGGGTTTGTTTTCATAAAAAGTGGGTTCAGAACNCAGCCCTCAAGTCTCCTCCTCTTTCTTCATTTTCTTCCTTCCAAAATCAAGGGGAACAACCTCTCCCCCTCCACCTTGTTCGAAGTTCTTCACCTTGGAGAAAGGAGAAGCTCAAGCTTTGGAACAACAAGGCTTGTGGGATTTCACTCTAAGCTCCCCTCACCACCACCAGGTTTTTCTACAAGTGGGTAAACTTGGTTTGGTCACCCCTTGGTGGATTATGTTTGCTTGTATGTGTTTATGTGCTTTTATGCTTTATGATAAATTATGTTAGAAATGCTATGTTAGGACTTAGGAAATGATTCTGAAGGGTCCTGTGACCTGGACTAGCTTAGTATATGATGATGGAAATATGTGAAAAACTCAAGGAACATCCATGAGCAAAGGGGAAAGAAAGGCGAGAGAAACAAAGAAAATAGATTCTGGTTCGTCAGGTGCAGCCGTGTAGTCTACAGAGAGTGGTTGAAAGGAGTATGGAGAGAACTGTTGAGCGGCGCCTGGAACGGTGCCGAGTGGGTTCCGCGGAGGATCCCAAGGTGTGAATGTGAGAAAATGAGAGAAAATAAGTAATGAAGTAAGCGCCGAGTGGTTCCACAGATATGAACTGAGAGGAGTCTAGAAAGTAGATGAGGAGCACCTGGGCGGGTGCTGAGTGGTTCCGCGGACAGGAAATGAGAGGAGTCTAGAAAGTTGATGAGCGGGTACCTGGGAGGGTGTTGAACGGGTTCCGCGGAGGAACCCTAGAGTGATGAGGGGGTTACGGGAAGAGTGATGAGTGGGCACCAAGAGTGGTGCTGATTGGGTTCCGCGGAGGATCCCTGGCAAGGCTGAGATAGTTACGCGAAGAGTGCTGAGTAAGCACCCGTGGTAGTGTTGAGTAGGGTTCCGCGGAGGATCCCTGGAAAGGCTGGGAAGGTTACGTGAAGAAGGCTGAGTGAGCACCAGTAGTGGTGTTGAGCAGGGTTCCGCGGAGGATCCCTGGAGCGCGAGTGCTGGGTGGGTTCCGCGAAGGGACCCCGAAGTTGATGAGTGAGTACAAGCATGTGTATGATGAATGAATGTGTATGTTTATGATGATGTATGTGAAACACTGCATGTAGAATATGTATGTTAGGAATGATTATGCTATCATGCATAATGAGAACTAGAAGTTAAGCACGTAAAGTTTTTGATGGTTTTGTGTGGCTTAGAGAAGGGGGGTTGAATCTAAGCAAAGGTTTTCAAANATTTTGATATTTTGTATTTTGGATTATGGGTATGATACTTTCGGATTATGTATATGCTATTTGCACTTACTTATGATAATTATAATTTCATGATCTTTTGATGGACCAAATGTATGTATATTTTATGCCTTATCACTATACTCGCTAAGCCCAAAGGCCTTACCGCTTGTTATACTTGTTCTTCCTACGCATGGCTCTATTTTTGTAGTTAATCAATGCAAATGGAAAGTTTAAAATTGGTCCTTATTTTCTTAACCAACTATTTGCGAAATTAACAAAGGACTAAGGTATTCCGACCGGGTAGTAAACAACCTAGTGAGCTTGCGTGCGACTTAAGCGTATGCAGTTAGCTAGGGTGTTTCACACTCCACTGTAGCTTTAATTAATTAATTAAATAATAATTATTAAAGATAAATATGGATGCACAGTAAAGGGATTTGAATGCTGCGTCATTTCCACACGTGCTTCAATCCTACGCTTTATTTTCCGATCATGTTTGATCGCTTTTGGTCGTTAAACGCTCGTGTACGGATATCCTAAAAATATTTCGAACACATAGTCGCGTTCTACTAATTTCCCTGGTCAGGAGGATATGTCAAGTTAAGGTATTTGAGAGTTTATTTCCGTAAGAGTATATTTTACGGATCCCTTTGGCACCTGATGGAATTCCGGTATTCATCAAAAATTGGCACGAACCTCACGACATTCTGGGAGATCGCGAAATAATTATTTTGACTGGCTTTTGGAAGAAATAAATTTTATAAATAATTTTCTCAGTCTAAATAATCATCTCTAACGCTCTAATTATGCGAAATCTTTGTAAGGAAAAAATCAGGATGTTACACATTGCCTCTACATAGGGTGTCAACATCGTGCCGTTAGAGTATTCTAAGTCAGTTATAGGTGTCACTTGTAACAACCTAAATTTTTCCCTTATGGAAATTTCGCTTAAATCCTAATTTTGCTTAATTAAAAGCGCATTAGAGGCGATTATTTAGACTGGGAAAACTATTTAGAAAATTAATTGCTTTCAAATATCAGTCAAATAATTGTTTCTCGATCTCGTGGAGTGCCGCAAGGTCTGTGCTAAATTTTGCCGAAAATCGGGATTTCGGTAGGTGCCTAAGGTATCTGTGAAAATTGCCCCTAGGTAATTTATTCACGAATACCTTAACCTGGCATACTCATATGATCAGAAAAAGTTAGTAGAGCGCGGCGGTATGTCCGGAATATTTTTGGGACAACTGTACACGAACGATTAAGGACCCAAACGCGATCAAACATGATCAAAAGTGATCATGTGGCCCCAGCTATTATCCGAAACCAAGGGGGGGCGTTCAGTAAGAAAACAAATCCAAATTTAATATATGTATACATGTGCCTAAGTGTAATGCCACGTGCTAACACATCTAGGTACCCTTGACAAGTAAAATATAAATAATGTACATACATCCCCCTGATGAAAAACAAAGAAAACGGAAATGGATAGGTATATGTATATGCACATAGTAAATAATAATAACAAAATATATATATATATATATTTTGGTACGGGGTGCATCCCCCTACGAAAAGAATTAGTAGCAGCAGGTTCTATATATATATATATATAAAATCTAATATTATAATAATAATAATAATAATATATATGAAGCATACGTTCCCCTGGACATTTTCCCCAGCAGCATACGTATTACATATAGGCACATATATATATATATATATAATATAATATAATAATATAATATAATATAATATTATAATAATAATATAAAATAATTACTTATATGCAAATATATACAAATATATAAAATATAATATAATAGAATAATAATAAAATACTAAAAAGATCAAGCACAGTAGCTTGCTTGTGGCTGGCCTATAAAAAGCCTCCCCAGGTTCCGTTCCAAATTCATTTTCCATCTGTTAAGCTCTCAGAGAAGTTCCATTCGAGCACATCGCGGAAGCGCTGCCGGACTCCGGAAAAATAGGATGAATATGCCTACGCGAAGAGGATATTTTTCTCTTCAGTTATACCGGTTCAGAAACTCGTTTTGAGGTGGGTAACTCTAAGCCCACTGTCTATGTGGTTATTTTGATGATTATTTATATGCATCTCTGTGTATGTGAGTGAAAAACCTTTTTGTACAAATGATAGGAAATGAGTTAGGGAGGTTAGATTTTGAGGATTTTGATGTTTGGGAACCATAACTGTACTGATTTGGATCACTGTGGAAATGAAAATCTTAAGCAGAACAAACCCCCTGGAGAAGTTACTCTCGGGGCGATTTTTTCACTGTAGGATTCGAATGCATGCCCAAGGGATTCGAATGAATTCCCGAGGGATTTCAGTCGAATGCATGAGCTTTCAATCGAATGAAAGCCTGAGCAGGATTTCAATCGAATGAATTCTCATGGGATTCAAATGCAAGAATCAATCGAATGCGAAGACCTTATGCATTCGAATGCCTACCGAAAACTTGTATTTTTAAAGGTTCTATGCGATCCAACATGCATAGTTATGTATACCTTTATGTACTACGAGCATGCATCATGAGGAAAGACCGTTGTAAGAGTTAGGACGACCTTAGATAATTAGAAGTTCACGTTAAAGTTTAACGAAGATCATAATTGAACCCTAGGGAATAAAGCAGAGCAGAGGCGACGGATCACCAAGGATTCGGACGGCCTTAGTTAAAGTCAATAGTTATATGACTAGGAAGATCCCATTCTCTTGGCACGTCTTACAGACATGCCCCTTGCCAATTCAGCAAGATGAATTGGTTGCGAGCAACGCAGGTAGAGAGGCCTGAATATGAACGAAAGAGAACAGGCAAAGGCCT
>QANU01051990.1:0-55085 GCA_003254905.1 Nissolia schottii
TTTTGTTGATGAAAACTGACTTTAATCATGCTGATAATAGAGTTTCATATGTTATTTATTAGGGGTTTTGTTTATTTATGTCTCTAACATTTTCACACTCATCAAGCTTCATAACCTCCCTTTGGCCTCTCTTGTGCACAAGAAAGAGTGAGAGAGATTGTGAATTTGTGAAAGAGAGGGCAAATGAAAGTATGCTAATTAAATGTGAAAATGTCAGAGATATAATAGACAAAATAAATCAATAAAAAATGACGTTTGACTAACAAATAGAGAGGGTCAGTGTAATTTCTCTAAACATCAAGGAATGTCAATGTAATTTATCCTAAACTTAAATATGATTTTAGTCCCTATAAATATATACGTCATTTTGGTCTTGCTTGTTGGGAATCTATAGTTTTGTATAATAACCCCTAAGATCATTCATGTTAAACCATTAAGAAAATAAATAATGTAGATGTAGAAGCATACTACTAGAAATAATGCTTTTCGCGGTGACTTTTGTCGCTGTCAAAAGTCTTATGTTGTTGCTAAAAAGACTTATGGCAATGACAAAAATGTTATTGCATGTCATCACCTTAAGCTCCATTGTGAAAAGTTATGCAACGACATATAAAGTTGCCACTAAAAGATAACATTTCCCAGCGACATTTGTTGTTAGTATAGATAATTTGTTGCCAAAAGATGGAGTTTTAGTAGCGATTGAAAGTCATTGCCAAAAGATGGTGTTTTGGTAATGATTAAAAGTCGATGACAAAAGGGAAAGCTTTAATAATGATTATAAGTTGCTAGCATAGCTCAAGTTATTGCAGCAACAATTGTTGCTGCTAAAACACGAGACTTGCCTAGCGACATATGTCACTTCTTTTGCATTTAGGGGAGTGATGCATAACTGTTGATTTGCCGCACTTTTAGTTATTTTGGTCAAAGCCCCTAATGAATTTTCAAATTCACATTATAATGGAAAAATCTACAACAACACTCTTTCAATTTATAAGTAAAACTTTAGCTTCCAATTTTTGTATTTCTCAATGTGAAACTTTTCAATTACAGTTAAAACTTTTCTAACCAATAAATGTCAAATATATGAGATAAAATTTTCCTAAAAGAATGTTTCTGGAAAAAATTTATTAGTGTATATATGATTAAAGCATATGAATAATTTTATATTTATGATACAAATATAAAAACAAAGCTATAATTTTAGTATTTCATATATAAAATGTTCATCAACAATGCTTTTCAATTTAACATAATAATAAGATAAAGAATTATATAAAAAATAATAATACTCAATGTTACAGCTTCAATTACTAAAAAGAGACACATAAAATGGTTGCAAAAAATGCAATAATCCATATTTTTTTTCGATTTTCCTTCCACAATCTAACACTTAAACTAGGATTCAAACATACCTTTAATGTCCGCCAGAATCAACCACGTCACATTCCATTTTGCAAGCCAAAAAGACCATAGTTTTCTTGTATTCTCCACCACACTGTGGCACAAAGTGCATTGCACCTGATCCTCTTGGAGCCTCTTTTTTGTGTTGAATTGGCCTACAAGAACAAACCATGTCAATATTTCAACCCCAACTCCATTCCTGTAGTACTTCCATTTCAGTCTATCTTCTTGACCTCTGTTCATTAGATCCAAAGTTATTTTCAGGCCCATTTCTTCAAACAATTCGGCTTCCCATTGAAAAACAAAATTCCTCATCCATACAAGATCAGTCCAGTGCCAATCCAAGCCATCTTAGAATCCGCAATTCATAATCACATCATTCTTTTTTATGGGAAATCGAATATAATCTTGGGAATAAGTCTTTTATATCTTCTTTGGAGTATTGCTTGTGGCCAGAGTCTCTTTGGGTCACGTATCTGTCCCAACTTTGATGACTTTGTCAAAAGGGTTGAGTTAGGTGGTTGTATGGGGTTCTCAAGGTGCGGCCTCTTTTTGTGTTTGGTCGTGGTAGTCTTTTTGTCTTTAGTTTGTCTTTCTTAGGGATGGGATGATCTTATTGTATTGAGCTATTTTTCTGTGCTCTTTTTTTATACAACTCGCCTTCTTCCTTAGAAGACTTGAGCTTTTTTGTAATAATAATAAAAAGAAGAAGATATTCACCGATCTTGATAGAATGTAACAAACTTTCTTGGTCTATAGTAATAAAGAATGGGGGGTTAATAATAGGTCAAATTTCAGCGAAAAAAGTCACTCACATTTAAGTGTTTCACTATATTTGTTCAAGATTGTCACAGGACAAAGGATATATGCGAGGGGAACAAATGCAAGATACTTGAGCATACCACTGTTGGTTACAATCTTGGAGTGGGAATTTTGAATGGTTTTTAATTACATTCTTATGTATGTCATAATTTGAATGATTTTTCACTGTTGAATTAAATACCAAGAATTATAGACACAACATTTGTTATCTCACATGTTAATCTGAAAGAGCTGGCGTAAGAATACTGGGTGCTAGTATTTTTTATTTATTTTTATCCCTTTCTCTCTTTAATTACTAGCTCTTAGAATTTAGGTGGTAATTCAGCAAAACTCTTTTTCAAGATTTAAACTTAATTTTGACATTATAACTGAAATATGTTTGGACCTGAATTTATTGTAGGGCTCAATAGACTCCCCAGCAAGTGAAGAAAAACATGTGGCCTTATTAAAACAATAAAAGGGCTTCAACTTGTATTGAAACAGAACCCAAAGGGCTGCTACCTTCACCTGTGTTCTTATTTTTGTGGTTAACGCATTTGTTCTTAATTGAAAACCGGTCCAAATTGCTGGCCCAAATCAACTAGGAATCATGCACAACCAGAAAAACGGAATTTAGCAGCAGCTTTTTAGCGGCGGTTTACTTTACAAGCGCTGCAAACTAAGTTAATTAGCACCGATTTTGGTGCCAAACCGCTGCAAAACCGAAAATAGAAAAATAAAAAGACAAAAAGCATAACCCATCTCATTCTTTCATGTTTCACCTAACCTAAACCTAGCACACACGATCGCATTCTCATGCGACGCAAATCCTCTCCGGCGACACGCGGATCTCTCTCCCTTTCTCAATCGTGATTTTACGATTCTCTCTCGAGCGGTGATGCCCGCAAAAGCGTCTCTCATCCATCGACGTGAGTCGCCGCAATTCACGGAACCCTCGATTTAGAGCGTCTCTCAGTCGTTGCCGCCTCCTCCTCATCGCCGCCTCATCATGCTCGTTGCTCTGTTTCTTCTCACACTTCATCCGTCATCACTTGTAAAATCTGGGCATTCTTTCTGATAAAGTGTCTTGGCAGAATGCTCCTTTTTATCCCATTGTCACTTAAGATGATTGAATTGAAGCATTGCATCTAATAGCTTATTAAATTTGTTCTCGTAGCCTTCTTTTCTGGAAGTGGATGATAACAACTCACTAGCTAGTAGCTTCCATTTTCATGTTGTCGTCAATTTGATTATGACACTCAGATGATAGATGGCCACTATTTCTGTTATTGCCATTATAAGTAGTATTTTTATAGATAACATAAATACTTTAGTGGCAGGTTCACAATGTACAATTGAAGGTATCAGCTTGTATGAGAGGACCAGGTACTGATTTGTTTATTTGTAAAATTATTATTACGTTTGTTCTGGTTTAGCTCATTCATACAATCTCAATTAAGTCTTTAGTGAAGGCTCTTGAAAAATGTTTTTTATACTTGACTTACAATTTTACTAAACAGTAGATATTAACTCGATGCTCTAGCCCTTGATCTGAAGAACACCCGTTACACCGACATCCACAACTAAGCCTTGTCCCATTAGATGCGGCTGGCTCAATGGATCAAATAATGTCATAGTGTCTTTTCATAGACTATTTTCACATTCAAACTATGAGCAACTAGATCTCTTCTAATAGTAAATCTCTAGTGCCTGAGCATCGCTAATGCACGTGACTTATGTAACTCCAGGCATGGATCTGAATATTTGAGAAGACCAATCACCCCAATTTTGGAAGACCCAGTTGAAGATCTCAGCTTGAACAAGATCTTGGAAGGGAAAACTAGAAGGATCTCTGCCCATATGTTCTTTGAAGAATTGGTGAGTTTTCAGAAACATTTCCATTGTTAAAGAAAGGCCTTAGCTATATGCAATGTGAACAAGCGAGAGGATATTGATTAGTGCTGTCTTTTTTGGTTTCATAATGAACCCTTGTGTCTCTTGTGAGTTGCAATCAGATCCTGCTGACAAATAGTTCTGCAAATATTTTTTGCAAAAATTGTGTCGTTCATTTAATTGTTTAATTGATATACACTTGTCTATCATCTTTTAATTCAATTACGGAAAATGTCATTTGTGGACAAAAATTGCTTGAGTGCTCTTTGGTGCTTGAGAAAAAAAAATCTTGCTCACATTCATTCATTATTTGATATCAAAAGATGAATGAATCAGATTAAGATTTTTTTTTTAATATATCTTTTTGCGTGATGGTTGATGATAAGAATTTATTGGTATTGATTTTGCCGCTCCCCACTCAATTCACTGCAAGTGGTTGTTGTACTTTAAATGTGTTATAATTAATAATAATGGAGGAAGCTAGATAAGCTAGGTCGTAGAGAGGGGAGATTCTTGGAATTGTCCTTATGAGTCTCTTTTTTATTTTTTTTTCCAGTACCCCTTCTCTGCATTTTGCCTGTTCCACTATGCTTTTGATTTTTCTCACTTTTAATTTCTTGATGTAAAATTGGTCTAAAAAGGAATTGGAGTTCAAAAGCATCAAGGGCATTTAAAAATTAAAAGTCAAACATAGCGGCGGTTTAAAACCGTTGTAAATATAGTATTTAAAAATTAGAGGTCAAACATAAATATAACGGCAGTTCCAAACCGCTGCAAAATATAATGTGGCGGTTATTCTAGCGATTGCCAGAAACCATCGTCGAAGGGTTTCTTGACGCACGGGATTGCAACGAATACCCAACCGCTACAAAATGTTTTTAGCAGTAAGTGAAAACTGTGTTCCTTACGATAAACAACAGACTAAAGAAAGCAAAGTGAATATTCTTGTAGTAACCCATTATTTAACTAGAAAAGGGGAAGACTGAATTGCTGCATCACTCTTAGCATGATGCAGTGGCTTATTGTTGGGCGTTACAGCGATCATAGAGTGCTACAGCGGCTCAGCGACAGTAGCTTGGCTGGAAAGTCAATTTTCCCCTATAAATAGAAGCTTTCTTTGAGTGTTTTTGTTTGCTAATTCACTCAAAGAGCTTTGAAGGTTATACTTAGAGCACGAACTTTATCTCAGCTCTAGTTTATTTTATTTTCCTTTGTTCGTACGGAAACAATGCCTCCACATAGGGTGTCAGGAGCTCCTAGTGTCAGTGCTCCTTAGTCGTCAATTATTTTTAGGTGAGTGATATTTAATCGTGACATATATTTGTCATTAATATTATTTATGAAAAAAATATTTTTATGCATATTTTAGAATTTCAATTAGCTTTTTATGATCACTTAATTATGTCTTTAATTTTAGAAATTTTTATGTCTTTTATTTATAGAAAATATTTGTGAATGTATTTTAGAACTTTTGAAAATTATTAGAATGGTTTGAGACCATTTTATTTATTTATGCATAAAGATGAACATGATGTATGTGTATGTTGGATGAAACCCTGGAGGAAAGGCTTCAATTTAGCTATCAATTATTATGTTTTAGAAATGTTTTTAACGAAAGTTATATTTAGAATAGAACTGTAAGTCAACGATAGCCAACGTTGATCTTTGGTACTATTATAGTCAGAATCAGAACCAATTATCCGGAATCTAGGGACTTAGATAGATTCGATTACCATTAGCTATCGAGAGCTAGGTACTTGGGTAGTGCGTTAACCAACTATTAGGGATCTAGGGACTCAGATAGATTAGATTATCATCAACTATCGATACCTAGGTACTTGGGTAGTGCGTTAAATCTAGACCATAATGCTCAGTACTCGTCTGTCTAGATATCTTCATTGGTTTTGATGATTATGTTTCAAAAAAAGATTATGTTTTATTATAAAGTATTACTATAAATGTTTTAACGTATGGTATAAACATGACACATACAATTGTAGAGAAGTTGCAGATCACAACGAGGATGTTGTTCCTCTCCTCTAGTGGTCAGTAGCATTCCTTTAGTGAGTTTTACGTTGCTGTAGAGTTATTTTTAGTTTACATTTCAGTTATTTAGTTAATCTATTTTATGTCAGTTAGTAGAGTGCTTTAGTGAACTATAGGCAAGATGTTACGTATTTCAGTTATTAATTTTGTATTTTAAATTATGGACTTTATGTTAGGATTTTATGAAGACTAGTTTATTTTAAAAGGTTTTCTTACAATTTGTTTACAAAGCATTGTGCATTTTCATGATTAGCACATTAAGAGACTGTCATAAAGGAATTAGTTTTTTGCGCGCCAGTAGCGATTTCTAGGATTGTCACATTTCTTTTTTCAAAAGAAAGGCTAGAGTTAATTAAAAGACAACTAAACCATCAAATTAGTTCTCGAAGATGGTAACAAACTTTAAAATGGTCTCTCAAATTGACAAACGCATGTCAATTTGGTCCCTTTGAAGAATCAATTTGATCGATTTTTAACAACTTTAGCAATCTTAGAGAAAGTTTTCAAACACTATAAATAAATTTGAAGTCGGTTGCCAACCGCAAGAACTAACTTGGTAATATACTAGACTTCTAATGACTGCAACAAATAATCAGTCTCGGTGTAACATAGGCGAATTATCGATAATTGAGTACCCAGATGGAAATTATAGGCACAAAAGCAAAAGATCTATAACAAACAGGATTTGAATATATAAAGTTAAGTTGCCTGAAATTTAAGACCCAATAACATAGATAAACAGCAAAACAAGAACAAGAGACAACGAGTTGTTGGCTCATTGTTTTCTAAGATAGTCTAGTAGGCTAAAGTAGGTAAAAGCCTGCATCTATATTTCATTATTTTCACTCGCTATGAGGATGATAAAATAGAGTTCCACTTGATAAAGTAGACATTTATTGAATACTAGGAATTAGGATCTTAACTAGCGAAGCTTTACATTCTAGACAAGGTCAAGTCCAATGCATCTGCCAGGAAATCTGCAAACCAAATAAATACACAAGATGTAAGCAAACACAAAGTAGTAATATGCTGTCAACAAATTTAAGAGATAAAACTTGAGGCTGAAGCTAACCTGCATCTTCTTTGGTGAAACATAAGGGAGGTGTAATTCTGGAGACATTTCCATAGTAACCACCCTTTCCAATCAGCACTCCTAATTCTGCAGTAGCGGTAGAAAAGCCGTTTAGTAACTAACCAAACAGAGAAACAATGGCTAGTACTGGGTCCCAACTAATCTAGTTTGAGCAGAGTCTTTTAGCACTTATTTTTTTTTACGCGTTCATAAGACTCAAATCTGATACCTTTTTGAAGGAAATGGAAAAAAACAGAACAAGTAAACATGTACCGGATCATTTGAACCAACCAATCAAGAATTTGTAAGAGGAATAAAGACTTTACCTTTCATTTGGTCCATTATATGTAGTATTTCAGCTTTTGCAGGAGTTTTAAGTTCGCGATCAGTGACAAGTTCAACTCCAAGCATCAGGCCTCTTCCTCTCACATCACCAATCACTACAAAAGAAACCAAGTTTGTCTATGAAGTTATAAAAAAAAAATGCAAGATTGTTTTGTGGAATTAGAGTTTTCAAGTTAATTAAGGTCCTGTGTTATAACAATTTATGTGACCCTCTCTATTAACGTTTGGTTCTTGTCATAGGATAGAAAGGATAGAGACCATGGAACAATAGAGACATGCCTTATATGTCCCTCAATTTTAGAGATATAGAAATTAGCTTAAACGTTGTCTCGAGATAGGGATAATCCTAGGTTGTCTCTGTTCCCTTATCCAAATATATTTCTGTCCCCAACGTTTATGTTTCCTCTATTCTAGGAAAGAAACCAAACACTAGTAATTCCGGTATGTGTATTACTATAATGGGAAGTGGACTGAGTAGAGGCAAAAGATTACATTCATATTTGTCCTTGAGCTCCATGAGCCTCTCCTTCAAGTAGGATCCGACCACAAGAGCGTTCTCTTGAAGCTTCTCTTTCTCTATTACCTTCAAAACAGCCGACCCCGCAGCGGTACAAACAGGGTTCCCACCAAAGGTGTTGAAGTAGCTTCTGCGGGCCAAGACCTCTGCAATCTCTGGAGTGGTTACAACAGCACCTAGGGGAATGCCATTTCCAATTCCCTGCCAAAAAGGAGCCATACAGATATTGCAAGAGTCATCAACGAAGTGGAAGAGACATTCATAACAAGGCTTTATATTTTCATTTCTATTAGAGCATGCGCTTAAACATTCATTAGTTATTATGCAAAAAAAAAATCATATCTCCCAAAAACTTAACTTGTTAAAGTAAAGACAGTTGAATGATTTTATATCTTAACATTAAGCTTGATATTTTCTATTATGAGATGTGCGGGATTCTTAATTTGGTGCAAATTACATGGATGTAGAAGAAGAGTGAATGAATTACACGCGACATCTTTTGATTTATCTATCACCTACACTGACAACCCTGCAAGGGTGCTTAGTGTAAGCTGATGTGGCAAAATGATGCAGCATTTGCGCTGAGCAACCACATCACACCACAATTGTGCCGAGTTTCAAATTCACAGAAATTGGCCGCAATGCAACCGCAATGCGGTCACATCAAGCCAAAACATGCTCAACCTTAGTTGTCAATGTGCTTCGTGACAGCCGTGCAATTGCAATAACCGCAACTGTAACCGTATCCGCAACCTTAATTAAAAACATGACGGGTGTAATATCATCTAACCTTAGAGTAATTTACACTAGAAAGAATATAAGAGTTACCTTGGCCATTGTGACTATGTCAGGAACAACACCATGGGCCTCAAATCCCCAGAAATGGCTACCAGTGCGAGCAAAGCCAGCTTGAACCTCGTCGGCAATACAAAGCCCTCCGGCATTTTTAACGCTGTTGTAAACAGCAGGCAAGTAACCAGGTGCCACTTCAATGATACCCCCAATTCCCTATCACAAACAAGAGCAATATCAAGACGTGTGTATCTTCGTTGACGCGTTGCTGCATCAATAAAAGTGATTGATTTTCACAAGTCACGTCCACTACTACAAAAAATAACAACTTTTATTGATGCAACAACACATAATTGATGTCAGATTAAAATTTTTTTATACTGACAATGTATAGAAATTAAACTCTATAAATAGTATTTATAGCAGAAGAAAGGTGGATCTGTTTACCTGTATGGATTCAGAAACGAAGGCTGCAACGTTTCCAGAAGTTCCGAAATTAATGATATCTTGGACATCCCTTGCATACTTCTCTCCATCGGAACCAAATATGCCTCTATAAGGGTCTGGATTTATTGCATGATGAACACCACTCTGTAATTGGCAACACCAGCACAATGAACATATTAGGCTTATGCTATCTTAACCGGCATTGTTAAATTACAACAACAAAAAAATTAGATTAGTCCTCTCATCAAGTTAAATCTTTTTTAATATTTAAATACTGATTTACTCTTTTATAATATAAAATAAATATCAATTTTATGGTTAATTTAACACACCAAATATATTAGGGAATTAAAATACTCAACAAATTAATTTAATATCTAAATCAACTTGATGTCCGTTAATTTTTAGAAAATTAATTTGTATATATAATTCATAATTAAAAAAAATAACTGGTAAGCAAGATTGTCAAAATCAATATTTTTCAGAAAATCAAATGAACAAAATAAAAATGTAAAAATGAAATTGTAACAATTTAAATTATAGAATCATTTGATTCAAGTGATATTAAAATCGATTCACTCATTCAAACTCGTAAGATTTTAATATTTAACTCAAGATCTTACTAACATTATTCACATGTAATGAAATATTTTTCTTTCCAATTAACGACAAATAGCTAGGCTATTTGTAGGCCTTGATATCACACATCATATGTTGTTTAATCAATATTGAAACAAGCAAAATCAGACATCAAGAAGTAGTGATCTTATTTGCTTTTAAGGGACTCCACACTTTCATATCTCAAAGCACCCGGCACTTAGTAAAATCCATTTTAGATTGTTTAGTTCCTTTAGTTACTGGTTGATAGCGAGCTATGACCTCGTTTGTCCACTGAAGCCAATCTCCGTTGATGTTGCCATGACACACGTGGAAAGTTAGGATGACAAAGTCAGTCAATTTAGTCATCAACTAACTGATCATAAGTTTATTCATGATTATGAAGAATTGTTGCATGCTTTTAGAGCACTTCTTTTTATATTTGTTCTCGCTCATTAATTATGTAACACATTATAATAGCTTTTACATCTCCTAAAATACATTCATGTGTCACATAATCAATAGGTTAGAGCAAATATATTTGTACCAAAAGAATAAAAGCAAATATATATGGGATTAATTTTCGAGTTGTTGAACAAAATTAATTTCATGTAAATTAGGCTCATGTCTATAGTTAAAATTAAAACTATATATATAATATACCTGTACTATATTAAATTTCCAGCAGCTTTGAGCAGTGGCGCCCATCGTCCCAGATGCATTCCCGTGGTAACCATTCCTTACAGATATAATGTCATGGCACCCCGTGTACAACCTTGCTATCAATATCGCCAATTCGTTTGCTTCAGTTCCAGAATTTGTGAAGAACACCACCTACGCACGTACGTATAAGAAAACACCAAAAAAAAAAAGATCTTTTCTCTTCGACTTAAAAGATAAATACAAAAGTAATATCTTTAGTTTGTGCATGCATGTCCTTGAGGCACCTAGCTATATCACTCGTTATCAAATGAAAGGTTACTTAAAGAAATATCTAATCTCGAAAAATTATTATCTACTAAATTATATTATACTAGTAATTTCAAATGTAATTCTCTAACTTCAGAAATATATATATGGTTCACCAACTATATAATAAGTCACCAAAACTATTATAAGACTTTATAAATTGTTAGTCTATCCTCTTGCTAATTAATCTCGATTGTTAGCCGAACCCGAAATTTGATAATTTACTATATAGTTTTGGTATACAATATATTAATTTGTCTTTCACTACTTTAATAAAAGTGAAACATATATGTTACGTTTGACAATGACATGCACATGTATGAAACCATGTGCTAGCATGGATGCCACCATGCCACGAATGGCATCCGAATCCCATTAACCGCGATAACATATATACTTATAAATGGACAAAAGTACCTTCAAGTAAATAAATGCACAAAAGTACGCAACCAAACATGATTATCTGTTTAAAAAGTAAACAGGTGCAAAATGGAAAATCTTGATCCATATATTCCCATTCGTTAGCCATTGAAGTGGAGAATTTGACTAAGATTATAAGAATTAAATAAAAGATATAATATGGGCTTATGTGATTTAAAATGTTTTTATCTTTTAAAATGACATTTTTTTAACAATTCTAATTATGAGACACATTATCCTTGTAACTCTAAAAATGATACTTAAAAATAAATATTTCGTTCAACAAATGTACTTTTCGACAATTAAATAAGTGTTTTCATCTCTACAAAAAGAATAAGTTTCTTATCATTCACCTTAGAGTTTGTTGATTTGCTTAATTTTTTATTTAATACAATAAATTACTAAATTCCTCGTGACATTTCGTGAAATTGCACTTGACTTTCATCTAGTTGTCCAAGTAATAATAACATGGATAATGGGAGTGACGAGTGTCACCTGAATAACTGGATGATAATCATGTAATTTCACTAACTTTCCAGATGATCAATGCTAAGAGGGGAGAGCGGTGTAATGTTTTGTAAAGCTTAAGATCTCCTAAGAAACCATACAAATAGAAGGGAGTAAAATGTAATTTCATTAAATTTATGGGGGAGTTTGTAGTGGTGGATCAGCATAGTGACGTGAGTGAGCAGCATAGTGACGCCATGTAGTATACACGTCCAAACAAAAAATTCTTAATTGCACGAGTAAAGTCCGCTTGTCGTAGTGCCCTTTATGAAAAGGAAGAAAAAAAAAACTTATCGTAGTATCATACAAAAGTACACGTATATCCCATTTATAAACCAATAAAACAAACAACAGAAATTATAGCACTCACACAGAAAAGACACATAAAATGCGTGTGGGAGCCAGATTTTCTTTCTTTTTTTTACCTACAACTAAATCTAAAATTTAACACTAGATACATTTATAAAAGTGTTAAATAAATTTTTCTGCTAATAAATTGTTAATTTTAATTTTGTATTTTATTAAAAAAATTATTTTGTTTTAGTCATGATGTTAAGTTACATTGTTAAAAGATGATGTCACATACAAAAATTAGATAAATCTTATTATAATTTAATAAAACATAGTTAAATTAAGTCATAACTATGGTCAAATCGAGTTTAAGTAGTGGTTAAATCGGTTCATGATTCAAACCAATTTGATAATTTTTAATCAATTTAACAAGAATTAAAACTTAGTTTGACTAAATTACAGTAAAATCCATCAAATTTTAGTAAGTTGTCATTTTTCAACAGTCCAATTTAATGTCAATGACTAAAATAAAATAAAAAAGTATGAATGATTCAAACCAAAAGAAAAATTAATAAACTGCAAAATCAAAATTCACAAGTATAAAAATTTATCTAACCCTTTATTAAAAGAACTTAGTGAAAGTTTTATAAAGATATACATGACGAACAAGGTAAACACTAATAATAATCGGCAAAGTAAATATATATATATATATATATATATAGATAGATAATCTAATTGTATTATAAATTTAAATATAGCGAAACATGAAAATATTGAAATGGAAGATAGAGGCACATAACAGCATATACGTTACCTTAAGATTACCGGGGAGCTTGGAAGCGAGAGCCTCAGCGAAATCGGCGATGGCGTGGTTGAGGTAGAGCACCGTGGGGTGCTGCAACCGCTTCGTCTGGTCGACGATGGCGTCGACCACATCGGGGTGGCAGTGCCCGCAGCTCACCGTAGCGATCCCTCCGAACGCATCCACGTACCTCTTCCCGTTCTCGTCGAACAAGTACTGCTTCTTCCCATCCACCACGTTCAGCTGCAAAACACACGTGACACAACACAAACCATCACACTTCTTTTTCACTATAATAACAAATTGTTATTATTATTATTATTATTATTATTATTCTTTTTTGGGTGAGGCTTTTCCACAATCACATCTTATCATAAGTGGATTCCGTGATATGTATTACAAAAGCGTATAAAAAACGTATTTTTGTTTTTTTTTTCTTTTTATATTTTATACGAAATCAAAGAAACTAATGCTGAGAATAAACAATGGTTACATGCACCAAAATAATGTTTATTTATTTTATTGAATTAATATTGATTGGTGAGCAAAATGATAGGGTACCGCGGACTCACGGGATTCTTGTAGAAGTGCAAGATGGAAGGGCTCAGATACTCCCTGCGCTTCGCCAGGATCTCGGCGGCGGAGGGACCGGAGTACGGCGGCGGAGTGTAATCGAACGGCGGCATCTCTCTCAAAGAAGCCGCGACGCCATTTTTCGCCTCCGCTGCTGCCGCCGCCTGAGCGAAGCTGCTCTGCCAGCGAATCAGCTGCGGCGATTGTCGCTGCTGCTGCAACAGCCTCCTCGCCACGAGCGCCGCCATTTTCTTCGCCGTCGGTGGAGAATTTCCCGGCGACTTGCTCAGACAATGCAGGACCCGACCCGATCCGGTGCTGAGAGAGAGAGAGAGTAAGAGAGAGAGAGAATGACGAGGCAGAGAGAGGGGGGGGTGGGAATGTGGGGAAGCGTTTGTTGTCATATAGAGGAGGGAAATCGCGTGGGAACGATGAGTGATGACGTGGAATAGTTAAATGATGAGTGGGTAATGGCACTTGAAAATGGCATGTAATTACGGTATTGGGAAGTTTCACTGTCCAAATTGGGGTTTGCCTCGGGGGGTTGAATCTAATTGATTTTTTTAAAATTAAGTAATAAGTCTATAGTTATTATTTTTTTAATAATTTAGTCCTTAAAACATTTACTATAATTTAGCCTGGAAAAAGATTTGATACCATCCACATTACGCCATGTAGCATGAGACATTGTATGTAATCTAAAAAAATGAGACACTGTCTGTACCGTTACTTTGTAATCACTCTAAATTAATTGTCACTTGATTAGATTAAAGAGGTATTAATTATTATATTTTTTAACTATACTATTATGCATCATTTGTTTAGTGAGACATGACAAGAATACAGGGACACAAGAATAAAAATCATGTTTGTTTATTGAGAGATGAACAAAAATTTGTGTCCCAAGAAGAAATTTAATGAAAATTTGATTTCCAATTTTACACATGACATACTTTATTATTGACTATTTTTTTCCAACAAGTTCAACCACTTACCACTGCAATCATCACCACCTCAGCCACCAACGTAGCCACTACCATTAAACCCACCACCAACAACACATAGAAAAACCACGATCTTGCAACCACAGTCACAGTCACCTCCAATTTCTTCTTTGTCGTCGACCATCACCTTTCCTTTTCTTCTTAGCACTGGTTCCTGCGCGACTAGGACGTTATCAACTCCCAGCGCAAGTTTTGTAACACCTCTGCTAACTGCCCACGCTATAGTCGTAAGCAAAGCTCACAGAGTTGTTATCTGCTTTGGTTGGGTTACTTCTAGCCCCTACTTTTAGCTTTGCATATATTTCTTACGCAAAAATACGAACCGTTTTGAAACCTTTTTCCTTTTCTTTATTAACTCATAAACTAGGAGTCGTGCGTGTTCAAGGAATCATAACACAATTACACATTTGAGTAATAATACATAATTACACATAATGCACATAATCGTTAATAGTTGAGCTAGAATGTTTAACTGTTATAGAGCACAAAACAAAAATCGCCATCAAGTGTGGATGGGAAGGGATAACTCTTGCTGTTCCTCGGGGATCCTTCGGCCTCTAGACCTCCAGTCATCCTGTGCTACCTTGTCTTTTTAGGTATACCAGTCATGCCTGCCTGAAACCATAAAGGAGTAGGGGTGAGAATGTTGCATTCTCAGTGGGGTCCTTTGGGGCATAACTACTCGTTTCTTTGCTTAATTATGATTCCGCAGCTTAGGGGGGTACAGTTATACTAGATCCCTACTTGTTATTATCCGTTCTAGTCCTGAGCAGTCTTGTCTAGATTACTAGGTGATCGGGAGTGCTAGTGTTTTCTTTACCTATAGCAGGAAACTTATTGTGTTCTCAAATCTTATGTTATCCTCGTATCATGTAACCTTATAGAGGTTGTCTTGCGAAAACCTTATCACTTGGCGCTTCCTCACCATATAAACACATACTCGTCACATATGTTACATATAGCATGCATGAAGAGATTTGGGAGTTTTCTTACGTGTCTTGTGACATCGCTCGTATTCTTGTCATATTATGTCCTCCCCCTTTGTACCCTAGCGGAACCGTCATCCTAGTCTAGCGTACAACCTACTCCGTATCCTTTAATGGCAGAGCTCATGCCGCATATGCATTTAGCATAAACATATTTCATATAAGTAACCATCCCTGTATACAGGGTGGTGAGGGGCTGGTAGCTAGGGGGTGGACTCATATTCCATATTCTTTTTTTAACGTGTTTTAACATATCCTTTAATCATCGTGTCTTAACATATCCTTTTCTTATCGTATCTTAACATGTCATATCCTTGAATTTATGTTTCTTAACATGTCATGATGTCATATTCTATTATGCTTGTGTCTTATCATGTCGTGATGTCATATTCTTTTATGCTCATGTCTTATCATGCCATGATACCATATTCTTTTATGCTCGTTTCTTATCATGTCATGATGTCATATGGTTCTATGCACGTGTTTAAGGGACGTGCCCGTAGACATGCCCAGCGAGGGGATTTCCTATCCATATAACTAAGTTCTGTCTTTCGGTATTCCAAGCCCGTAGTGGTCGGTACCTTCTTATGACCTTCATTGATTTCCTACTCTCCCGATGCTATCCTTCTTAACTTTCTTATTAGTGGTTAACTAGCCCTTAGGCTTTCACGTGTGCGTTCATAACTCGACTTCTCTAACTCTGACCCTCCCGGCCTAATTGCTCTAAATCCCCATGCATACTTGTTCTTGGTCATCCTATGTCTGCTCATACCGTCTAACCTTATCTCTTTAGAGCTTGCTTATTCTCCACTTGGGGACATACTTTAGTCGCTCAGTGCCCTCTTTAGGTCGCTCAGCGGCCACTGGGAACTCTTAGGTTGCTCACCTATTCTACCATAATTTGCACTATGGTCTAGGCTTCAAGCCGCTCAGCTGACCACCCTGGCCACTCAGCGGTTGCGCAATTCACTGTTACTGAACGTAATTACCCAGGCCGCTCAGCAGGCCTCCATGGCCACTCAGCGGCCTGGGTGTGAGAACTAGGCCACAGCTTTGCTATTTTTCCTTTCTCTCACACTTTCTCTAAACCACTTCCATGCACACCTCTTAGGGCTCCACTACCAAGTTTCCACAACCCCCACAACCTATTTTCAACCTCAAGAAAGCATAGAATCATGCGTGTAACATGGCCAAGCATATATTGCATAACAGGTACACATTCTCATAAAATCACATAAGCAAACATGAGACCACCAAGAGGTGATTTAAGATAGTTTTACCCACTTTCTAGAGGTGTTGGTGATGGTGATGGTGGTGAGAAAACGTTTCCAAGAGTGCTTGGCTTCTCCTGCTAATTTCAGGCTACGGCAGCGTACTGATAGAGCATACGAACGGAACGTGTTTTGGAGGGAATTGATGAATGAAAAATGAAAGCCATTCTTGGCCACAAAAATTAATGGAAAAAGAAAAAGAAAAAGAAAAATAAAATGAAAAATAGGATAAAGATGGCTTATGTGACCAAGTTGCCATCTTTGACTTTATGGATTTGCTTTGGCTTTTGTGTGTGTGTGTGCATGTGTGACAGTTACGTGAGGGAGCTGATGGCCTTTTGGCCATGTGCCAAAATTCGATCATGTTTGATTGTGTTTGGTCGTTAGCTGTCCGGGTGCTTTGTGTACAGGTGTCCGAAAAATTTTCTGATCACACATTCGTGATCTACTAATTTTTCTAATAAGGAATTTAAGTTCATCCAAGGTATTTGTAAATTTATTTTCATAAAAGTGTTCTTTACAGATACATTTGATGCACAATTAAATTCCGGTGACGAAAGGTAATAAATCCGGTGTCTGCGAATTTTCGTGAAATTGCGAACTATTACCTTGTTTGGCATTTTTGGGGAATAAAATTGAGATTTAAAATTCTAGTCTATTTATATTACTTATATATCTATTTATTATGCGAAATCTTTGTAAGGAAAAAAATCGGGATGTTACAAGTTTCTGCGGTGGAGCTTGAGCACCAGATCTGCCACTTTGGAACCTCATATTTGAGCGGAAAGGTTGTTTCCATTTCTATATCTGACGAGAAATATAACTCTAGCAAATCAGTTCAACAGCTGAAGGAACGAGAGGGTAGATGGCGTTGGAATTTTAGGAGGAAGGAGAAAAGAGGAAGGAAGGAGCAGAGTGTAATTTTTTTTTTTCATTTTTCAATTTTTTTTATGTCTTGTATTACAAAACCAAAGAAGATACAAATACAATAAACTATGTCTTGTACACCATCATCAAACAGAATATAAGATTGACTTTTAGTCCTGTATTTATGTTTTTGTCTCATGTCTCTATATTTTAGTCTTGTCTCAGCAACCAAATGCTACCTTATAGTATTTATTATGAGCTCTCTATAATTATATTAATTACATTACAATTTTCCATAACACTTACTGAAGGGTAATTGAGTCTCGATCTAAATACTTAATGTTTTCTTTGAGTGTATGCAAATTAATGGACTTATTAATTAATATGTGTACATTTATTAAAGACGACATGTAATATTGGACAGATGTATGATAAGAAGAAGAAGAAGAAGTTATGAAATATTTGAAAGGTGAATATCATTATCCTACTTTGAATAGTTAAGTTTAGAATTTTGCTAACAAGTGCCCTATAATAACACTTGTTAAAAAAACATATATGGTAATTTTGCATTAAAAATGTCAAAATTTGTATGTTTTCAATGACATTGATTATTTAATCAATTTAAAATTTTCTATTTTGGCTTCCTTAACCAATGCGTTGCCCTTTCGGCATTGGTTAACAAAACCCTTAAGTTTAATTTGTTATCTTATCATGTCTTTCTTTATATACATCACCCTTTATTTTATAAATAAACCTTTGAGTGTTCTATATCTAATGCATCTTCTGAGACTCTCAATAATAAAACTTTCTATTCTACCTCTTCTTTCTCAATTACTTTATTCTCCCTATTTATTTATAACACGCTATCAACACAAAAATTCTATCATCTAAGTGAAGGAGAAAACTTGAGACGCAAAAATTCATCTTTATTCCATTAATCTTGGAGACATCATTAAACAATAAAACATTGCATCTTCGAAGAATCTCACAAAAGCAATAGTTTATTTTCTTTATTGTATACGTTTTCTTTTATTTTCTTTTTTATTTTATTTATGTTCTCGGATTATTATTTAGTTCTATCAACATCAATTACTTTTATATTATTTTATTTCTTTTTTTAACAACCATTTTCAAAAGTGAATGATAATTATATAATGAAAAAATATAATCACACAAAATAGAAGAAAAAAAGAAAACAATAAAAGAAAACCATTTTCTCATGAATATTATTATTAAAAAATATGCATGATAATTAAACCCACACAAATATTAACTCAACAAAATATGATATCAAAAAAAAAAAAAAAGAACTCGCCAAAATATGAAGGTGGAACTATCAACTACCACCATTTACTCAAGCACAAAGTAGACCCAATAAAACCTCAATAGTAAATGTTTCAAGGTCAAATTGAGAGTAAATATTTTGTCCTAATATTACGTGGCCTATTGTGGAAAAGATCGCCTTGCTTTGTCACTTTTGCTGAGCTCTGGAGTGCCTTTGTAGTAGGGACGAATTTGAGAGGGCTTTGTAGGGATTGTGACCCCGTGAATTTAAAAAATTACTACATATATATATATATATATGTATATATACACACTAATGCATAATTATAATAGAAAGGCTTGATGGCCTAATGGCTTGTTTTGTCTCTTGGTTCTTGCATCCCTTGGGTTATACTCTCACTCAATGTACATTTTCGATTTAATTACTTAACTTTTTTAAAATACAATGTAAAGGAATCATTGAATTTAAACTTGAACTCTGTATAGTTCTAACGATATAGTAAAAAGTTGGCGTCAAGCAATCAAATCAACACATTCCAATATAGTTCTTACTATCTCATTTGCTATGAACTTATAAATTGAATCACTCATTTTTTTCTAGCATAATTATAAAACATTGCATCATATCATTCATTCAACAACAAAAAATTTATGATATATTTATCTTTTCTCAATTAAAATAATTTATCTTTCCACACACGAGGACTAATTAACCACAAAATAATCGCTAAATGAGCAAATTGAAAGCCTTATTGATTTGTTTGTTTTGTAACTACGAATTTAAATTAAAAGATTAATAATTCAAGACACAAAAATTAAAAGGCAAAAAGATTGAGTTTTAATTCAACGGAGAAAAGTACTTATGGCATCTGGCTTACCTGTTACACTTCTATCAATTTAGGCTCAATTATTCAATTTATAAATTAATTTATTGCCAGTTAGAAATCCTTTCCTAATTACTAGTCTTTCTCGAGAAAAAAAAAGTTGTCTTCTTACAAGTTGAAAGCCTAATCTCTTAGTGCAGACTAACTCATTTGAATCCTGATTTGATTTATGAATTTCTAAATAGAACTGCACAGGTCAAGTTGACTCGTCTCTGACTTTCTCTCTCCTTCTTCGCATCACACCTTGAGATCTTCTTCTTTGCACCATAGAGCTCTCCTAGGTTTTCCAAATGATGATTAGGGATGAGTTTGGCACTTCAATGTATAGTGGTTGGGCTCAAAATGGGTTAAAATGCATCAAAATGTGTTATTTGTCACACCGAGGTTGCATTGGACTACTTGAGCGGTGCTAAGACCACTCAAACAGTCCCTCTTGGCTGAAAACTACTTTGCTTTTGTGTCGAATCACTCGAGCAGTGCTCCAACCGCTTGAATGATTTCCCTTTTCTACACTCTTGACAGTTTTGCATTGTGATGGTAAAAACGCCATAAATTTTGCTACAAAAGCCTAATTGAGATGATCCACATCTCTAATTAAATTTAAGAAGGAGATATTCAAATTTGTAGTTGAAGCCAAGTAAAAAAAAATTTTCCATCTTCAAGGTGAGAACCCAGTGACAAAGTTGGTGTGAAACCAATCTAGCATTTCAGCATTACCCTTTTTGCTCGATCTTTTCCCTGAAGCCTTTGTTCCTAAAAATCAATGAACAAACACCTAAAACTATCTTAAGAATGCATTAAAATGTCTAAGAGTTATGAAACCACATTATTACCTGAAACAAGGTTAAAACATGCTAAAAACTCCTAGAAATGCAAGAGTTAATCCTAAGTCTGTATGCAAAATCTAAGCAAAATAACTCTCATTAGAGAGTTATCACATGGACAAAGCTTAAATGAGCTTGTATGGAGGTGCTTTACACATTTTCTTGTAGGAAATGACATAGAGAATCACATATGTGAACATGGAATGCATAGGCAAAGATTTGAGCACATATGTGCATAGAAACTCACCTAAATGCGAAACCAATAGTAAGAGCTTGAAGAGGAGGATGATGGCTTCAACTTTTGTGAAGGAATTATGATGATTCAAGAAGTGCATGATGGTGAAAATAAGGGGAGAAAGCCATCAATTTGTGGTGGTGGAGGGGTAGGTGGTGATTATGGAGTTTTTTTGTGGTTGTTGATGAGAGAGAAAAGAGAATTTGAAAGTATGTGAACTTGACTTTTGAAACTTTGTCAGAAAAATGAGAGTGAAGTAAAAATGAAATAAGGAAAGTAGAGGGACAGAAAGGTTCAATTGAGTGAGGGAAAATGTGATATTGATCTGTTTAGTGTGTCATAGAAATGAAAACCGCATGATTTAAGGCATCTTGGTAGACTAAAAAGCAACTTATTTTATTTTATTTTTATCTTTACGAGTTGGGATCATAAAAGATGATTACGACTGAAATAATGTGGGAGTGGATTCCAAATATAACACTGGGGGACCTCAAACAAAGACAAAGTTGGCCATAGGGACAAGCAAGCCAAAACCTAACTAACTTTTGAACCGTAAATCTGATTCATAAGTTCCAAAATCAACACAAAACAAGGATGAAAATATCCTAGACATCATAGGGATATGTGAATTGGACTTATGACCCCTCTTTAGGTATCTGGTCTGAGGGTTGACTTAGTAGGTAGACAATTGACTACAAGATCGATTAATTGACTTACTAGTTTTCAACACTGACTATTGTTTCGTCCTATTAGTTGACTGGACTATATTTGTCTTATTATTTGACTGAAATATTATATTTTAGGATTAATTATGTTTTTAGTCCTTGTAAAATTTGAAAGTTTGGTTTAGTCCCTGTATAAAAGTTTTAGTCCCTGCGAAAATTGAAAGTTTGGTTTTAGTTCTAGAGCTGGATGGGAGTTGACTGCACTGACGTGGATGCTTCTGGCGCTGACGCGACATGCCATGTGGGATGCCACGTGGCATAACCCCCCAAAAACTCATCCTTTGACCCATACCCAGATTCCCACCTGACCCGACCCGGTTTTTATTTAAATTCTTTTAAAAAAATACAAACAGCATTTACTCGTACCCTCACCCCATCCCAACCTCTCATCTCTCTCTCGAGTCCCCACCCACCCCACCCTCTCTGCCACCGCTCCTCTCCACTGCCGTCGACCTCCTCTCCCCTAAACCCAATCAATTAAAAATTAGAATTATAAACCCTAACACTCAAAATTCCCCCAAATTCAAAAACCCTACATTCAAGAACCCAAATTGAAGAACCCAATCAAAATCAAATAGCTCAAGGCGGGACTATTTTTGTGAGAATGGTGGAGAGAGGTGGCGGTGGAGAAATATTACCTTTCTGGGAAGAGGTCACAGTGGAAAGAGGTCACTGTGTCAATCTGGAGACGCGGAGGTGGGTGGCGCGGCTGAGGATGCTACTGTGTAGGGTGGACAGAATAGAGAAGAGAGAAGCACGGTGCCACGGCGGGCGAGGGCGCGGGAGAGAAGAGAGAAGCACTCTGTCAAACCGAGGGCACTCCATTAGTTTTCAATGAGATGGAATGCGACGTATGGGGGTGCGGCGACGAGGGTGGATGGGGTACGGGAGGACGACGGCGACAGAGAAGAGCCGCAGGGAGAGACACCGGTGGGGTGGGGTGGCGTGGGTAGGGCTCGAGAGAGAGATAAGAGGATGTCGACGATGACGGAGAGGAGCGGCGAGGAGAGACGATGGCGGCGGAGGGGCTGGGGTAGATGGGGGCTCGAGAGAGAGATGAGAGGTTGGGATGGGGTGGGGGTAACGGTAAAAGGGGGTTGTTTGTATTTTTTTTAAAATTTTAAATAAAAACCGGGTCAGGTCGGGTGGGAATCTGGGTATGGGTCAAAAGATGAGTTTTTGGGTTATGCCACGTGGCGTCCCACATGGCATACCGCGTTAGCGCCATAAGCGTCTACGTCAGCGCAGTCAACTCCCATCTAACTCCAGGGACTAAAACCAAACTTTCAAATTTTACAGGGACTAAAAACATAATTAACCATATATTATATTATGTCTTTGTCTAGTTCAAAAATATACTTAATTAACATGATAATGCTAATCGTTGTTTATTATATTGAAAGACAATATTCTGTATTATGGAAAAATAGGATGTTACATGTTTCCCCACCATCAGCACGATCTTCATGGAACATATCTTCCCGTGGCCTTCAATGGTAGGTTTTAGAGCCCTCTTGTTGGATGCAATAACGGGGCGATTAAAATTGACCCCAGCTACTAATTTAGGACTCACCAAATTGGAGGCATGTTCCGTAGGCAGGCGATGTGCGGTGGAAGAGGTTGGATCAATAGTATCAAGTGCTCTATGGAGTCTAGGATTTCTAACAAGCAATGTTGAATGGCTGGAGGCATGACAAACATGGTGGGGGAGGAAGAGGAAAACGAGGTGCACAAGACAATTAGAAACAAAATGTACAAGGCGAGGTAGGTTGCACAAGAGGCGAGCATAGCAACAAGAGGGTTGACACTAGGCGACGACCTTCTAAGATGAGGAGGTGAAGAGCAGTTATGTACAGTGCCACTGCTCTTCTCCTAGGATTTTTCAGGGGGGATTGTAAGTGTTCTATAGTAATATGATCAGAAAGATATTACCTAGCATGTGATGGCAAAGCCTAGTTATGCAACGACTTTGGAGACAATATTGTATGGTGTAAAACGTTGATGAGACGATGGCGGCGATTACCTACAAAGGTACTCCGATGCTCGAGTAAGAATTTGTATGAGTTAGGGTAAATTGTAATGGGATGAATACGTAACCATAGCTTTGTGGTTGAATTATCCTTTTATACTTGGGTTAGTTACATACTTCGTAACTTGTACGTAAAGTCATGTAGGGTAAGAAATCGGTTACATGGATCCTAGAGATCGCGCGATTCAGCTAAGGGTTGTTAACCCAATTTTATTATTTATCCTTACGTGCTCCTTTTCCTAAGTGCATGCATTATACACGATCTAAGGCATTACATGGGCCCTTAGATCCTATTGGGCTTAAGTTGGAGTCCGCGCACACAACGTTGGACCTGTGACGATAAGCTACTTAGCTGTTATTATACTATTCGAAAAAATTTATGTTTAATAATACATAAGTAGATGAAAGCGTGAAACTATTTTACCCGTCTATAAATCAAATTTGATCTTTTTAATAATGATGCAAGTTACTTCCTAGGAAAGAACGTCTTTAATTAATTAAGTGGATGTGGGTCACTCAGTCCCAAGATCTTGTTTCGCTTTTGTTGCTAAATTTGTGTTCATACTCACACCCATAAGTTCATAATGGATGATTCATTTCCATTATCAACAATACGCAAAGCAATGCTAAAAATGAATATTTAAACTACAATGTATAGACATCATGATCGATTCGTAGACTTTGTTTGGATGGAGATAAAGATACAGAAAATTAATTAAATTAACGGTTCAGAAAACAAAATGGCTTTGTACATCGTAGGCTTTTTTTTTTTTTTTCCCCTGCTGGAAACCCTTTTGTGTTTGTTTGCGGAGTAGGACTCCACAACCAAATTCTCATCATCATGGTGTATATTTGTTGGTATTAATCTTTAGAATTTATACACACTCTGAAACCCATTCTGAAGACAGCATGATTTTCCACAGGCAAAAACAACCAAAGACACCTCATATCGGAGGATAAGGATATTTAGATATATTCCAACAAACTCGATACGTGGAAGTGGAATGTTCCAGATGAAAGAGATTATCTTCAGTGTACTTATTCTATGGGATAGTTACGCGAGAGCAAGTGAGAAGAAAAAAAAATTATAGAAAAAAAGTGAAAAATAAAGTATGTGCTAGGGTAGAATACAAAGGGGGCGTGGGGGGGGGGGTGTTTGGGTTGTTTATATACGATGGAAATGATATGCTTGACTAACACCTTATTTATCATTAGATAAGACATTGTTAAAGTATGAACTCTATTGAGATTTCATCCAATAACGGATGTCGTTTGAGTCGATACGATTTCTCATACTTCTCGTTGTTTTATTCAAAATAGAAGATGGTAGATATTGTCTAGACTATAATTAATTTGATTTTTCTTTTTTATAGTTGGTAATTCTTATAGAAGTGGAGAATGATAAAAAAGAGATCATAAAAATATTGATTAGTTATTACAAATTTGATTAGCTGGCTTTAATTAGACGTTATGAAAAGGGCTAAAGGTAAATGAAAGGGTCCTATGTGAATAGGATAACCAAGCAAAGTGTGACATTTTGAGACGGAATAACTAAATAGGGTGAGGGTTGGGAGTCATGATTATTTCTTTTTCTCGTTCTCTTCGCTAGTTTGTTGTTGTTGGGCGTTTAGCCTTGTTTACCCAAAAAAAAAACTACTTGAGAAAATTAAAATTATACATTAAATGAATTAATAAGTTATAGTTATGATATATTTTGTTAATTGAAAAATAGATAAATTCTTACTCTATCATTTTAGAGATAAGCCCATTCTAAAGATTTTCTTTCCTTTCTCCAATAGTATTTACTTCTAATTTTAATTGATTAAAACATAAATTTATTCTTTTAAATAATAACTTTCAGAAAAAAAATATGAAACATTGGAGTTATGCATCCGATTCATTTCACCATAGCTAAACAACAACAACGGATTAACTGTTGAGCGTGAGAAATCACAAGAGAAGAGAGAATCTTATCTTGCCAACACCAATCAAAACCCCTTCGCTGATGTGGCTTGACTTACTTAGCTTATCTTCTGTACTGATTTGTCGAAATGATAAAAAACATTGGATATAATTGAAATAAAAGCTTTTACAATTATAATGCAGCTCCAAATGACATATCAGTTCCATGTTAGTTAGGTGGCATTCTGAACAAACTGTAAATAACAAACAAGTGGTTGAATAAGTGATATGTTGAAATTTTTGTGTGGATTAGCATAAGTTAATTAATAATTCAGATTAATAATATGTCCAAATAATTAATATTATTTTGTTAAGTTTAATTATTTTATAATCATTATTGTTATTGGACCTCTTATTTTTAAGCAATGTTTATTAGTGAGTTTAATGATGGGTCTCTGTGTTTGGACTTATTAAAATGAGAAGACTTGACACATCATATTCTTTCACATAGGCAGGGTGCCTTGCTCTTAATTAACTATATATAAGGTGTTTGGTTGCCGCATTGAAACTAACACACACAAACCTATTATAGAATAAAAGTAGTAATTAAGCTCTCCTCCAATCGTGCTTTAGATTTCTCTCGAGCCAACTATGGATTCGTCATTCTTGACCATTCTAGGTATTCTTAATACCAATATTTGATATTGTGGTTATTATATTGTTACACATGTTATAATCAATGTTTAATTAATTCATAAAATTTTTGGATTATTGTTTATCTATTATAGAATCATAAAAATTCCTTCATGATAAACAACTTAACCTCTTCTAAGAATGAAAACGCAAGTTTGATTTTTGAAAAACACACTTATTGGAAGGGAAAAGAATCTTTAATGCTCCATTCCAAAATTTACGAGACCAATACATAGTAACGACCCTAATTAAATAAAGGCCAAAATAATAACTGGTTCAATGAGTGGTGCCCATGCTTAGTATAAATAGGGAAAACGGGGATCAAATGAGGTATGAAAAATGATGATGTCAAGGCCCCTCTCCCACTCTAGGCTCTCTTGCTTATCTGATTAGGGAATTCTCTTCCTTTTTTTATCTCTTTATCCATTTGCTATTTTGTAAGTTTCATACCAAAAATACACAAAATACTAAAAATACAGTTACATTTCCAAATTCATCATTCTTCTCATTCATCATACTATTACAATCTATACTCATTACAAATGGTGCCTTCATTAGCCACCATGCCAACTTCAACTTTCCATGGTGGAGAAACCAACTCAACCTCAAAAACAAAGAAATCAAAAGAGAAAATCCCTATGTTTGATTGTGAAAATGGCTAGCTATTGGTGGATGATCTGTGCAGGCCAATTTTGGGATGCTAGGTTAATAGCGAAGCCACAAAGACTACTGGAAGCAGCAGTTGGACTAACTGGGCGAGCTCTCACTTGGTTCCAGTTATGGCGTCGACATAATCCAACAACAGAGTAGATGCTCTCCGAGGTAGCGTTCCTCTATCATTACTAACCAGATTTTAGATCAATTTTGCCTGACATTGAATAGAAGCAAGTTTTCGATTGGGAAATTCAATTGGAAGAAACAATCACAGCTCTGAAATCAATAATACCAGATCCAAAATCAAAAATAGAGGAGTAAGAAGATGGAGCAATATTAGATCTAACACCAATTTCAGAAGAAGAAGATGCAAAAATAGATATCACAAAATCAACAACCCAAGCAGATCCATATTTCACAATATTTTTAGATCAAGGATTGAAAATTACCAAACAACAACAAATCAACGGCAATCAGGAATTGAAAATCACAGGTCCATCAATACAAATCGACACCAACAACTCAGAAATTAAAGAATCATAGTAGTAAGAAGAAGGGAAACTAGATTTGCTCACTAGGATGGACGATCACAAATCATTAGATCTGGGGTCAGATCTTCCAGAGGAGAAGAGGCGGAAACAATCGCCTAAGCCACTGGATTCACTTACTTCCATCAAATCGGTGGTCACTAATACGTAGAAGAAGAAGGCAATGAGGTGGTTGTCGAGGGTCCATTGGTGGTGGACATAGGAATTGATTTGTATAGTGCCATCAATGACAACGCTTGTGGATGCAACAATGACAAATCAAAACTTGAATGCGGGAGAAAGGTGGTGGCAGCCATGGGAACGCGTCCTGGGACAACGATGTTAACAACACTTGCACATTGGTGGAGTTCTTCAGGTAACAAAGGTGCATGGGGTAGAGACAGTGTGGTGTGTGTGTATACATGCATATATCTGAATAGATAAACATATAAATAAGTTAGAAGGTAGATCTGAGAAATAACTGCTGAATAATAAATCTGGTTCTGTCTGCAGCGTGTGCCCAACTCTAGTGGAGGGGTGCGATGACAGATGTCTTTCGATCCTCGATTCAAGGGAACCTTAGCTCAACCTTGCTTCGTTAGAAAAAATCCTCACGGTTACGGGTACACTGGAACCCGGATACTGAATCTGTGAGGGTACACATACCCTTAATCTGTGAAGCCTTGCACTCTATATTTACCTGAATCTATGAGTGTACACATACTCTTAAGCTATCTAACTCTGAGTCTTATTTATGGGGACACTAACCCCATACTGAAATGAGTCATCTATCCACAGGTATACTGTTTGTGAAGTCTTTTAGATGAGCTAGATTAATTATCCAAGTTGTTAGGTCCTAAGTCTACTAATTATGGAAGGTAGTATTCCTAGTAAGTCTAGTCTTATTCACTTGTCTGAGATTAAGGACTGAGATCACATACTTAGGGGGGTTCCCAGGTAAGAGAGGTGTGTCACAATGAACAACTTAAGTACCAAGTCTTTACATTGCCAGAACCTTCCCTTAGTTAGGGTCCTTCCTTAACTGGAGTCTTTATTAGGGTCTGTTATATAAGACTAACCATACAGTTCTAAAGGTATCATCATGCATCATATAATCATAAGTCCTAGCATATTATCATAAGCATGTCATCATGTCAACATGGTAATGAACAAATAGTAATATAAATGTTGTAAACATAACTGACTCCAAGCGGTGTAGCGTTGACACCTGGAAAGGCCAACAAACACCACACCATTATAAACCCATAAGGAACATAATTGTAGGCTCTGCAGTAGCAATTTGGCATCGCTACAGTGATATGGCATTGCCACGGCGATTGTGGACTGCCATAGGGCAACCACTACCAAAGTAGCAGCACCAAGGCTTACTACCCTAGGTCATCCTTAAAAAGATTGGCTACGTACCCTAGGTGAAGGCATTGCGTCTTCACAGAAAAAGGAAAAAAAGATGAGTGAGGAACTCCGCACTATAGGGGGATGAATCTGAAGCTTTGAGCGAGTTGAAAAGGGAGAGGAGAGCTCTATTTATAGGTAGAGAGGTAGCTAAAAGGGCGGGTTATGCCCTCTCCAAGCCCAGGAGGTGCAGATTAGGATTTTTGATAATCGCCAAGTCGTTGTGTGCATCATTGCAGCGCAATATGGGAGCTGCAGCGCGCCTTTTGTCCCTCGTCGCTGCAATGCACCTCTGAACGCAACTTGGGTCTTCATAGTGCAATTGGTGCTTAAGCTAATATAATCTCATAGAACCATGATTATGGAGAACTAGTTCTTATTTTGGCTCAAATCTTAACTTGAAATGCGATTGTGATTCTATTAAGTAAAATTGCATACTAGTGATACGTTGGTATAGCTGGTAAATCAATCATCAATGAGAACTTAACTTTTCAAGAACGCCAACAACAACCATCAATCTGCAGAACTCCTTACACAGGTAATTTTAATCAATTGTTTAAAGTTCTACTTGAAATCAACATCCACAAACAAAAAATCTCCCAATTTTATTGTTCAAGATTAACTAAAATTCTTCCTTGAGAGACAACTTGAGTTAGGCCCTATACTACCCTTTTAATCTAAGGAAAAATTAGTTTTATAAATTTAATTTGATACCGCATTAAAATCAAACAACATTTTGGTGCGGCTATCACTGATCAAGGGGGCTGTGTCAACAACAAATGAGAATTACAGTTGGGCTTCTACCGCTGTATATCATCTTCTAAAATTTCTTATTTTTGAACAAAATGAAGGGAAGAATTTTAGCATTACATATTATAAGCAATGGGACCTTGGTATATATTGCTTGGACCTTGAGGACAATGTCTATTTTACAGGGGTAAGCAATGTAACGGACCTAATTAAATAAATGCTCAAATAATAATTGGTTTAATGGGTGGTGTTCATGCTTATTATAAATAGGAAAAAGGGGAATCAAATGAGGTATGAAAAATGATGAAGTCTCCTCTCTCTCTCTAGGCTCTCTCTCTCATCTGATTGTGAAATTCTCTTCCTTGTCTATCTCTCTATCATTTTCCTATTTTGTAAGTTTCATACCAAAAATACACAAAATACTAAAAATACAGTTACATTTCCATATTCATCATTCTTATTTCTCATTATCACACTATTACAATCTATACTCATTACAAATATCTCCGATATTAGAAAGAAAAAACCAGTAAATCAAAACTAAAAAGAGAAAAAAAAATAATGGTAATTAAGTGTATACCAATATATAATATGTAATATGCACTAGTTGCCCACACGCAAGTGGTGATGCAAATTACAAATTACAAATCCAAATTAACCGCGCTTTAAATAAATGCTCTATACATCAGATGCTACTAAGTAAGAAATTAAACACATTTGTTTGAAGTGGGAAACACCTGTCTTTATACATATCATTTCAGCAAGCTAGAATAATATTACCGCAACAACTGTTAAAGCTACATAATTGCACACTAGTTTAGTGAAGACTAAAATTAAGAAGAATCTTCTGAATATGTGTGCTTTTCACTCTACTGCTAATGGTGTTATTCAAAAGGATAGATGAGTGGCATTTTTACTTGACAGAGATGTAACGATGTCCAAGCTTTTCTTGTTTGTTGCCTGACACAACGATAGAGGATGAATACGGATGATTAGAATAATTTTCTTAATTCAAAAAAAAGGAAGACCTCTATTTTTAAAAATTACTCTTGAGATAATAAAATAAAGACTATTTTTTTTATCTCAATCCATAGAAATGATAACATTTATGGAATATATATAATAATCTAAAACATTTTCTAATAACACATTACTTTCTAATTTGTTCTCAAGAATATTCTTTTAATATTCTTGTCATCATACGTTTTATTTCTAGAACATTCATATTTATCTTAATATTATCACTTATTACACAACTAATGCATCTAATTTTTTTAATTACGGAATACAATAATACAATCTTGTATTGACATATTATGAGGTAAGAGGTTTGGGCAGAATGCATGAGGTTCTAAGTTCAAAACCTCATTCAATATAATGTAATTTTTGAAGTACCAAAAAAAAATTATGAGAAGAGTAATATTATGTGTAAGTGTAAAAATTTGTATTTACTCACATTCTATCTATTATTAGATAAAACTTTAATGAAACTCACACTTCAACGAGATTTCATTTAATGATATATAAAATTTGAGTTAGCATAGTGTCCCACACCAATTAAGTATAAATAACATTTTTCATGAGATAATATGAGAAATTACATGCTGTTTAAAAGTTTAACCACGTTGTTAATGTAAAGTTTTACAATATCGTCTAATGTGCTATATATTAGGTAAGCAAGAGCAGTTACTTTCTGTTGTAATGGATGCATGCCGCAATACAAGTGGGGATGACCATGTAGAAAACAGGAAAGAAAAGACCAAAAATAAGACTGTAAAAGATAAAATCGATGACCTCAAGCACAAACTCAAGGTGATCTATGTTAATTCGAGTTTAAAAGATAACACAGAAGGAAAAAAATTAGAACAAGTGAACAAAGATTATGAAAAGAAAGAATAGAAAATATATCTGCCCATTTTTTTCGTGGAAAAATTTTAAGCACTAGTTCTAATGAGATTACATGTTAATTAAGCCACCGGTTTTGCAGATAATGCTAAACAGAACCATCAAAGGCGTTGAACAAGGCAGCAAGCTATCAAAGACCAAGGTTAGTTCAGTTACACACAACATTGGAACAAATATGCCTTAGATTCGATTCCTAAATTCCCGAGCGGGTGGGTGGGTGACTCGATAACCCAGAATCATGCCTTGATCCTAAATTAAGACAAGCCTTTCCTTCAATCTAAACTTTTCATCATTGAAAAAAAAACGAATCATCATTGTTGATCATAACTTCAAATTATGAACTGAACTAGCTATACTTCAATGTAGACTACGAACAAGGGACAAGTATATATACATTTGTGTAAACAACAAACTGTAAAACACAAAATCACTAGGAAAACATCGATATCAGGGTGCAAATGGCGGTCATTAATATTGTCTGAACGTTAGATTGAGGCGGCCAGGAGAAAGCAAAGTATCTTTCAGCAATTCCGTTGGGGCTGAATCTGGTATGATTGATGACACGCCATGGTAAACATGTCGAGATTCACCACCGAATATCAACACATCTCCTGATTCTAGAAGCACATTCCCTGCCTTCTCCACATCCCTCTGGTCCCCGTAAAGAAATTCCGCTGAATCGCCAATGGAGAAGGACACAACAGGCAACCCTTTTCGGAGACTTTCTCGGCTTTCATCGCAATCCTGCATCAATTAGTTACAAGACAGAAACAAAAAAGACAATTGTTTGTCAAACCATTGCTACCATCATCAAATAATACATTTCGAACAAAAACTTGAGTTTTCTAGCCAAAAATCACCACATTCAATATACACTTAAGCGAAGAGTACAAAGCTTGAAGTCCAATCAACAAAAATGCAATCTAAAAAACAATGAAAAGTGGCAGGGTAGTGTAACAAGAGCTAACCTGATGTAGACCAAGCCTTCCATAGGTATTATAAAAATTGACTATGCATATATCAGGCGATATTGAAGGGAGTATGTCCTCCACATAGGTTACTCCACATTCCTTTTGTATTAGACAATGTGCTTCTTGTATTGCTCTTATAACCAACTCACTGAAGGTGCGAGGAATACTATGTGGCTCGCTACCGTCAACTAGCCGTTTATTTCCATATTTCCTGGTTTGAGGATCCCAGTCCAAACCAAGGCACATCATCTGCAATCGGAGTTTTGCTCCATCTGCATAACCTGGTCGGTAGAATCCCCCAGGACCAAGACCAAGCTTGCGACAAATTTTCACTATTTCCACCTACAATTATCAGAATATTCTCATAGAATTAAACTAACAAGCTATGGATCTTTCTTTTTCAATCAAAAGCAGCTGAGTTATGGTGCAATATTCATGATACATGGGCAAGTTTATGTCAAAGCCAGAAATTCTCATGGCCTAGCAGCATCATGCTAGATATGTTTTGAATGACACAATGAACGACATCACAGTCTCTACCTTAGGAAAAATTAGTGCATGGTCTGGAGCATATCCACCATGGCGCTCCAGAACCATACAATAATTTCTCTATGAATGCAATGCATAACTCCAAGTACAAGAAATTGTAGCAATACCCAGGTAAAAAGAGTGCTTGCACCCTGTGTATCATCTTACATATAGTGTTGGCTATTCAGAAATATCTCTTCTAATGTCTACCATGGTATTCACCATAAATTGCAATTTCTACTTTTGCGATACTAGTGGCATCTTAGAAGATCAGAGAGAGTAATAGTAGCATCCAAAGCGAAGCAAGTGATGATTAAGTACCTGTTCATCATGGGTTATGTAATGTTTCAGGAGAACCATACCGGGCCTCAGTATCCTCTCTTTTGCCCCTTCATCCTGCAACTCAATGCAGCTTTCCTTGTTCTTTTCATGCAATGCATCTCCTATTAAAGCAGGATTCCGATTTCCATGAAAGCAGATATCAAATGGTTTAAACTTTGGCAAACTATCTGCATAATTTAAAATATTGGGTCGATTATGCGATCTATATGCAGAGGCAGCCGTCATCTTCCCAAAATGACTACGTCGATGTGATTCATCATGGCGGCCGGTATAGTTTGTTGCTGGCAATGTCTTGTTATGTGATAAACTACCATTTTCAGAACTGGGAGTAAAACTAGATTTACAACAGTTATCCCTACTGGATTGGGCCGACCCTAAGTCAACTCGAGTTCTCCCCCTGAATTTGCTGCTTTCAGAAACAATATTATTCGGTGGAGAAGGAAAATGATCAGACCTAGATGGATTGCGTCTAGTTGAAAACGGGCGTGACTGATTCCTCGTATTCCTACGATGTAGCGGCACAAGAATGCTGCCAACCATTATATATTCTTCTCTGTCTCGAAAAGCATCAGCTAATGGCATAACCTGAATTTGATTCATAGAAATTAAAATGAAGAAAGGTAAACAGAGGTATTGGCTTAGTGCTAGCTGAAAATGTAATCTTGATTGTAGCACAGAAAGCATAGTAAATACATTATCTTTGGTCCTGCAAACCATATGCCCATAGCCAAGTCAAGGAAAATACACGCCCAAACATAAACAAATAAAGCAAAACATTAATACCAAATACACACAAATTAACAGACATTTTCGGGATATTTTTGTACGAGACATGAGCTAAAATTCCTAGACACCTGAAATTTTCAACAAGCACCCAAGGAAAGGGTTAGATACTAGCATCTGAATAGAAAGACTCGTCTTATTCGAACTCATTTGACCTGAGATATTATAATATTGACTCAAACTTATTTACTATTGGATGAGATTCTTCCAGGGTCACACCTCATTGAGATCACATCCAATAATTAATGAGTTGTGAGTCGATTTGGTATCAAAGATCAAATGAATACAAATGCATTATGTCACATAGAAACTATGAATCGTCGCAAAAGGACCCAAGTTAGAGCCTCTGCCAATACCATCACTAAAAAGGCAAAGCTTATCAAAGAGTTATTTTTCTAAAAAATTAAAGGCTTCACTTTAAAGAAGTAAGTAAATAAATAGAGTTATTTATTTGCATAAGAGAGAGTGAGAGCTTACGGGTTCATTGCGCATAGCAGAATCTCCACTTACTGAAGACTTGTTGTAGTCCATGTCGTTGTTTTTGGGCCCTTCGTGAAAAGGCGAAGAAGAAAACATGGGGGAAATATGGCAGAAAACGCGGCAAAGGAGGGAAAAGGGAGGTGGAGGAGGAGGAGGAAGAAGAAACGACGCCGTGTGAGAGAAGTTTCGTTTAGCAGGAGAGAGCATGGTGTTGGTGGGAAGGTAAATATAGAACAAGTAATGAATGAATAATCAGTGAAGTGAAGTGCTTCGGTGACTGTGAGCCTCCTTCTCGATGCGGCGTGGTAACCGAAGCGATTGGATTTCGGTAGTAGTTCGCTTCCTTGGCGGCGGTCGATTGGCTGCCGCCTCACTTCACTTGAGTACGGCTGTTCCTTTCTTTCACTCTAACGGTCAAACCAAAGACCAAACCAAATCCCTTTAAGAGTTTAAGCACTTAATTTATTAATTTATAAATGATGATTTCTCAGAGTAAATATTTTATGTAATTTAATTTATTTACTTTTATGATTTTAAAATAAAATTTGTTTAATTTTATTATTATTTCTTGATTTAATATGACATATTAATGGATTATATAATTTAATGTGATAAATTAATATTTTTTAATATTTGTAGAGAAATTCATTGTAAGTTAAAATGATACTTAAATTTCTAAACCTCTTATAAGTTAGTTTTTTCAATGATTTAACCAATGAAAAATTTATTATGATCAGATACAATATGAAATAATAACAAAATTAGATAAATTTCGTTATAAAAAAATATCAAAATTTGATCAATTAAATAGTATAGGGTATTTATTCATGAAGTAAGTGAGAAACCACATTTATAAATTAATTTATTAATTTTTATGAATTTTACTTTTTTTTTAATTCTAAAAATATTACATGTCAAAGAGTAAATACGTTGATTTATATAGGATGATTTGTTTGAGAGACACATTTGTCAAATTGTCGAACGATTTATCTAGATTACTTGTCACTTTCTAAATTACATGACATTATAGTATTCGATGCATAAGGAAACTACCTACGTGGTGTTGGCATGGAACATGTGTCTCAAAGTGCAGCTCGAGTGGCAGTAATTGATAGGCTAGGAGAGGGGGTGATGGGAGTAAAAGAATAGACGGGGGGATTTAGGCAGCAAAGCAGGCTCAACCAGTACCTCGACCACACCAGGAATAACACAAATGTTATGCGCTTCTTCCTCCGGTTGTGGCTCTTGAAACACCATCTCTGTATCAGATTCATCATCGAGAATGACGAACTGTGGTGTCTCTTCTACCAAAACCGCTAAAGGCCCACCGTCATCAATGATGTCAAATGATGAGTCTTCACACACAACCTCATTATCTTGGTGATCCTCTCCCCAATGCTCACTAGATGTACCCATGGTTTCATTAGTCTTCAACTGATTTATCTCATATTACAACTGTTGCAAACCTGCATCAAATCGTCATTGGGATTCTTGTATCATTCTCAACACTACCTGCAACATCTTCATCTCCTCTTGGGAGGGTTTTGAGTTTGTTGTTGGTAAGGAGGATGTTGGTAAGATGATTCTAACGTGGACTGGCAATATGTAGGCTTTGGTGAGTAAGAATATAGTGGATATGGGTCATGTGGGTATGTGGAAGTTTCAAGTGGTGGTGGTTGGTAGTGGAATACATCAGTTGGATAGGAGAAGGGAGGATAAGGATCGAGAGAAGGTTGGTAAGGGTAGGACGGTAAGGTTATCACCCCACATCAGCTCTCAAGTGGTCTTCCCATTGTTGTTCAGACAACTCGGCGATATGGCACTGCAAGGTTTGCAATGCCCTCTGACCTATGTCCCTAGGCAACCTAAACACTTCCTTCAGTCTTTGAGAATGCCTCTTATTAAAATATCAAAATCTGCTCCATTACCTGAAAAGTAATAAACATTAGACCACTGTTAACTAGAAAAATTGTTAGAGTACATGATAGTACATTTTAGGGACACAAATAAGAAGTAAGAAAAACAAAAATATTTTTTTTTTGTTTTTTGTTTTTTTAAGGGATGAGAATAAAAAAAAACAAAAATAATAAAATTTAAACTCTTTTTTTAAAGAAAATAAAAGAAAAGAACACAAAATAAGAAAATAAAGAAATAACAAAAATTAAATGATAAAAAGAAAAAGAAAGAAAATAAATAATAAAATTATAAAAAAGAAAAAAAGAAGAAAAAAAAGAATTGGCCAAATTGCTTCCCCGGCAACGATGCCAAATTTATCACGTCTCACGCGAGATGTATTTATATCTCGCACGAGATGCTCTCCAGAATGTCAATCATTGCTCTTTGTAAGCTTCAATTCGCGCGAGACACTTGAGACTCCTTAAGTCTCGCGTGAAATGCTCCATTGTTTCATAATTGACTCTTTTCTTCCATTCCTTGCTCCTTTAGCTCCCCTTCTTGCTCTAACACTCAATTACTTGTGATTTTAACAACTCAAACGCAAGATGTTAAACGCATAGGTTACTTGAGACAATTAAAAATCATTTAAAAACGATTCTTAAACTATAGTTTTCTCAATTATGCTCATAAAAGGACAATTATGTTAATCTTATCAATTAGCCATTAAAATCGCATAATTCTAGGCTGCAGTGCTCAATTATGGAGTATAAAAATGTCAGATAAAATCCCTCTATCACCTACAACCCCCGCCACCACTGCACCACAACACCACAACCATACCCCTGCCATTTCCTTACGCCCCAGCTACCATTGCCCTTGCCATAGTCCCCATTGTCATTGCATTGTCATCGTCGCTCTTGCCACACCACCGTCCCCGCCCATGCCACTACCGCTAGTATTTTTCTTGTCTCTTCTATTTTATTTGATTTTGACTAAACTGGATTGATTATATTTTGATATTGTTATTGCGTTATTGTCATTTTTTATCTATGATTTATGTGTATTTTCATAATTTATTTTAGTATATTTTAGGGCTAGAATATATGTTATGTTTATGTTAATTGAATATATTTAGGATTTGTGTTAGGTTTATGTTAATTTGAGTATATTTAGGGTTTGTGTTAGATTTATGTTAAGTTGAATATATTTACTATTTGTGTTAGATTTATGTTAAGTTGAATATATTTAGTATTTGTGTTAGGATTTGGAATTTGAGGATATTTAAGAGAATGTTCTTAACGAGTATTACTATTTTATTAACTTGTATTTTCACAATCTTTTTAGGATATGATAAAAAAAAAATTGGCCTCCACCTCCCTTCCACATTCAGAGGCACCTCTCTCATAGTCATGGTCACCATTCGTAGATGGTCTCAAACGTCAAATTGGTCTCCTAGAAAGGATTTATGATCTAGATGCGCAGGGAAGAAATCGTTCTCTGCCAATAGATGGTTTGCCATCATTAAATTAGGGGTTAATAGTTTTAAGGTTCTACCATGAATATCATAATAGGCAATTACCCTTTGCCAAAGATGATCAGGTCTACAATCTGCTAGTAAATGTCCAAGTCTCTAACAATAATAGTGTAATGTATACTGTAAGATTAAATTAGGTTTTATTTAGTCGTTAGAGCCTTAGGGAAGGAAATCCTCTGCCAACAAAAGACACAAGCAGATGGAAAAGTCTGTGGCGATAATAATGTTAAGATCAAATTAAGTTTTATTTACTAGTTGTAAGGTAGAGAATAATTTAAGGTTTTATGATTTTTAAAATAAAGAACATGGTATATGGTTTGGTTATGTTGATTAATAATAATATATATTTTTATTTGTGTATTAATTATTTTAGATATTTCTATATATTTTTTAGCATTTTAATTTTAACTTTTTTTGGGTATTTTCGACGAGTACATCCGTCGTTAACATTCTCCCAAGCATCATTTTTGATACTCGTTATTGACGGATATATTTGCCACTAATTATTGGTGGATTCATTATATGTCGATAACTAGTTACCGATGAGCTTATTATTGTCAGATAGTATCCAACAAAAATTTGCCGGAATGTTTTAAATCTATTGGTAATCCATAAAAACCCGTCAATAGAGAACGATTTTTTAGTAGTGAGAGTAGTGTTTTGAATGAAGAAATCAGAAGAAAATCATAGGGTTCATCTTCTACACAATTGTATGTTTTTGTTTCTTAGTCTAGGGGAAGAAGCAACAATTGGGGTCCTAAAAACAGAGACCATATATAGTAGGAGCAAGTCCATAGTTAGGTACAAAAATGTTGAGTGTCAATGTTGTCATAAAAAAGGGCACATACATAAATATTGTAGGAAGTTGAAAAAGGATAATATGAAGTTTATCAAAGACAAGTGCAACAAAAAAAATGAAAACAACAATGAAGATAGAGTCAATGCAACTTCTGATGACTTCCTTCTAGTTGAGGAGTGTGAATCTGTGAACTTTGTTGATAATTCTACTAATTGGGTAATTAACAGTGGCGCTTCTATTCATGTCACATCTAGGAGGGATTTGTTTGCATCCTATACTCCGGGTAATTTGGTGATATAAAGATGGCTCATAAAGGTGTAGCAAAATGTGTTGGTATTGGAATGGTTTTCTTGGAAGCTCACGAAGGGTTCCATAGTTGTGGCTAGAGGTACTAAGCACTCTATACTTTTCTTAACTCAAACAAAAGTTATTAAAGATGTTGTTAATGTAGCTGAGTTTGTTGATGGAATTGATTTGTGGCACAAAAGGTTATGTCATATGAGTGAGAAAGGTATGACTATGTTAGCCGAAAAGAATGTGTTGTCTGGCATTAAAAATGAACATTTGCATAAAAGTTCTAGTTTCTTTGCTGGGAAGCAAAACAAAGTTTCTTTCAAGAATCATTTGCCTTCAAGGAAGTCATAGATACTTGAGCTAGGGCATTCAGATGTATGTGGTCCTATGAAGACAAGAACGTTTGGAAGGGCTACTATTTTGTCACATTTATTGATGATCATTCCAAAAATTTATGGGTTTATACGTTGATGACCAAAGACAAAGTTTTGGGTGCGTTCCAACAATTTCAAGCTTTAGTTGAGAGAAAAACAAGGAAAAAGTTGAAATGCATTCGTATTGACAATGGTGGTGTAGGTGGGGCCATTTGATGCTTATTGCAAAGAGTATGGAATCAGACATCAAAAAACTCCTCCAAAGACTCCTCAGTTGAATGGTTTGGCTGAGAGGATGAATAGAACATTGGTTTAGCGTGAGGTGCTTCTTATCAGAAGCTGAATTGCCAAACTCCTTTTAGAGTGAAGCTTTCAGCATTGATGTTCATGTCCTGAATCGAACACCAAGTGTTCCTTTGTAGCATGAAGTGCTAGAAAAGGTTTGGACAGGTAAAGATGTTTCTTATGATCATTCGAGAGTCTTTGGGTGCAAAGCTTTTGTTTATATTCCCAAATATGAAAAATCCAAACTTGATATGAAGACTAGGCAATGTCTTTTTGTTAGCAATGACATAGATGAATTTGGCTACAAGTTCTATGATCCTATTAGCAAAAAGATGATACGAAGCAAGGGTGCTATGTTTGTTGAGGATCAAACATTGAAAGGTGTTGACAAAGCAGAAAAGCCAGGTTCAGCCTAGTGATGATATCTCAGACTTGGATATTACTCATTCTATGCCTATGATAGAAGATGGTAGAACTAAAGCTCAATATGATCAACAAGACACAAGTATAGGTGAAGATGGAACATTTAATCCTTTTTATGATGAAGTTGGTGATAATGCTCATGATGAACAACCAACTTTGGAAATCGCTGTAAATTCACTTAAAAGGTCTACAAGAGATAGAAAGCCTTCATCAAGGTACTTAGCACATTAGTTTGTCTTGTTGATTGATGGGGGAGAACCTGAATACTATGAAGAGGCTATGGAAGATTGATACAAAGCTCAGTGGATTGAAGCCATGCGAGATGAGATGAAGTCTTTACATGATGATACCTATGAGTTGGTAAAGTCCTAAAGGCATGAGAGCTTTGAAGAACAAGTGGATATTCAGGATCAAGAATGAAGAACACAACTCTAAGCCTCATCTCAAAGCTAGGTTGATTGTCAAAGGATTTAGCCAAAGAAAAGGTGTTGATTTTGAGGAGATTTTTTCTCTTGATGTGAAGATGTCTTCTATTCATGCAGTGTTTGCTTTAGCAGCTTCTCTTGACTTAGAGATTAAGCAGATGGATGTAAAGATGGCTTTTCTTCATGGTGACTTAGGAAAAGAGATATAGATGGGGAAACCATAAGGTTTTGAAGCTAAAGGAAAAGAAGATTATGTATGCAGGCTTAAGAAGAGCCTCTATGAGTTAAAGCAGGCTCCAAGACAATGGTACAATAAATTTGAATAAATTATGGGGGTGCATGGTTACCATAAGACAAATTCAGATCATTGTGTGTTTGTTCAGAAATTTGCAAGTGATGATTTATCATTCTTTTGCTTTATGAGGATGATATTTGGATTGTGGGCAGAAACGCTTCTAGGATTCATGAGCTAAAGAAACAATTGAGCAAGTTATTTGATATGAAGGATTTGGGTCATGCAAACCGATTTTTGGACATGATGATTACTCGAAATCGAGATTCTAGGAAGTTTTATTTGTCACAAAAGAAGTACATAAAGAAGGTGCTTTAAAGGTTTGGCTTGGATGGGGCTAAACTTGTAGCTAGTCCTCTTGATCCTCATTTCAACTTAAGTACTAAGCAATGTCCGACTACTGATGAAGAGAAACAAAAAATGGAGAGAGTTCCTTATGCCTTAGCTGTTGGAAGCTTGATGTATGTCATGGTGTGCACTAAACCAGACATTGCTAATGTAGTTGGTATGGTGAGTCATTTTCTTTCAAATCCAAGTAATGAGCATCAGAATGTTGTGAAATGGATTATGAGATACCTTAGAGGTACAACCAATTTGAGACTTGCTTTTGGTGGTGAGAAACCTATGTTAGTTGGCTTTACTGATGCAGATATGGCAAGAGATGTTGATTCTCGAAAATCTACTCCAGGTTATTTGGTCAAGTTTGTAGGAGAGCTATAACATGACAATCAAGGCTACAAAAGTGTGTTGCATTTTCTACCTTAGAGGCAAAGTTTATTGCAGCAACTGAAGCTTCTAAAGAGTTGTTGTAGATGAAAAACTTCTTCTAGGAGCTTGTATTCAAGCAAGATCGTTATGTGTTGTTTTGTGATAATCAAAGTGTCATTCATCTTAGTAAGAATTTTACCTTTCATGAAAGGTCTAAGCATATTGATGTCAGTTATCATTGGATATGAGATGTGTTAAATTCCAAGTTGATGGAATTGGAGAAAATTCATATTGATGATAATGGTACTGATATGTTGACAAAGGCATGGAAGGATGAAACATGTTTTTGATAGCCGAGTTGACGAGGAGCTCCGCGTAGTCGAGAAGGGAGAGATTTGTTGGGTTGGTTCTCTCATTGTGTGAGGCACAAGCCCAACTTTGGGGTGTCTCTTTAGAAGTGCTGTGTGTGCGCAACCATAAGAGAGTGAAGAAGAGAAGAGATAGTGAGAGGGGTGTTGAAATTGCAATTTTCTAGTAGCAACGAGTCTTCATCAAGTGGACGATTGAATGATCAAATCTTGCTCGATCAAGCTGCAAATTTAACTGGAGCTTCCTCATTCATTATTCTTTAATCGAGATGATGAGATTGTCCATTGGATTTTCATAGAAGCCGCAGAAAATTCGGGAAGTGTTGTTACTAACAACAGGATTATGCAGCAACCAATTTTAATCATCTGAACGATCGGATGGTGATGGCAACTATGGTGAGCATTTCCTCCGTCCGACACCCTCCCTATAGCGACTGCTAAGTTATTTGTCTGTCATATATTTTTTTTCTTCTGCCTTTCTCCCTCCTCTTTTTTTTTTTTTTTTGGATGAGCATATTCACTACAATTCTATCTTTGTTCTCTGCCATTTGTTTAGAGTGCAGCACACACTTAACAACCGTGACGAAATTCCTTTTTGATTATCCACTTAAAAAGTTGGAAAATTGAACTGACTAGAAATGAGTTAGGTGCATGATTTTTACGTAGATATATATATATATATATATATCCTTTAAATTTAGTAGTTCTATTCTGTGAGTATTGTTTTTCTTTTAATGATTTAAAAATAAGCTTAAATGTTAATATGTGGACCCAATATGTTGCCTGTGCCTTCCAAAGAGTAGGACCTAGATTAGTATTTTATTAACCCAAAATTAACATATCACTCTATTTGAGTTGAGCGGTGTCGAACCAAATGAATCAATTTGCCCAATTTTAACAGCTATAATAAAAAATCGTAGGAAATAATGAGCTTACCAGATAGAAATTGACATGTACTAACAATATATAGTTCTTAATCAAATTTGTTTGTACGTATACGTGCAAAGCAAACGTGACTCATCCCCTTTGAAATGCTTATCTCAAATGAAATACAGATGTGGTAAAGTAACACAGTACAGTAACATGACATGACACAAATCTTCGTTTGAAAATGATATATCTCCACCAGATTGAGCAGTGACAAATTCCAAAAAGCACGTAAGTAATCAATCTTTAATTTAACTCTCCTCCACATTCATTTCTTTCTTCCAGCATGCATTATGTGCTTTTTGCCGAACCTGGCCGATGATATAGTAATTATTTCTCATCTAGATGCTCCATATTGTGAAAGGGACAACAGAATTCCAATAATATCCTCAGATTAAAAAAATGGAAATTACCTATTTCTAAATTTTAATATTTCTTCTGTCCTATCAATTGCCTTTTGTCACTTAAAAAATAACAATAACAACTAAAATACTAACAAGCCCGTAGTTATAATGAGACGTATCTAACTTAACATAAGATTTTGAGTTCAAGCTCTAACCATATACTTGCATTAAAACTCAGAAATGAAAGCTTTAATGATGTCTCTAATAAAAGAATATATTTAGTTTCTAAAATAATAATAATAATAATAACAACTAAAATCTTATTACATATAAATGAGATGATGTCATAATTTCATGTCATAAATTATGTTTATACTCAAATAAAAATTTAATTGGTGATTAAATAAATTGTGAATTTTTTATTTTCTTTTAATATTTATCTCCTAATAGTAAATAGTTGGTAAAAAAGGGAAGCAGTTTGACTACAAGTGATTTCCATTAATTAAGTTTAACCATGCAGGTTAAAGAGTCATTTCCGATCTCCAACTTTCATGGGGAAATGTGCCGGCTGATCATTACATGATTCTTGGTCAAGAACCTCATCACTACTTATGTACCAAAAGCCGTTACAATCTGCTTAGTCACCCCTTCTTGTTTCTATTAACCATTAAGGGAAAAAAGAAACGAAACAAAAGGCTTTTCGAGAAGAGTTAATTAGAAACACGGCCGATTTTTACTTTTCTCTTTAGTGGTTCGCCAATCGTTTTATTCACTATTCACCACGCACTAATGATACACAAGCCACCTCATTATGCAGCCAGGATATATATATATATATGCAGCATAATAGCCTTGAGGGGATTCTGTCTCCTTTTATTCTCTTACTCAATATTGTGGCTCCTTTTTCCTGTTTTTGCTTTTTTGGGGGGGGGGGGGGGGGGGNGTATTTAAGAATTGAGTGATCTAACTCAATCCGAAAAGTTAGCTTAAGGGGCGTGGGGTGTGCCTCACACTTATTGTTTTAAAATAGACTTTGTTAAACATCTTGAGAGAACAGATGAATGGACAATAACAAATATACAAGAGTAAGAGAACAAAAAATAACATGTATTACTGATGAAGTTGTTGTATCAATTACAATAAAATAAAGTCTATTTATAAGTTAAGAACATAATCAAAAATATAATGACAAAATCAATTTAGATGTTAAACTAAATTATTCTAAATCAATCAGAGATATAATACTTATATTATTTTATTCTAATAGATATTCTAACATGCTCTTATACCACATGGGAGGGAGGCGCTTGAGACTTTAATACATAGTGACCATCGCTCTTGTTATATAGTACCTAAATAAGTATAGTATTTAGATGAAATAAAATATCATGACATATTTGTCAATTGTTGAAGAGTACTTAGTAAGTATTTTATATTATTATGAACAAATTATGTCTAAAATAATAATGAAATTTTTTTAAAAATCAAAATTTTGTGAAAAATAATAATGAAAAAAAATAAAATTATAAATATTTTTTATTTTTATTAAATTTTTCATAAAATCCTAAAATACGGAAAACATGTTGAAAACAGATTTCCTTTTTATAGATAATGGATCTCAAACAAACACTAAATGAGAAGCCTATGAGGGGACCATGTACAAGATACAAGTAACAAACTCAGCCTCTAAATAATAAACCCAACCCAAAAAACAGAGAACAAAGATTCATAAAAATACAACCTGAACAAAGGACCTGGTGTGTGTTATTGACACAACACCACTACTGCTAATTATGCATAACTATATCACCAAAGACAACCTACAGTGTTGCAACTAATAGTCAAACCAGAGATTAAATGTGCATCATAAAGCACCATAGTCAACCTGCTCAATATGCCACCAGGATCCTAATGCTCAGTACCTAATTGAAAAGCAAAATTCCAACCTCCCTTCCCCCTCGACATGGCCATCAAGGAAGAGAGGAAGGCAGCAAGGACTAGAAAAAGGGCTGAAAACCCATGAAACAGAGGGGGCAAACTCCAGAAGCAACACAATTATCAATTTTCAGACCAAGATCTAACCTGTTCAAGATTGTTTGCAAAAAAGCTCAACTAAAATGGTAATTTGTTGCACCAAGATTTTGTCCAATGGCCCAAGTGGGGTAAAATAGAGTCAATCTCAAGGCTCCAGTTTGGTGTGTAGTTTTCAAACACCACCTTATTTCTAATCCACCATATAGTCCATATAATCAAGTATAGAAGCGAGGTTCACATCTTCTTGTCAAAGCCCTTAAATGAAGCCTCGACCCAAGCTTCAAAGAAAGAAATAGCACTATTTGGGTGGCACCAAGAAAGATGCCACCGCATAGTGCAAGATGCCCAAAGTTTGGAAGATACTTTGCAATTGAAGAAAAGGTGTCTCAGGGTTTCTTCCTCACAGTTGCAGCGGGGGTAAAGTGTATTGCTGACCTGCAGGAAGTTAAGTCTTTGTATATGAGATTTGGTGTTCAGTCGATTTTGGAGAATGAACCACATGAGCAGTTCGGCCTTTGGTGGAGCCAAATCTTTACAAGCCATGTTTCCTTGGTGCCAATCACCAGAGACTCCAAATTTTTTTTGAAAACCTGCAAAGAAAAGGATGAAACAGAAAAAATGCCCGAGGGGCTATGTGTCCATAAGTTCGAGTCACTCACACCCTTTATGGGACTATGCTGGTTAATGACAACAAGAAGGGCGGCTAACCATTGCTCTTCCCATGCAAACAAGTCGCGCCTCTACTCCAACCTCCATTTCCAACCACCATCCTCCCAATTCCCTAACTCAGAGATTATGCAGTGTCGTTGCGATGATGTAGAGAAGTGCCTAGGGAATCTCTCTTTTAGAGGGCAAGCCCCCAATCCAAATGTCTTCCCAAAACAATGTGAGAGACCTCTCACCAATTTTCTTTCTAAGGCCTATGGCTGCAATGCTCTTTATGTTTTCATCGAAGCCGTCAAAGTTAGAAATTCGCCGTCATAGGCTAGGAAGACCAAGTGTTACAAGTTGCTTGTGTGGTTCATGTTGGGACACTCCATGGTTAGAGGATACAATTCGCTTCCATAGTGTAGAGGACATGTTTGCGAATTGCCACCACCATTTAAAGAGTAGTGCAACATTCTTGATTAATAAATTGCCCACTCCAAGACCCCCAAGGTCTTTAGGTCTTTGTATGATGTCCCAAGATATGAGAAGGATGCCTTTTCTTGAAGCATTTGAGAACCAAAGGAACCTTCGTTGTAGGGAGATGATCTTTGCCTCTGCCCCTTTAGGTATTTTGAAAATGCTTAGGTAGTGAAGTAGGAGGCTACTCAAGACAACTTCGATTAAAACCAGTCTACCAGCTCAGGAGAGGAGCTTTGCCTTCTACAGGGATAGTCTCTTTTCAACTTTTTCAATTACTGGCTTCCATGTCTGCACTCTCCTCGGATTGGCCCCAAGAAGAATAACAAGGTATGAGATTAGTAACTAAACAACTGAACATTTCAGGAGGTTCTTTGCCTCTTCCACCTAGCTACTGTCACACCCAATCTATATGAGCGCCGATTTGCTATAGTTGATACTAAGCCCCGACATGATTGAGAAGCAGGCTAGTACGTATTTGTAGTTTCGTAGGAAACCCAAATTTTCCAATGAGAAGATTAGGGTATTATCTACAAACTGTAGATGAGGTAAATGCACATTATTCATCCCGACCTGAATGATTTCAATCTTCCCCATGCTCCTTGCTTTGTGAACCAGCTGGTTGAAGCTTTCTGATACCAGAAGGAAAAGGAAGGGCAATAAAGGATCACCTTGCCGAAGACCCCGTTGAAGATTAAAGGTATCGAAGGAGAGCCATTAATCATTATGGACATAGATGCAGATAAGACACATAATCCATTTTCTCCAATTGGTATCGAACCCCATTGCTTCTATTGTTTCCTCTAGGAAGCTCCAACGGATTGTGTCAAAAGCATTCTCAAAGTCAAGTTTTAGTAGCACCATTTTCTGCTTCGCTTTCCGCAACCACCAAATTGATTCATTTGCAATAAGGGCACTGTCCAGGATATTCCTTTCTGATAAGAATGCTGATTAGGCTTCCCTCACCAGAGATGGAAGAACCTTCTTTAGTCTCTTCGAAAGAAGCTTTGCAATAATCTTGTATATATAACCCACCATGCTAATCGGTCGAAAATTTTTGATTTCATAAGCTTCCTCACATTTTGGGATAAGTGCAACCCATGCGGTATTGATCTCAATGGGAAATGTGCCAGACTTGAAGAAGGGGCATATGAGATTTTTTATTTCCTCTTCAAGGTCTCCCCAATAGCGCTTGATGAAGTTCATGTTGAAATCATCATATCTAGGAGAGTTTAATGGGTCACATGATAGCATTGCTTCCTTGATCTCTTCCATAGATGACATTCTTTCCAACTCCACTGCTTGATCGTGACTTATGCGGGTAAACATTCCGAGGGCAAATGGATTGTCGGCAGAGGGGGTTGCTTATAGAGGTTCCAATAGACGTGGAGGATATCTTTCTTGATGCTTCAAGGCTGCTTCAAAATTATATTCCCCACCTTAATTTAGTCAATTTGCATTTTTCCTTCTCCTCCTAACTGCGACAACGTGAAAGTATTTAGTATTCCTATTACCCATTTGTGTTTTTCTCTTGACATTTGCCTCCAGTAACTATCTTTTCTTTCGTACCATCTCTTAAGAGTTGCGTTCAAGGCAATTAGCCTAGCTTGATAAACTTCATCCCTTACTAGTGAGTCAAGCCTTATTTAGGTGATCTACTGCTCCTTCTCTATTTTGTCAATGTTGTGGTCTATATTTCCAAATACTTCTCTGTTCCACTTCCTAAGGGGCCTTTCACACGCTTCAACTTTTTAGTTATGGGAATATTTCCCATATTTCGCCATTCTTCCTTAATCATTTTACCAAACCCAGGGTGGGAGAACCATGATTCAAGGTTTCTGAAAGGTTTAGGACCACCGGAGTCACACGTCTCTAACTCGAGAAGCAGCGAGCAGTGATCTGAGTCTGAGTTGTGGAGGACCCATAGTTTTAAGGAAGGGAAAAGTGCACTCCACTTTGGCTCTACGAGCATTTTATCTAGTCTGCTCGTTAATGCCCCCACTAACCAAGTGAATTTTCTACCTGTAGTAGGGAGGTCAATTGCTCCCATTTCTTGACCCAATTTCTCATTTCTTCTATACTTCCTTGGCAGCTGCGACCACCATTTCTTTCTTGTGGGCTAAGAACCACTGAGATCTCCCATGATGAGGCATGGAACCCCCAAAGACTGTCTTACCATCGATAGTTCCTCCCGTAGTGCTTTCCTGGCTTGTCTGTCATTGGGGGCGTAGATTACCAATATGCCACAATTGAAGTTGTAGTTTACTAAGCTCTCAATGATGCGAATCCAACGGTTACCCACGCTAATATGGGCTTTCTTGAATTTGGTTGTATCCCATGCACATATAACTCCACCTGAACTTTGGATTGCAGGAGTGTGAGCAAATTCAAAGCCAAATGAGCCCCGCCATTTCCGCAGCTTAAGCTCCGGAAGGGAAAAATACTTCGTTTCCACTAGGCCAAGAAAAGAGCATTTCTTGGAAATTATGACTTTTTTTTTTTTATTATTTTAATTGCTGGGTCTTTTTCCTTACCGCCCACACCTCTAATATTTCAACAGATAAAATTCAAAAAACATTGAAAAGAACATCAGCACAGCTAAGTAAGAATACCTTGATTCCTTAGTTGTGCTTTCTTGGTCCCTTAAACTCAATCCAAGTTCTTCGGACATTGCTTATCTCACCCTCTGACCATTGTCGGATCTCTGCCATTAGCTCCAAGAAGTCGCCTCTGTTTTTGCTAAACGCTTGCTTGCATTGCTCCACAGAGGCGAAGGTAAAAAGGAGCTTGTGTGGGTCAATGGAAGTGACGTACTGAAGGTGAAATCCGACCTCTGTTAAAGCGTTGCCAATGATCTCAGTAGATAGTGGTTGTAAACCTTCCCCTATCATATTAGTTTTGCAAGTTTCCCCTTTTACGGTTTTGATCTTCTCATTGTAAGAGATAATTAAAGAATTTTAATTAGCCTTAAGTTAGTTATGTTGGTTAGGCTATTTATATCTCTTAGCTAGTTAGTTAGTTACAAGTTTTGTTAAACTTGCTAACTATCATAATAGCTGTCATAACAGCTTTCACTCATGTACGTACATAAGCAATTCAAGTTGCTGATTCTGCAACTAAGCCAATGAAACTCTCATTCCAATTCTCTTTTTTTCATGCTCTTCAATCTCTGCTTCTGATCTGTGTCTGCTGCGATACTTATCCCCTCTCTCTTACAAAGCCAGAGAGAGGTTGTTGTTTGTCCTCCTCTTTTTCTTTGATAAATAAGCATCTTCCACATCTCCATATATATAACTTAAACAGGAGCCTGAACCAGTCAATAGACATGGCTTTCGGGAGATTGTCTATGAACAAGGTTGTCACCTCCCTCCCCACGCTGCCTGCATGGCTGTCGCCCTGTAAGCCACTCCCTCTTCTTGTCAAACCAGCTCTATCCCTGGCCCTAGCACTCTCTCTCTCTCTGGCACTCATTCTCTCTCTAGTATTTGGAAATTGATGTGTTGAAAACAGATAAAAACAAAAACCAAAGATTCCGTAGCTAGCAATTTATTTATTTTTTTTTTTCCTTTAAGAAACAACTAAAGAAAGTTTGATGTCTTCGCGCAAATAAGAAAATGATACGATCATACTCAGTTTTGGTTGTTTCTATGCGTAGACACTGCTGGCTAAATCCAACATGTGAGGAAAAGAGACAAACCCGATTTGTACTATATGCTCATGGGAATTTCTTTTCCCATCATCAGAATTTTCTTTGCCGTATGAGGACCCCAAAATTATAATCAAGTTTTTTTTGCATGCACTTGTTTCTGTTTGTAATAATTACCAGAAAACTTAGCCCCGTGAACCTGAATGTCACTTGCAACTCTCATGTCAAGTAAGATCATGGGAAGGGGTTGGCTTGCCCTTTATTTTGGACTCTGGTGACTTAAACACACAACCAGTCATATATTATATATTGTCCCCAAATAGACCCCACATACAACACCTCGTGCCCAATAATAGAATATAATTAATTTCTTCCCTAAATAATAATAATATATAATGTTTTGGATGGACCCTAAATAATAATGATAACAACAATATTAATATTATTAATAATATAATGACAATCATGGTTAGAGAGTTATCAGAGGTTCATTCTGTATGGCTGACTTCAATTACTGAGAGAGAAAATGGACTTTCAGAAGCTAGCTAGCTACATACCTAGCAGCATAATGGTCTGTGCATACTATACGCATTCATCAAATAATGCTTCTACCTAGGGTGCATACTATACTATACACATAATTGAAGAGAAAATGCTTCTAAATGCATCGTAAGATTGTTATTGGACAAACGCAAATGTTAAATCCCGCAAATTTCACTCTAAATGTTTAGTCCTAGACGTGAGAGAATGTTATGAATTTTTTATATGTCTAATCTTGTCACCCAAGTTTTACATTACTTAAAAATATATATGACTCAAATAGTATTTAATTATAAGAGCATAAGTTAGACAATCTTTCTCTTAAACTAGTTTTTAGGGTTGAGTTAGACATTAAGATTAGACATCAACATTTTGTTATAACGGAAAAGTGATGCAAAAGTAATGTAAAATTCACCCATACGTGATTGTTGCTGGACAATTGTTTCGAACAATTTATCATTTGTTCTCTTTGAATTCAATTTTTGGGAATAGAAAAAAAAATCTAATACCACAAGAGCCGTACTCCCATAAGAAAGTTAATGTTAGTGAACAGAAATAAATAAATAACACTAGCATTATGAGAGTCTTGTTACCATAATAAACTGAACTGATTTGTTGAGATTAAACTTCAGATCCTATGATTTAGATAAAAGAGGAAAACGTAAAATTAAAAAAATTTATATCTTGATTATCGTCTAAACTATGGTTTGGGAATTGCAACTTATTAATCAAATTAAATATGCACTTAGTGCTGTGTTTATTTTGGTGTCGAGAAAGATCAAATAATAGTTTGAATAATTATCTTCTGCTCTTAAACTATGATTTGACCCCTCAAAAAAAAAAAAAAAAAAACTTTTCCGGGTCGTGAGGCTGAGTCTATAGCAAATGCTCCTGCATGGCAATCGTGTTACATCAATAGTGAAGCCTAACCTAAAGATCAGTTCATTAATTATATTTGTATCATTAATCATCTATAGTTTCTTTGACATATATCTGCAGACGTTTGAATTCAAATGGAAGACCAAGGTAATGAGTGAAAGAAACTGCTGCACGTGTTTGAGGAATTTTTGACAGAAAACTAGCTAGCGCGTTGTCTTCAAGTTACGTACAGAACATCCATTACGTAGGAGCAATTCTATGGAAAAGGATAAAATAAATTAATAAACAAATGAATAAAAGGGAGAAGGATCAGTCACGAGATGGAGTTCCAAATTTTGCACTGTTGAGATTAATATTCACTTTGTCTGATTGCATGTTTGTATATAATCATTTATATCTTTTCTATTATTATCTTGGTTTTGGTATGATTTTTTTTTTGGTGTAATCATTAGAATGTCTACTATTGAAAACATTAATTCTCTCACAGCAATTTACCTCACATAAAGTGATAGACTCCTGATTTTAAAATATTTTTTTATTTCCATAGGTATAATGACTGATCAAAAAAATTTAAGTTGTGGAGACAAAATTGTATGTGTGTGTGTATATATATATATTACATAATTACATTTCAGCATAAAAAATATATTAATCTAAAATTACAATTTTATATTTACAATTTGTTTTAGAAAGCATAAAATATTAAAATACAATATTCATATAATGCAGTGAGTGTATTAAAAATTTAAAAAAAATTACATTTATTTTTGTTAATACATTTTTTTATTTTCATGTGGGACAAGGTCGATCAACTAATGAGAAAAAAATTACTTATTTAATAGGAGCAAAACTTTCTTCATATTTATAATTTAATAAAAAAAGTTTTAAATGTTAGTACCTTGCCACAACAACCTAATAAATATATTTGTTATTGAGTAAAGATCAAACTCAAATCAATATAATTAAGATATGAGTTATGATATTGCTATATCACACCGTGGTTCTGATTTTGGTATGATGACTAGCGATAAACCCACTTCAACTCAACTTTATGTAACAGAAAAATCTTTACTATTATCGTTTGCACCGAATTTCACTTTAAGGTTGCATTTGAATTAATAGGACAAGGAAGCAACATATTACAAATCAATTACCAGGACAAATAAGTGGCGTGTTCATGCATGCATGCACAGAAAGAAAGCCACCTTTCTTTCGCAATGCATGTTAACAAAACCAACTCTGATTCAAATTCCTACTTACTTGGACGCAATTATTCGACGCAATTATCACGACTGAAAAGCAGATTTTACTAGAATACCCTAACACAAATGACTTAACCTCACAAATATAATATTTTTTAATTCAAATTTTAGGATTTCGTCTCAACTAAAATAACACAGCTGCCAAACCCATTAACATAATATGCTCTATTCAAATTTTATAATGTTGTTGTTGTAGTGGATCAACACTTGAAATTTAAATCAACATTTGAAAGGTAAATAAACTAAAGTACCCTATCTTACATATAAGGAAAATAATAATAATCAAACACGTCTTTTTAGGGGTTGTACCGGACTCGATTTAAGAGGCCCAATAGCAAGGTCCAATGAGACAACTTAGAGTAAAAGTTCGCGGATATTCCAAACCATTCTGACCTACAAAACCAGGCACGTAAAGCGTGCCAGTAGCTATCACCACGAGAACGTGGGTGGTTACCACAACTTGGAAAGGATCCCATGATTCTCCACTCAACACACTCCAAGGACCACGGCTCTTCCCTCTGTGCTCACACTATAAATATGGAACCTCATGCATGGCAAAGGTAAGTTTTGTCCATTACTCCCTATAGCACAAGACTGTGTTCTGACTTTGCCATTAGAGACCCTTGCAGGTCCACCTCCCGGGCACTCTTTGGAACATTGGAGTTTAGAACCTCTGAGGGACACCATATCCACCACTGAAGCATTCTCAATCCCTTTGGGCCAGGTCAAAACATTGGCGCCCACCATGCATGGGGCCCGGTGAATCAACTCCTAAACCACAAACCCCATACCTTCTCCTTTCCTAACAACCATGGTTGGGACCAGAAGATGGAGCAGATGCAAAGGGAATTACAAGAGCTACGAGACCACAACAAGCAGTTAGCTGACTGCATGGAGGAGCTCAGCCGTGAGAAGAATAAAGAGGGCCACCACATAACAAATGCTATTGAGGAGGAGGAAGTTAGGGCGCAGACCTCTGAGTTAAAGTCATCTTAGACACCACAGTTCCTCATCGATTCTGGCCCTTTCACTGAGACTATCATGAGGGTAAGTTTACCTCAAAAATTAAAACTACCATTAACATTGAAACCTTATGATGCAAAGGTAAATTTTGTCCATTACTCCCTATAGCACAAGACTGTGTTCTGAATTTGCCATCACAGTTCCTTGCAGGTCTCTCTCCTGGACACTCTATGGAACATTGAAGTTCATAACCTCCAAGGGATACCATATCCACTGAAGCATTCTTAATCCCTTTGAGCCAAGTCAGAACAAGGGCTTTTTGTTTTAATGTATTTTTACTTATTCTTGGGAATGAGCACTTGGGAATGTTTTATTCCTGCGTTCATTTCAAGGCATAAAAATTTATTCCTATATACCCAGGTTTATATGTATTTCTATTCCCACCTTAGAGGTTGTGAATTTTTTTGTTCTAATGAGAATGGGAATGTTTTATGAAAAATACTAATTTATCCCCAATTTTGTTTTAAAAATAACATAATAATATTAATAAAAATATAATTAAATTGATTAAGAGTATTTTGATAATTACCATACATATTTCTAGGAATATGTATTACTAACCAAACATTTTTATAATTTTTCTTGAGAATCTAAAAAAATATCCCCATGAATTTAATGGTGAAATAAACAAGTTTTATAGGATATTTGGCAAACGTTTCTGAGTATTGTATTCATGGAAATGATATTCCTAAAAATATTATTCCAAAGCTTGAAACAAAGGCCACTTAGAATTTATTAACACTCCTGCATCATTGACAATTATTATTTTAGTAAATAATTTTTAAACGTACTATTTTGAACTAATAACTTTACTTTTAATTTTATGTGATACAAAATATATAAAAAAATAAATTATATACAGTGTAATTAAAAGAGAACTTTTTAAATAATTTATCTCATATGGTAACATGTAAGTACTTAATCAAATACGTATAATCGTGTGTCGTGCAATACACGAGAACTCTTAGTAGTATTGAAAATTTCTTAGTTTCTTGGGTTTGGTTATTTATTTTGTTGTTTCTTAACAATGTTTTACATCACCTTAAACACAATATTTTAAAATCAATCTTTTTGCAAGTAATGTCAATTTTTTTTTAAAAAAGGTAATTACCTCAACCAATCAAATTATTGAAATTAATTTAGTCATGTTAAAACTTTCTTTAAATGGTCAATCTCTCCAAATGTGTTGGCACACATGTTATGATGAATATAATATGTAAGCAATGGGCATGCACAAACTAAACATAATGTTGCAAGGACACAAGCCTGTTCATTCTTCCCTTGGTTTGAAAATATCTTGAGTGTTCGTATAATAATATGATGGGGCCTTCTAAGTGTTAAACGCATATCACATTTATCCAAGAGAAATTAAAT
>QANU01051990.1:55720-84472 GCA_003254905.1 Nissolia schottii
CCCCGATGTGGGACTTCGTTACAATACTCCCCCCTTCAAGAGCCGACGTCCCGGCGGCTCCACTCTACGGCACTTCACTCGGCGCCAGAGCAGCCTTCACGTTGGTTAGCACACCGGTCAGAACCCTCCGTAGGTAGCCCTCTCCGTTTGGCCGGCTCTCAACGAGAGCACCATTGAAACGGGCATAAGGCCTTGGGAGAACCACTCCCCAAAAGCTAGCTATTAGGGAGGGAGAGCCCAAGGCCTTATAAGGCCCCTCTTGCAAGGTAACCCCCCCGATGTGGGACTTCGTTACAGAATGCTATGCCGCCTTTCGAAAATTATGATAGGTAAAATATATATATAATTTCAATTAACTTACTATAAAATTTATTATTTAGATATTAAAATAAATGAAATTTAATTTTTTTAAAATACTTTTACGAGGTGTTTCTTATACTTTAAAATAATGAAACTCAACCAAAAAAGACTTCAAAAGAATGCACTTCAATTTCTACATCTTCACTAAGATCTCTTTCTCAGCCACCACTTTTGTACACTTCCCATTGCTCATCGCTTGCTAGTCGTCTCTAACAAACACTATTCAGCCACCACTACTTGTGGGTCCGCCCTGCCAATCGTCTCTGCCGGTCACCAATTGGTTATATATGCACATGTATTGATATCGATCACGTCAAAATTGCTACTCAATTGTATCAAATACAACAATTTTATCTTTTTTCTTCCCAATATATAGTATGTATAGGGTGTTTGGACATCTTTGATGTCCAAATAACAATGTTGTTTATATATATAAGGTTAAGATCAAATTACATCAGTGTAACTTTAAGTAATTATTGCATCACTTAATACCTTTTTAACGGTGTAACAAAAACTTACTGTTGAATTGAAAGTTCATATCTTATAAATCACATATAAACTTTTGTATTAATCTAAAATTGTTTGATATATTTTTTACATGCATCCAAATCAATGTAATACATATGCTTAAAATGTGTCATAATAAAATATATTTGATCATTTCCTAGTTGATGTTCAATTTCTTTAAAATTTGACACAAATAACCTATATGATAGTTAATTGTAATTCATCAGTTCAATTGACAAAATTTATGTTATAAAAAATTATTGTGTAGTATAACAACAATGGTTAAAGTTATACCGGTATAACTTTATCCTAATTAATTCACTTTATATATGTGTGTGTGTGTGTGTGTGTGTGTGTGTAAAACAAGAGTGTTAGTGTAATGGTAGAGACACACCTAATTAGAAGGAAAGCCTTGGTTTAATTCATGGAAAGGCGACAAGTCTGACTATGTGTGAAATAATTAGTCTTCTTTTGTGATAATAAGGAAGAGGATACTTTGATTACACAATTTTTTTTTATTAACTTGACCAAGACATAATCTAATATCAAATCGTTATGATGTTAGCAGTTAGTTAAAGGAAGTTAGTTAGTTAGTTTATAATATATCATGTGTGTAGAATTGTAGCTTGTGCACATGTATATAAGAACTGAAAGTATGCAATAATAGAATATACATAATTCATTTTGTTCGATCTTATTCCTTTTCTCTTTCACTCAATTCTCTCCTCTATCACTTTCATCTCTTCTCAGCTATGAGTTGATACCTTATGGTATCAGAGCTGCATAGTTCAAATGTCATCCAAAGTCTCGCAAAACTCTTCTGCTGCAACTGCAATTGCAATAATGGTGGTTCATACCTTTTCAAATTATTACATCACTTAATACCTTTTCAAATTCAGTAGCTATAGCAAGCTAAAGCCACAATTCAGGGACATGACTTGCTCGATTTTATTCATCGAAAAGGAATTCCACAAAAATTTGCCTCTGAAGTTGATCGTGAAAGCAACACTGTCACTACAGATCTGGAAAAAGCAAGATGCTCTTCTAAAATCTTGGTTCTTGCTTCAATGAGTCAAGCATTCACCACATGAATGGTAGGCTACGAATTTGCTCATCAAATGTGGAAAAGTTTAGAACAATTTTTCGCTTCTCACATCACTGCAAAAGTGATATAGCTGAAAAATAAACTTGGAAATACAAGAAAATAAGGTTCTGCAAATGAGTATCTACTTGAAATCAAGAAATTAGTTGATTCCTTAATTTCAATAGGTTCACCCATGTCAGATTCAGACCAAGTAGCAGCGTTTCTTGATGGTTTAATTGAGGAATATTCACCGTTCATTATGTTTATCATGACAAGAGCTGAACCTGTGACTATGGGGGAACTTGAGGCATTGTTACTTGCTTAAGAAGAGATTATAGAGAAGTTTCATGGCTCAAGAAACAAGTTTCAGGCCAATTATGCTCAGGGAAGCTATGGGAGAGGAAATCAGTCTCATGGAAAAGGCCAAGGTCGCAGTGCTTATGGCAGAGGCCAAGGTCATGACATGTATGGCTCAAGAAGTGGTAGAGGAAGAATTTTTAATTGTCAAGTTTGTGAAAAACGGGGACACATTGTTATTGAATGTTTGTATAGACTTGATGAACAATTATATCCCTTTATACAGAAAAGTTCAAGAGACCCGAGTCACACTTCTGGCAGCAATGGCCCTAAAGCACACCTTAGTGATGAAATTGCCACACTTGCTATCATTTATGATTCAAATTGGTATCCTAACTCAAGATCTTCCCACCATATGACACCAGGTCCTGCAAATTTGATGGATCCAATGGAGTATAAAGGCTCAGAAAAGGTCATGGTTGGTAATGGAACATATTTTTCTATTAACCTATTTGTTACTTCTAAGTTTTAGCCATTTCTTTTAATGTACCTTTGAAATTGAATAAATTTCTTCATGTACCTCAAATTACAAAGAATTTATTGAGTGTTTCACAATTTGCTCTTGACAATAAAGTCTTCTATGAATTTCATCCTTATGAGTGTTATGTGAAATCACAAGGTACCAGGGAGATTCTTCTTCAAGGCACCATTAAAAATGGCTTATACACCTTTAGCAACATTTTGTATGTTGTATCAAATCCTCATTCATTTCTGTCTTCTGCAACAAACTCTGATTTTGAAATATGGCACAAAAGACTTGGCCATCCCTCAGATACTGTAGTTGCTAGAGTGTTAAAATCATGTAATATTTAGTCTAATTTTGTGTTTAATTTAGTTTTATGTGCTTGTTGTTTGGGTAAATCCCAACAGTTGCCATTTCTTGTTTCTTCAATAGTGTATAAGTGTCCATTAGAACTTGTGTATACTGATGTTTGGGGACCAACTCCCATTCCTTCAATAAATTGTGCTTGATGTTATGTGCATTTTCTTGATGTTTATTCTAAATATACATGGAAATATCTTCTCCAAAATAAGTCTGAAATTTGTAGTCTGTTTAATCAATTTCAAAGAATGGTTGAACTTCAACTAGGTTATAAGATAAAATGTGTTCAAAGTGACAATGTAAAAGAATATGCAGGTCTAACAAAAAAATTGCAGAACCAAGGTATTCTACACAGGTTTTCTTGTCCCTATGTTCATCAGCAAAATGGTAGAGTAGAAAGAAAGCATAGACATATCACATCTATTGGGTTGACATTGCTAGCTAAAGCAGTCATGCCACTACAGTGCAGGGGGAAGCATTTGTTACAATAGTTCAACTTATCAACTCACTACCTACTCCTGTTCTTGACAATGCCTCACCCTCTGAAAAACTTTTTCAATAAAAAAGTTCCATACTTAGCTCTTAAAGTGTTTGGTTGTATGTGCTACCCCCTTATTACACCATTTAATCAACACAAGTTTACTTTTAAGTCACTCCATCAGTTTTTCTAAGCTATGCTACCAACCACAAAGGTTATAAATGTCCCACTCCTTATGGTAAAATTGTCATTACCAGGCATATCATCTTTGACGAAGCACAATTTCCCTTTAAAACAGATCCCACTGCCTATCAGTTTGGCTGCAACCAAACTTCAGTACCACAACCATCTTATCCTTCGCTAGTTCCCAGGATACCATTAGATAAGCCGACTACACATGGATCTCTTACTTTTGCCTCTAGTCTTGCTGTTTTTCCTACACAAAATCTACCACAATTACCTACTTCTCCAACAACTTCACCTATTACTGAACATTCAACACATCAGATTAACACTCATCCTATGAGAACCAGGGAAAAAGATGGGATATATAAAGTAAAAGCTTATCAAGCATCTCTTGAACCTAAATTAGTTAAACAAGCATTGTTTATTCCTCATTGGAAGAAGGCCATGGATGGTGAGTTCTCTGCCTTAATGATAAATAACACTTGGAAGCTTGTTCCTTTACCTCCTAATTAAAGACAATTAGTAGGAAGTGGGTGTTTAAGGTAAAATATAATCCTCATGGCTCCATTAACAAGCATAAGGCCAGACTCGTAGCTCAAGGTTTCAATCAACAGCATGGTTTTGATTACACTGAAACTTTCAGTCCAGTGGTTAAGCCTACCATAATCAGATTAATTGTCTCTTGCTCTCTCTAGATCCTGGTCCATTAGGAAACTTGATGTGAATAATGCCTTTCTTAATGGGGATCTAAAGGAAGATATGTATATGGTATAGCCAAAGGGCTATGAGGTTGAGGATTCCATACTGGTTTGCAAGTTATCCAAGGCTCTATATGGCCTCAAACAGGCTCCAAGAGCATGGTTCCAAAAACTGTCTGTTGCATTGAAAAGCCTTAGGTTTTCCTTTACTAAGTCTGATGTCTTCCTCTTTACAAGTTACTTCAACATTATATCTTCTCATCTATGTTGATGATATTATAGTCATAGGTAATTCCAACACTGAGATTTCAAAATTGATATATAAGCTTAATACTTCCTTTGCGCTCAAAGACATGGGGTCTCTTCACTATTTTCTTGGCATTGAGGTCTGCCCCACAAAAAAAAGAGGGTTGTTTTTTAGTCAAGTTAAATACATTCAGGATTTGTTAGCAAAAGCTAAAATGGAGGGCGGCAAAGCCTACTCCACTCTTGCTCCTTGTAATCTTAAACTATTGGTGCATGATGGTTATCCCTTTGATGATCCTAGTCTTTACAGGTCCATTGTTGGTAGCTTGCAATATGTTACAATCACCCGACCAAAGTTAGCTTATTGTGTAAATAAGCTCTGCCAGTTTATGCAGAATCCTTTAAACACACATTGGAAGGTTGTCAAGCGAATCCTTCGATACCTCAGTGATTCTATCAACAATGGGCTTCATCTCTAAAAAGGCTCTAATTTATAGTTAACAAGTTATTGTGCTCGGATTGGGTTCAGACCTGATGATCGCAAATCACTAGTGGCTTCTGTGTCTATCTTGGTCTTAACTTGGTGTAATGGTCCTCCAAGAAGAAACATTCCTGTCGAGCACAGAGGTGGAATATCATAACTTGGCCTTTCTGGTATCTGAACTATTATGGATTCAGTCTCGATTAACTGAAATTCAGGTTTCCTTTTTTGGTTCTCCTATGGTATATTGTGACAATTAGGGTACTATTCTGATGGCAGTCAATCCTGTGCTTCATTCTCGCTATATAAGTACTTTGAGCTTGATCTGTACTTTGTCCGTGACCATTTAGCTCAAGGCAGAGTCAGTGTTAGTCACATTCTTGCCACAATCCAAATAGTTGATATACTTACTAAACCAATTCCTTCAGATTCCTTTTTGGAGTTCAGAACCAAACTGCGAATTGAAGACTCTCAATCCCTCAGTTTAAGGGGAGATTAAAGGGAAAACGGTTGATGACTCAACATCAAATAGTAGTTGGTTAAAGGAAGTTAGTCAGTTAGTTTGTTATATATCACATGTAGAATTGTAGCTTGTGCACATGTATATAATAACTGAAAGTATGCAATAACATAATGTACAAAATTAATTTTCTTCAATCCCATTCCCTTTCTCTTTCACTCAATTCTCTCCTCTGTCACTTTCATCACTTCTCAGCTATGAGCTAAAACCGTTAGAGAAACTTGGAGACAATCCAATACAGTCATGAAAAAAATAAAAAATAAAAATGAAAGTAGTAATGCCCAGAGACAAGGTAATTATTTATTTTTTCTTTGCATGTTGTGGGATTGTTTTGTAGCGAGATATGATTAATGGGCACACATGTGAACAACATAATTAATTTACCTTTCTGCGCAATGTTTGGATTCATCCAATATTGTTTGATATATTATATAATTAAGCACATAGTGTGAGAGTGCCATTTCACATGATCTTTGGTTTCCTAGGGTTCATGGCATTCGTAATCCAATAATATTTTGTTGGAAGTTTTTGTTAATATAAACAGTATTATACTTTTGGACAGTTCCCTCCAATGCTTTCACAGCCATATACTTGAATATATGTGTAATCACAACAGTTATAGTGTGTGTCATCACATCCTATACTATAAGCACTACTTAGGAATCGTTAATTAGCATAACAGAAATGATAATTTTTACTTTGAATTTATATTTGTGTGTATTTGTATGTCTAGGTTAATTTAAGTTTTTAATATAATAAAACTTAATTCCAATGCTGGATTGTTTCACGTGATTGATTCCTAATGGTAGGTCATAATGAACAAACGCAACTAAAGCCAAATTTATAAACGTCAAGTGGATTTCAAATAATGATAATTTAGGTAATAAAACAAAGCTTAAAGAAAATAATAAAGAAAAATATTAATTATTATGCACCGATATTTTCATTTAATCACATCTTGCTACATCAATGTAAAATTTGTTCACAAGCTCAAGATTGAGAATGAGAGAAAAGAGAGATGTAAGAATATTTGATTCTAATCATGCATATTCAGATTCATTCCTCTGTTGAGTGTAGTTTATATACAAGTGTGTTTTAGCTAAGAAACTCAAAATGAAATGAAAGTTACAATGAAATTAAATTATCATTCATTCTAAGATGCATGTGGCACCAACTAACATAACCGCTTGAAAACTAACTTACTAGAACTGTGCCAACAATTCTATAACTTTTCCACTCTTGCTACCCTTAGAACCCAGTGACACCCCTGCAAGCTAGAGTATGAATTTCAATCATACCTAGCTTGACAAATAATCTTAGAAATGGACCTGGTGCACGTGCTTTTGTCTAAATATCCGCAAGTTGATTATGAGCGGAGATTGGTAAGAGTTTAATCAATCCTGTTTGAACTTTGTCATGTACAACATGAAAGTCGATTTTGATATGCTTTGTTCTCTCATGGAATATGGGGTTGGCAGTGATATGTATCATGGATTGGTTGTCTCAATAAACAACCATAGGAGAAGACACGACAACCTTAAAGTCTTGGAGCAAATAAAGGAGCCATTGATTAAGTCCTTGATCTTAAAAAAAATGATTCAAAAGTTGGTTAAAGGACTGAATTTTCACACTTTAATTCCAGAAAGCAGTAAATCATCTACATAGGTTAAGATGGTTATGAATTGAAGGTTCTTGTGCTTGATGAATATAGAATAATCTAATTTAGACTGTGTATAACTAAAATTGGTAAGAGCTGAGACTAGCTCAGCATTCCATTGCAGGCTAGTTTGTTTAAGACCATACAAAGATTTTTGTAATTTATTTGCATACGAGGTTGGGGTTAGAGAAAACTAGACCTAGTGGTGCTTTTATATAAACATCTTCATGTAAATCACCATGTAAGAAGGCAATGTTTACATCTAATTGCTCCAAAAAGAAATCAAACTTTAGTGGCAGTAAAAGTAAGAAGCACTCTCAATGTTGTCATTTTTACAACTAGACTGAAGGTTTGAAAGTTTAGGTAAATCCATTAGCTATTAGTCTAGTTTTGTATCTTTCTATTGTTCCATCTACATGGAACTTCATCTTGAACATTCATTTACAACCTATATCTTTCTTGCTAGGTGGAAGGGTGGTGAGAATCCAAGCCTTATTTATTTCTAGTGTAGAAAGTTCGCTATTGATGGTCTATTGCCAACATGACTAACTCATAGCCTCCTCATAACTCCTAGGTTCAGGATTAGTTGATATGGCTAAGGTAAAATTCTTGTGGTTAGCACAAAATGAAGTATAAGACAAATATGGAGTTATAGGATACTTGGTAGTGATGGAAGAGGGTGGTTCACTAGATAAAGAATCAGCTAACATACAATGATAGCCTTTAAGGTAAGTGAGTGATCTTTTTGTCCTAGTGAATTTTCTTATGGGTGCAGGTATCTATGTGAAGTGTATGGGTGGAAGGAGAGGAGCTAGAGGCAGAGAAACTAGATTATGGCATTGGTGAATTTGTTGCTGGAAATGGGGTGGGTTTCTGAGTTGGTAGTAGGTTCTGGTGTTTATAAGGGAACAATGGTAAGGAACTATGTGGAATTTGGTGTGTAAATTGATGCAGGGATGTGGGATAAGTCAAGGTTAGGTTGTGAAGGTTCTAATGAGTATCTAGCTTGAAGATGTTGTGCATTAGACCATGCAGGGGATGAATGTTCATAAAGAAAAGGATTTGAGTAATGTGCACTTGGAAATGGAGAATGAAAATGTGAATGAGAATGGATGGAGTAGACAGGCTCAGATGCAGAATTATTGTGTTGCATAAAAGGAAAGTGAGCCTCATAGAATATCACATTTCTTGATAGAATTTTTTTTCATATGCTGCAAATCATGCATGATAAAGCCTTTGACTCCATCCTTGTATCTTAATAAAAACCCATTTTCTTGCCCTAGAATCAAGCTTTTTTGTTTCTATTAGCAACTAGTGTGGAGGCATATGACAAGCAACCAAACACCTTAAGATTCCTAATATTTGGTTCAATTTTTTACAATAGATCAAAAGGTGAGTAATTGTTCAAGAATGAGCTTGGTTGCCTATTAATTAGGTAGATTGCATGACCAATGGCAAATTGCCAAAAATATTCAGGGAGATGAGACTAAAATATGAGGGAACAACCACCCCTAGTATGTGTTGATGTTTCCTCTCAACATTTCTATTTTGTTGAGGGATTTAAACACAACTAGTTTGGTTAATAATCCTTCTAGATTCATAAAAGCTTTTCATGATAAATTTAATCCTATATTCTAATTATCTTAAATTTGTTGTCAAATTGAGTTGCTATCAAGGAACCAAAAGATGGCCCAAGTTTAGAAGTTTTTGCTTTAGATTTCATGAAATAGGTCCAAGTGTACCTAGTTTTATCATTCACGACAATGAGAAAATACTTATGACCATCGGTAGAGGGAATGGCCAATGACCCCCATATATCCATATGAACAATGTCAAATGCATTTACAAATACAGTAGTACTAGATGCAAATGGTAACCTTTTCTACTTGTCTAAATTACAAGGATCTCCATTATTTACATAACATATTAAAGGATATTGAGTGTGCATTACATGTAGCTTACTATGAGATGGATGACATAGTCTATAATGCCAAAGGGGAAAACTACCTGGTATGTCTACAATATGAAGGATCTGAGATGTGTATGGTTGTGAGGAAAGTTGTAGTTTCTAACTTGTCATTACATATAAGCCTCCCTATATCTTAGCTACACTAATCATCCTTAAAGAAATGGAGTCTTGTATATCACACAATTCATCATCAAACAACAATTTGCATTATAGGGAAGTGGTGAGTTAGGAAACAGATACAAGACTAAAAGTAAAAGAGGGTATATAAATAACTTTGGTTAAGTATAAGACATGAGAAAATACTACTATCCCTGAAACATTAGCTATAGTAATGGTGCCATCAGGTAACATTACAACTATAGGCTTAATTTTGTGATATGTTTGGAATTCATTGAGTGAATAACACACATGATCTGTTGCACCAATGTCTATTACCCAACAATTCAGTTTTTGGCCAACTAATGAAAGAGTAATGTGTATACCTGATGGATCATATGGTATTACTGAGGATGTGGTAATGTGGTTTATGTTGTAAAGAGGATGGGAGTCCTTCTGCTGTAGTAAAGCTAAAAAAGCTGGCCTTTGCTCTAGAGTAATATCAGAATCTATAATCTCTCCACCATCCCTCTGGTGAGAAGCTATGCTGCCAATATCATCATAATTGGCAGTAGTGATATTATTAGCAACTATGATTCTTTCTCTGTATTATTGCAGTAGATATGAATGCTTTTTAAAAGCACCTCTCAATTGGATGATTAACCTTCCCATAGTGTGTACATGTGATGTTTGGGTCATAATTTCATTCTGAATTAGAAAGGAAAACTTTTGATTTAATGTTCCCAACATTGAGTTGTCTTTCCTTTTGAGATAATAGGGAAAATGTTGAACCAATATCTGGTAGAGGTCGCATCAACATAATCTGTGCTCTAATAGTAGAACATTGCTCATTGAGCCCTCAGAAATCTTACAACATGATCCTCCTTTCTGTAATCTTTGACAACCTTTAGTCAATAAACACAGAGAGGTCCACAAACACATCTTGGAATTGGGTGAAAATTTTCTAGTTCTTCCCAAATTGATTTAAATCGAGTAAAATATGAGGTTATGACCTTGCTTAGCAGCATATAATTCCTCATACAAGTCAGTTATTTTAAAAACATTTATCTGAAAATATCATTGATGTAAATCACTCCACAACTCAAAGACATTATCAATCCAAAGCACACTTTACAAAATTTCTTGACTAAGTGACTGATTAATTCAAGAAACTACAAACAAGTTACACTTATCCAAGCATAGAAGGTTGGATCTGTTACCTCAAGTGAGATCTTGAGCAAAGGTGATAACCCTAAATCCTAAACCCTAAACCGTAAAGATGACTCATCAGATCTGCCATTGAATTGAAGTTTAGAATTCCATGATTTGGATTTGTCACAGCGTTAATTGTGCAATTGTTTATAAGAACAAAATCAAGAGTGGAGTCACAGATTCTGGCTATGAATTCTCCATATGATCACAGTAATTGTAGAATTAAAAGAAGGAAATGAGAAATCTCCAAGCTCCTAAGGAAGTCTCAAAATGTTATTGGGAAAATTGTTCAAGAATCATCGAAACCTCGAAGGAACTTCCTTGTCACCAATTGAAATTGTCAAAGAGAAATTGAACTCGAAGATCAAGCTCAAAGTCCCTGAGATTCCAATGGGAGAAGGTGCGAAGAACAATGAGAAATGATGAGTAGAAGCTTGTTGAATAAAGCTCTTGATACCATGTAAATGTTTTTCACAAGCTCAAGATCGAGAATGAGAGAAGAGATGTGACAATATTTGATTCTGAATACATATTCTAATTCATTCCTCTATTGATTCTAGTTTATATACAAGTGTGTTCTAGCTACGAAACTCACAATGAAATGGAAATTACAATGAAATTAAATTATCATGCACTCTGAGATGCATTTGGTGCCAACTAACATAACTGCTTGAACACTAACTTACCAGAACTATGCCGACGGTTCTCTAACTAACTTCCCCACTCTTGCTACCCTTAGAACCTGATGACAATCAATAAAAATGTTTGACTCTCGCCCAATTATTTCAAATGTCATTCATATGCGAGAATTTGATTGTATGATAATGTAAAAAAAAAAAATCTTTATACTATTAGTACATAACAATTAAACTCATAAAGCAAACAAATTCTAGTCACCATGTATGATATACGATTAGCAATAGCATTAGGATTTTCTCTTATCATTGCCTTGCAATTTTAAAATATACAATTCTTAATCATTACATTTGAAGGGTTGTGAAGTTTAGTCATAATGACAAAAAAATAAGTATGATTTTTCTTTTACTAAGGCAAGGGGAAGAGATATGAGATGAGATACGCGCCAATATGTATGTACATCATGAATATTGTCATGATGACAAAAAATAAAGATGATTTTATTTTTACTAAGGTTATGGGAGAGGATATGAGATGAGATATAGGCCGGAGACAAAAGATACAAATGAGATAATCAACCTCTTGCCAAGTGACATACACATTTGAGGAGAGGGGTCATTGGAAAAGGCTCTGAAGTTTTTTTTTTTTATTAAGCTACCAAGATCGACAAGTATTAAAATTGTTGAGAAAATAATGTGAATGATGCAATATTTTAGCTAACAAATGAAAGGTAAAATGGGAACAAAAAATTGGATAAGGAGAAACCCTAACCCTAAAATTAGAAATAGTTAAAGGACACAGAAGATATGAAACAACTATACCACAAATCGTACAAATGCATTGTTCTTAAGGGTTTATCTCTACCCTATCCAGAGTTATTGCTCTATGGAAAGGTCTCGACTGGATTCCTTCTAGCATTAGATGTGGGTCTCCTCAATCCTTAGGAACTCACCCACACATAGTCTCTAATAGCAACAAGCAACCATATCTCATTCCAGATCTTAGTTGACCTCGATAGACTCGCACTTTTTCAAACGAAGAAATGGAAGATGAATAGTGGATCGAGGATGCAAAAGTCATGACTGAAGAAGGGAGGGGATGCAAAAGGTTGCTTAAATGATGTTAGGCTGAACGGTTGAATTGCCCAAATAGGTTTCTCAACAAGGACGCATGCTCCCAACAATCATATTACAAGACAGGCAACCCAATGTTTACGTCTTCAATGGTGACAAACAAAAGGTGAATTGAGCCAAAAAAATAAAACAACAAAGCAAATGGTTTACGTGTAACTGCCTATGCGCGTGTGATATGGCAAGGCTCATGTCCACATTGCCAACCCAATACCAAAAGTATTAATTTGTCAGCTAAGTTTATGTGGGCTTAACTTAAGCCAATTTTAAACAACATGGGACTTCCCCTTTTAATCAAATCGAAGGTTAAGTTTGAAACATACTTAGACCCTTTAAATCCAACAGAAATTTCTCCATTCAAAAAGGTACCAAAAATTTTGTTTGGACCTGTTTGTCATTTATCTTTTAAAAAGTTCTACCCAAGGAAAACGTTTTGAATCCATGCTAGTCAAACTCAAATATAAGTCATACCAAAAAATTTATAATATGAATAAATTAGTTACAAGAATAACTATTAGATAATAGTAAAATGAAAGATAAAGTTGACCAAGGATAAAATAAAACAAACCAACACAGAACCTTAAAATATGATGAAACAATCTAAAACTAAATCTTGACTAACATCTTTACCATTGATAAAGGCTTAAGGAAATTTTCAACTTGATTTTTTGTTCACATTATCGATTGCTCAGTAATACCCTTCACGTAACTTCCTCTTCTTACGTTCACATTTCGCTATTTTATCATTTCACATCTCATATTTTTTAGTTTTGGTCAATTTACTTTTCAAAAATGTGATTTTTACATAAAAACAACAGTTTTCAAGAACAATTTTTTTATTAGTTTATGATACTCGGAGGGTATCATCCCCTCTAGTATTAGTTATTATGTTATATCATTGATTAATCACTCTCTATTAAGCCCCACATTTATCAGTGACGCAACTAAGATAATCTTTATAAAAACTTGGTTAACGATCTTCCTTTAAGTTAACTTGCGAGGGATGAACTAAGCCTATGAGTTTTAAGATCATAACAGAGTCTATTCCATATTTGATATAAGGCCATTTGTAAATATTAGTTTCATAAACTTCACGCTCCAATATATTAACATGTATTATAATTACAGTGTATAGTGAGTGAGAAGTAGAGTGAGAGGAATTAAGGTCACACGTATTGTTATGTTAAAATCTTGATGAAATTTAGATTATGTGAAAAGTGTATATTTAAAAAGATCTATAAATTTATTATCTTAAAATGTTGAATTAAGATATGACGTCTAAACTATTTTGTGTCTCACTTAATCTATTTATTTAAATCTTATCCAATTTTAAACTCCTCTCATCGCTTTAAACCCAACACACAGAAAGAAATAGAAAGGGAGAAAAGGAAAGCACGTGCATAGTGAGTAATGACTAATGAGTAGTGTGTTGGGTAAGGATAACGCGGTTAGGGAATCTGCACGTGATGGATGACTAGAGAGGTAATAGACATGTTGCATGGGGTTGGGATATATATGTATATTATATACATAGATTGGGATTTTATTTGGTACTATTAGTAGCTACGTACCCCTAGCGGAGCGGATGAAGCCAGCCATGAAGGAAGGAAGGAAGGGGATTCCAACATGATAAGCATCGAAAACTGCGAAGGAAGGAAGCGTCAAAGGTTGTTTAGCTGTCAATCCCTCCAAAAACTCCCTCTCTCTCACGGGGCTCCATTCTCATTCTTTCTTTCTTTCTTTCCTACGACTACTATGTGTTTCCATCATTATTTTTGGTGTGCTTTCTCCTAAATGCCCTTTCACATTAATGTCCCCTTGCTATGCATGAATGGTATGACTTCCAAGAGGCACAAAACATGTGCTATGTAACATGTATAAATCAATCAAACTTCTAGTGGGTTGCTTTAACCTTATTCCCTAAATCAACATCAGATTAAATTAAACTTGCAATTATGACAATTTCTATAACACCATTCGATTGTTATTGTCCAACAATTTAAACTTTTTGGAGTGGTAATTTTATACATAATAACAAAGCTTTTATGACTAAGCAGTAGAATTCTATTCTTGATGACCAATAACTTGAACTTAATTTTAGGAGTGATAATTCTTAACATTTTTTTATTAATATGTGTATATTTTTCATATTAAAATTAAAAAATTTCTTATTGGGTTAAATTTTATATGACCATCAAGAATCATTCCTGGTAGTCTAGTTAAAAATATGTCTGAGATCACCTTTTCTAATTTGTTTGTCTCTCTATGTTTTTCTAACACCACCCATAATTTTTCTCAAAATCAACTCTTTGAAAATTATTCGTAACTTTTATATATAACAATCTTTTATTTGTGGACAGGTAACGAGACGCCAAACTGAGACAAAAGAGTTGTTTTCCTGTAAATAACCTTGGAAATTGATTGCTTATAATACTTTCAGAAGCAGAGGCATGAAACTAGTGAAGGATTTCATTGGTAATTGAGTGTGACGTATATTGGATTGTGTTTAGGTCGTGTGTACAATGGCTCAGAAAGGGTGTCTTGAGGAGCCCAAAGCTTAGTTTAAAGAATAAAATATTTATGAAGCCTTTTAATGAGCTGGGTCGCAACCCACTTCGCGTAAGGGACGGTGCCCAAGGAACTATGTATGTCCAAGGAGTGGTGACTTTGGGAGGAGGCGACGCCTCAGAGAAGGGAAACCACGCTTCCCGAGATTGCTACGGAGAGCTTCTCTTGAAAGGACTGGTCCTTGTAGTTTCGCCAGACCCCAACATAGTTTAGGTAACGAACTGCCTTGTGAGAGAGAGAGAGAGAGAGACTTGGAAGGCTAAAATGGAGATAGGAAGATGGGTTTTAGAAATAGGTGCAGCAAAGGTGAGAGCCTTAGCATGAGCTAGAGGAGGAAAGGTGTCCTGTCAAGATTGGCTGGGGTTTAGAACCAATGAGAAGAGGTAGAGTGAGGAGGAAGAATGGACGGATGGAGGGCGCCGGCGAAGAAGAGGGAAAATGTGAGAGTGAGTCAATAGAAAAAGAAAGGGCAAAAGGGATAAGGATAAAAAGGAGGAGATAAAATAGAGAGAAGGGGAACAAGGAAAACAAGGAGAATAAGATGGAGAAGAGAAAGAATAGAAAATAGAGAGAACATACACAAAACCCTAATGGGTGGGGCATCTTAAGAAAGTTACGGTGACTGGACATAAAAAATCATCCCTTAATAAGCTTATGAGGTGGCGTCTTTTGTTCAAGGATCACTTCGGAATCTGCCGTTGGTTCTCTTGGATTAATTCAGCCCTAACCATTTCCCTCTCTAAGTTTACTAACGTTGATTACTCCCAAAGATTAGAAGTTGAGCGTCTTTAATCAACACTCTAATTTTTGGTCCAAAATAGATTGTTTGGTTTGTATGCCGTGGAAATACTGATAAACTACGTTATTTGAGAGGATAAGGTTGCTTTCACAAGTGAGTGCTTGGTAAGTATAAACAAAAGCATAGAAAGATCTAGATAGTAATTCAAGATAGGTTACTTAGAGTGAAATCAAGTATTATTGAATTTATCATTTTAAATAAAATACAGTGTCAATTTCATTCAAGATAATGAGATTATTCTTATGCTAACCTCTTGATGCCTCAATTATGCATGTTTCAGGGGGTAACCTCAATTAATTAATTAAAAAAAGAAGAGTAAACAAAGTATGGAGGATGCATATAAGATTGTAATTCTAAGACTAAACCAATTTGCATATAGTAATATAGTTTATTTGTTTGTTTTTTTTTTCCAACAATTTTCATTTGTTTTCTCTAGAAATAATTAATATATGCCGAGGCCAATTTCGTAATTGACCATTGAAAAGCATGATTTGTTGTGTGGGGGATATGTAGGTAGTCGTCAAGGAAACAAACAAGAAATCACGCTTATATTATTTGTATGACCTCTCCCCCATTCATTCTATATAAAAAAGAGAAGAACCCTCAAGCCTTTGGATGGAGAAAAAGGGAAGGCATCGAGAAAAGTTGAAGGAAGAAGAAGAAGAAGAAGAAATTTTAAGTTAGAAGAAGAACAAGAGGAGAATGTCTTCAAGGGGGAGAAAAAAAGCTATGCAACGCATGTTGCAACAACTTCGATCCGCCACAAATTCCAGCGCTGTAAATTTACTATTCCACACGCTGATTATTGTAACATATCCCTTTTGAAGTAATTGTGTATGTTTTAATACATCTTTGACTCAATGTATCAGTAAAATGAATAGTTATTTAAAACAGATGAAGTATGAGGCATATAATTCAGTTTTAGGATTTCAATGCCTTCTTTATATGCAATCAAGGTTTTCATCAATATTTTGACGTAATATTCGTTCACTTCTTTTGTTAATTTGGCAGATGAATAAAGCCTCAATTATTGTGGATGCCACCAAATATATAGAAGAGTTGAAGCAAAAAGTTGAGGGACTGAACTCAGATGAGCTAGGAACCGCTGAATCATCATCCTCCCAACATGAATTACCTATGGTGCTTATTTTTTCTATGCTTTTGTCTTACATAAAAAAAAAAAGATAAATGTCAGAATTTTATTATCAGAATTTTTAACAGAATACTGTGATATTATTTTTGACCTCTAGATAAGGAGTAATGGTATATGGATTTGTTTATTGTTGGACACCAACGTCTCATCTATCATTGGATGTAATTTTAAATGGGCTCACTCCTTAATGAAATCTCATTCTATTATGAATGAAAAATGAGTTAGGCACAGTATCCTCATAATAAATGAGTACAAATATTGTGAAAAAAAAAGGAGTTCAAATATAATTTCTCTAATATTCGTGTTTTCTCAATATATCCAACACCTTTCCTTGAATTTTGAAGAATTACATCAATAATTCTAAAAATTAATTTTAACTTTATTAATTAGATAATGATATACTTAAAGTATCAAGAATATCATGATATAATTAACTGACGGTTAATTCTTTCCATATTTGATAAAAATAAAATTTCAGGTCACTGTAGAAACCCTAGAAAGTGGGTTCCTCATTAATGTGTTTTCAGAAAGGAATTGCCCCGGAATGCTTGTGGCAATACTCGATGCCTTCGAAGAACTTGGGCTTGATGTGCTTGATGCTAGGGTTTCTTGTGAAGACAATTTTCAGCTAGAAGCTGTGGGAGGAGAAGTAAGATAAATAGTCCATGATATTAAATAATCTAGTTTCCTTTTATTCTTTCTCTTAATACAGTCCTTCTATTCCTTCTCAATGTTAATCATTTTTACTTTTTATATGAATAAATCTAGAAAAATGAAAAAAAAACTAACATTAAAGAAAAGTGGAAGTGTATGATTATTTTTCATTTTAAATTTTTATTTGTAACAAGAGATTAATTTTTATATACTGACTAATCATGTGTTGTTATATAAACGAAAGTGGTTGAATCTCCATTTACTGTCTCAAAAGTCTTTTATACAACATCACATAATTGAACGATAGTATAAAACTAAGTGCATAAAAATTAATATCTTACTGAATTATGAATTCGTTATTCCTATTTCATGCTACTCATAACTTTTAAGCATCCAAAATTAGCTCACAATTCTTGGCTTAATATTGTGGGTCTACAAGAGTTCTGAAACATATGTTTTATAATCGCTCCACATAAAAATAGTAATATTCGGATTATAAAAAAAAAAGAACATCACGAGTGGTTTTGTACAATTTTGGTTTCATCAGCGACATTTCTGAAAATTTTAGGTCCAAAGTCTAAAGGACTGACATAATAATGAGTGTGGCTCCCTTATATGATTTTGTTTGCCTATGATGTTCTGTAGTTGCATGGGCTGTGTGAACTTGCCAACAAAGCAAACAGCTACATTATTACTACTCTCCTTTTGTCATGGAGTTACATGGTTAATTTATTGAAGAATAGTTTTAAATTCTTCTATGAAATCCTTTGACAATTTTTCACTCGAAAAGACCTGAGAATGTATAAAAAGTTTTCATACTATCTTAGTAAAACACAACATTATAAATTATCTTTTATGTCTTTAAAATATTTTATTTATTTATTTATTAAATTGGGTAATTAACTCAAACTATCTTTAAATTTTGTCAAAATTATACTCCATTCTAAACTATGTGTAAAACTACATTTCACCCTAATTTTTCATTGTGACTGATTAGCAATGATCCGTTAAGTTTATGTTTTCATTTTATTTTCATGTGTTTTTTGTTAGGTTAGTAAAAATCGTGAAAACACATAAAGTCTTGTTTCATATTTTTTATTTTATTTTTTGTATTCAATATTTCTTTCACAAAATTCTAAAACAAGAATCAATAGTTTATTATTTTCACTCTTTTATTCACAAACTATTAAAAATAGAAAACACATGAATTTGAAATAAAAACAGAAACCTAACTAACAAATCATTAGTAATATATATGCCACAATTAAAAAAAAGGAAAAAGTTAGAATAGAATACAATTTTAAACATAAATTAGGTGGAGTGTAAGGAGAACTTCGAAGAAAGTGTGCTAATTCCTTATTTAATAGGTAAGAAGATTTATACGAAAATACAATAAAATTCTTTTAATTGAGATCTTTCTATACCGACAAAAAAAACCTGTTTATTTTGCAGGGTCAAGAGAACGAGAGCATCGATGCGCAAGTGGTCAAGCAAGCAGTGCTACAAGCAATCAAGAACATGGATTGATCCAAGCAATGATGTGCAAAGAAAAAAATTCTAGTACCTTTTATTCAATTTATAATATAATCTTGATCTTAATGTAAACCTTACGTATCCCAGTGAAACAATTTCAGTGAAGTAATATTTTATGCTAAAATGGACTCAAGCTTTCATTTCCTTATAAAAAAATATTATGCTAAAATGGAAAGTCCCTCTTTCAATAGATGTTACACAGTTTTTTATTTATTTTTTATGTTGAAAGTGCTCAAGCCTACCAAGAAGGAAGTCAAACAACTGTACAAGAAAACAACCACTCCTGCACCATTTTGCAGCACCAAAAAGTCGAAAGGAGCAGAAACAAGTCAGACAAGAGAACAACTCTTGCAACCCATGGCACAAAACCGCCTAACACCCAGCAGGGACAACAAAAAACAAGAAAAAACAAATGTAGTGAGTATGGCTGTCAAAACGGGCAGGCCCGCCCCATTTAAGTCCGCCCGTAATGGGTCGGGCAAAAAATATGCATATTTTTAGGGTCTGGCTCGTTTATGGTCGGTCAGCAGACTTAAAAGGGCCGGCCGCTAGTCCGTTTATTTTTTCTTAAAAAAAATAAAATAAAAAAAATAAAAAATTCAAAAAAAAAATAAAAAATAAAAAATAAAAAATTCAAAAAAAATTATTTAAAAATTTTCAAGGGCTCACGGCCCGGTCTGTGGGCCAAACGGGCCGGTCCAATTTTTTTTCAAATTTTTGTGAGCCTATTTTTTGTATGTAAAGTCCGTCCATTTAACTAGGTAAACGGACCAGGCCCATTTTGACACTCTAGTAGTGAGAACCAAATCAACCACTTACCCCAACTCCTTCGACAATGCCATAAAGGTTGGAATAGATACCTAACACACAAAGCCCACCCACTTTTAGCAACACAAAAAACAGAGATCTCAACCACAAGTTTGCCAAGCAAACTAGCAAAAGCCGAACAAACAGACTATAGAGTATAATATCCACAAAGACATCAAAAAGCTAAAAGCAAGGGAAGAGGAGGACGAAGACTACTCTTGGGAAGATAAGCTCAACTCACCCATTGCTCCAAATAAATGGCCATTTTCTAAGTAAAGAAGGGTCTTGAGCAAGCTCATTGGTTGCGACAGCAAATCTATTGTTCCAACCTTTCATCCAATATCTAAGCCTCACCTTGATCATCCATCTTTCAAGCTTTCAATTTGGGTTTATGTTATAAAAAACAAACGTGTTTCTAGCGTTCCAAATTGACCAAATCACAATATAGAACAGAGAGATTCACAACCTTTTCCCAAAACCAAAAACACTGGCGCCACACCAAGCCTTAAAGAAACCAACAGGGCGGAATCTCCCACCAAAGGCAGCATTCATGAGTCCAAAGAGCATAAGAAGCAGAGCAAGAGAAAAACAAATGCTTGACTGATTCTGATTCCATCGAACAAAGTGGGAAAACAACGTCACCTTGGGGAATAATTCCAAACCTACACAACCCGTCCTTAATAGATAGATTTTCTTGCAACACAAAGCACACCAACAACTCTACTCTCATAGGGGCTAGGCCCTTCCAATCCAATCGTGTTGTTGTCGCCTCCGCTTCTGGATCTAGAGTTTGCTTTTGAACCTCAAGTGTAAAGGTCCTAACAGAGAAATGTCCGGAAGGACAAAATCTCCACGGCATCTCATGCTCTGTGCCTACACATAGAGCAAATTGTTCCAAAATAGATATAAGTTTAGAAAGAAGATCCTCTTCCCATTGGAATAATGCTTTCTTCCAACTCAAGGTTCACTCCCATTGGAATCATTGCAAGAACCTCCAGCTTGAACCCGACAGAGTTGGTTATATGGCCCCAAAGCCCCCTCTCTAATAGCTCTCTTATTAAGTTCCCACACATAATAACTCCTGTCAAGACCATGAGCCAAGATAACTGCTTTCTTTCAAAGTGCGGTTGAGACATCTCTAAGCCACCACTTGAAGAGAAAACCAGCATTCTTGATAATGAGATCACCCACCCCATTACCCCCAAGACTCTTAGGACATTGGATAATCTCCCAAGACACCATCGAGAGGCCCCTTCTACTCTACTCTCCTGTCCAATAGAAGTTTCTCTGAATCTGCATGATCTTCTTCGCCATCTCTTGGGGCATTTTGAACATGGTTAACTAGTAAAGCGGAAGGTTATTCAACACTTCCTTGATAAGGACTAATCTCGCTCTAGAAAGCATTTTAGCTTTCCAAAATGCTAGTCTCTTCTCGATCTTCTCAGTCACCAGCTTCCACGTGGCCCCAATGGGAATGTTGATGTATATGATCGGCAAAACCTTCATGCTACAGTGAAGAAGACTACAAGCATTTCTAACCCACTAGTTATCACACCCAATTGGGGTGATCAAATAAGATTTTGAGAAATTGATATCCAATCCTGTCATCAAAACAAAGCAATCCAGCAGTCTCCTATAATTTAGAATGGTCTTTCACTTATCACGGCAAAGCAATAACGTATCATTTCCAAATGGGCCCACCCGATTAAATGGACGGACTTTACATGCAAAAATAGGCTCGCAAAAATTTAAAAAAAATTGGACCGGTCCGTTTAGGCCCACCCGTTTGGCCCACCGACCGGCCCATGGACCGACCCGTTTACCTGTGAAATTTTTTTAATAAATTTTTTTTAATTTTTTAATTTTTTTTAAAAAATAAACGGGCTAACGGACGGCCCGTTTAGGCCCGCAAACTGACCATAAACAAGCTGGACCTTAAAAATATCCATATTTTTTGTCCGGCCCATTTAGGCCCGCGGGCCATAAGCGGGCCGGCCCACCTGTTTTGAGAGCCCTACGTCTACCTAGTCCCTTCCTATATGCAGCCCCTCTGTTAATAATAATATATATTATATTTGATTTGATTTGATATATATTATATTTGATTTGATTTGATTGTGATTTATTTTTGGCCGTTGAGTCTTCAGCCTATAAATAGGCTCAGCCTCTAAGGTAAAGAAACACAACATAACTCTCAGATAATACAATTGCTATTTCTCTGTTATATATCTTTCTCCTATATTTTTTTCTGTGTCCCATTTATCTGTTTCTCCACGATGTTTAACACCCACAATCAAGCCTAGGGCTTTAGCTCTCAACACCATCTTTTTCAGGACTTCACCAACCAACACCAGTAGGAACAGGGAAAGAGGGTCTCCCTGTCTCAATCTCCTCTCCATTTGAAAGTGAGACATCAACGAACCGTTAACCAGAATTGCCATGGAGAGTGTAGTGACACAAGCCTTAATCCAACCCCTCCAAATCACACCGAAATAAATGTTATACATGTGATTTGGCTTATCAGCATCTTCTTCATTTGTCAGAAGGAATGAGTGGACAAGGAAAAAGAGGAAAATTTTGTGTGTGTTTGAATCTGTTTTTATAAAATTGATTTTGTTAAAATTAATTTAGGATTGATATGTTTATTTGAAAAATAATTTTGACAAAATTAATATTGTTTAGACAATATTAATCAAAACCATTTTTAAATGTATAATTATAATAAATGGCATCAATTTTATATTGTTTTATCTACTAAATTTAATTTTTATGTAGTATTAATGTAAAATATTTATATACTGTGGACCAATAAAAATTAAGAAACATGTTATGTCATATTTCTTGATTTCTATCCGTTAACCATGCATAAAAGTCAAACTCTTATATAATTTATCTTTAGATTTTATTTTATTATTTTAAAGATATTTTTAATAAAATAGTTTTAATGAATTCTCAGTTAAAAATAAGTTTACATTTTGATCGTATATTTTTATGTAACTAAAAGTGTTTGACTTTCACACCTAATTATATAATTTTAAATATACTAATTTTTTTACATGTAAAATGATTAATTTTGATACATTTTTAAGGTTAAAAAATTTATTATAATTCAATTATATGTTATTAAATGTAAAACTTTTGAGTGATTAGAGGTTATAAAGAGTAGATGAAGAAAATTACTATTAAAATAATAAACTTTACCACAATTGATTTTTAGCCGCCTGAAAAGTGAGAAGATCACCTTTTTTTGAATTGATTTTGAATAAATTAATTTCAAAGATGGATTGAAAGGAAATCATAAGATGCCAAAATGGAATAATTGATGAGATTAATTTGGATATATTGACAGGGTAAATAGTTTTTAGTCAATTATGTGTTGTTATTTAAAAGATTTTTAAAGTAATGTGGACAAAAGAACTCAATAATTTTGCTTATGTGACATTATACAATTGCATGATAATTTAAACTCTTTTACACTATCATTAAGTACCAATTAATCTCATAATTGATTCTCCTAAAATTGATTTTGAGGCCTTCTATTGTAAATTTTTATAATTTTGAAGAGAATTTTTTTATTATGTAATGGAGTAAAAATATTAATATGTACTCAAGTACACATTTATCTTAATTCGGTTGTTAGGGGGTCAATATTGCCTAATAGAGGGAGACAGTTGGATTGGTATAATTTCACTTAACCTCAGAAAAATAAGTGTAATTTACCTTAAAAGGTATAGTGTACAACAAACAAATCCATTTTTTTCAGGTCAAAGATTGAATTTCAATATTTCATTTCAATCTTCAGCACCCATACATGGCTTGGACTGGTAATCAATATAAAGAATGTATATGGGCTCATAAAGAAGATACTCATATGGGCTCTCTCTTTGGTAGGGGCCCAATCAAATAGTTTCTTTCCTCGACGTAATAAACTCTCACTGGGCCTAACCACTTGAACTTAAATCCTGCTACACTTCACAAAGGATGGTTTAATTCCATTTTTATTTAAATGAAAAAGATTTAGTGATTATTAAATTTTATTTTTAAAAAATCAACTAAACTTTATAATAAGTTAAAAAAAATTTCAACAACTTCTCTAAAAATATGAACTGAGTGTAAGTATGATTGTTAAATTCTAGCATTAATTTTTAAACCCATACGTTTAGTTTAGGTCCTTAAATCAAACCACGTACTTGAAAACTCGATATTTTTATTTTTGTGAACTGAAATAAAATCGAATAAAATCAAATAGAAATTTAAGCTTGTTACAATTAATTGGAGATTAAAAATGTTGTTTGTACAACTTAAAAAAATTTAACTACATCTAACAAACGAAGAAACAAACAAACACCTGTACTTGTATGTATAGAAATGTTTTGTAATTAATGTTTGTTTCTCTTTTTGGTTTGATGTTTTTGGATTGTACAGATAGATTATTGAGTGAAGATTCTCAGGGAGGCCGAAGTGTCGATGTGGCTGCGTAGAGGCAGTAGAGACAACAGGTATAGAGCCCAACGGATACTGTGAGAAAGCAATGACAGTAATAAGCACTCTGCGAAGGCAAGAGCAACAACAGACAAAAGAAGAAAAAGAGTGATAATGATGTATCTCAGGCAAAACAACAACAGATTGTTGAGTATGGGTAGTGGGCATAGGGCTCAACGACATACTCTTATCCCAAAAGATATTGTGCCCATTTGGAATGACTTTTCCGAAAATTACTTTTTTACTTAGATTAATATAGTATAGCTTTTTTTTAAGAGTTTTAATTTTATTTATACGATAATTTTACTACAAACCATTTATATTACCAATTTTTTTAGAAGTAGTGCATTCCCAACTTTTTAAAAAACTGGTATTGTAGCTTGTTTTCCATTTTCTTTTTTATGGTTTCAAAAGAACGGATTAAGCCCAATAGGCAAGCAAAATTGAGCATAACTAGGAGACTCTTCTAACATGGCTTAGGCAAGTCTCACTAAAACTCCCAAAGGAATAAGAGGGAAAAGAGTACCCACAATGACCAAATTAAGGCTAGGAACAACCACACTAAGGCATCGATATGATGCCACTAATTTGAATACAAAGGTACAAGGCTTAATTAAAGGGGTTAAATTTTAATTGGTACATGAAATAAGCGAATGTAAGCATAGCTTATTTGAATTATCTTATAAATCTTGTGTGCTATAAATCAATTGAAGTTTTTAATGTTTTTGTTAACAATGAGCTAATTCTTGATTCTTATGTGTTGCATTGAAGCCCAAATATTGTTAAGGTGATCCATTTGAAGTGACTCGACATTTGAAACTGATTATTGTGGATATCGTTGTTGACCTTTACCCATAGACGGTAGACCTATGATAAGAGGATACTTGGGTTTCTTCCATATTTATATGCTAATTAAGTCTCCTCTGTATTTACATACACAAGCGCGATCACTTCATAATTTGTCCCATTAAAAGTTGTGTCAGAACTGTGTGAACTACGAAAGAAGCTCTAGCTGATGATGTTTGCATATTCGAGTTTTCAACTATGGACACAAATAAGTCTGTGTCCTAATTTCATGTAATCTATTGGTGTAAATTTCTTACGTAGCTTTTACATTAAACCTTTTTCTCTATACTATTCACCCTTTTGGGTATTTTGTGCTGATGCATGCACCAATATACTAACTTTTCCAGAGAAAAAATTTGTTAGTTTTTGCATCAAAACTCAATAAAGCTATGACAAATTTTTCGATTGAATTTTATTTAACTTATCCCCGATAATATTAATTAATTGATCACCTTACAGAATATGTTCCACACAAACTGTGAGAGAAGAAATTATAAGTGACAATTGCTATTAAAGTGGAATTACTATGTAGTGTGATACATTGATGCAACCACCAACTGAGACGCACCTCATTGCACACACGAAATGAAATGATAACAAGGCTATAGGGGACGAAGCTATAATACAAAGAGGAGACTCGTATAAGTGGAGCCCTCGTCACTTTTTCCTTTTATTTATTCTCATTAACTCAATAGAGAGTAACGCTACGAAGAAATTATAGTATCCACGGTAGAAAGTGGCTACGTTCTCCGCTTCTTCCCCCATAGCTCTTCATAACTTAATTGACGCTGAAACATTGCAGAGATCGAGTCAATTTACCAATTTTCAAACAAAAATAAAAAGACAAATTGATTGCAATTAGCTAATTATACAAGCAATCTTGCTATTTGTACACCCCCCAAAACAACCACCCAGTAACCATCCCAAAGAGGAACTAACATCATAAAATAGAAAAACAAACATTACACAATAGAGAAACCAATGTTATTATCGTCGAACATTTCTGCGTGTCCGTGCATGCGTGAGTTTAATATTACTACAAACTATAGAAACAAGCATTGACATTGAACATTTTATGCGTACGCATGCACACGTGTGTTTAATTGATCGTTTTATGTGTTTGACAATGTTTGTTTCTTTGTTTTACAATGTTTGTTTTTATATTTTATAATGTTTGTCTCTTTGTTTTGGTGGTTGTTGGGTAACTATTTTTTAAGTGTATAAATAACATTTTTGTTATGCAAGTTATATGTGAGATAATGTATACAAAAAGAAATGTTTGTTGGACACCGTATTTTGTTGTCCCTACACAAACACTTGGAGAGAGAAGAAAAATAAAAACAAAGAGAAAAACAAAGGTAGAGAGAGAGAGAAAGAGACTCAAGAGATATGATTGCATCTCTTTCTCTCTCTCCAACTTTTTTTTTCTCTTCAACGTATTTGTAATCAAGTTCACAAAGGTTTGCAACATTTAACTTGATGTACAAAAAGATTCATAACATTGTTCAATTAAGTTTGTAAAAAAAAGTACATTTTACGAAAATGCGTGCTAGTGAAGCAGAAGAGAGAGAGTGTGTAATTTCATATTGAATAAAATAATGTCATTTAATAAAGTTTATGAATTTGTTTGTTTGAGCTTATTTATTAAATAATCACTTCTTTTTGTTGAAATAATCAATTTTGTATAGTTGCATAAATTTTTAAAAATAATATGAATATAAGAAAAACATGTTTTTCAGCTTTTTGAGCCCTACAACAAAATTTATTTTTTAAACCACTTTTTTAAAAAACTAAAAACAAACACACCCTATAACTCATGATAATAGTTTGTAACGGGAGCAACAAAAATCTGTGATGGCAATAACAAAGGTTTGTGACATTTTTTCAATAGTGTTTATAACTTTTATGGAAAATATGTGCAAGTGGAGTGAGTCTGTCGTCAGTGGTCAGTTTTGTAATGGGAGAAAAAAAAGGCGTGTAGCATTTGTTCAATAGAATTTGTAATGGAAATGTACATTTTTGTGGGAATGTGTACAAGTGGAGCAGAAAAGAGAGAGTCTATCATCAGTTAAGTCATTTTCTCTCTCTTCTACTACACTCGCATATTTTCCCATAAACATACGTACTTTTTGGTTATAAACTTGATTGAACAAAGTTACAAACATTTGTTGTAGTATAAACTATTATTGTGGGTTACAAACTTATTCAACCTGACGTCACACCCTCTCTCTTCTGCTCCACTGACGACACGTTCTCTCCCTTCTGCTCCACTAACAAACAAAAATGTACTTTTTCTTTACAAACTTGATTGAACAAAGGTTTGTAACATTTGTTCAATCAAGTTATAAACTACCGAAAGAGAGAGATGCGAATGAGATGTTTTCAAATTGAATTTTATATTTATTATGAGATTCACACTCATCAAATTCGTATATGGTGACACTACAGTGACACCGTAATTTGTTATCCAAATAACAGAACCGGTGTACAAATATGAATAGCAGCAAACAAATGAAGTTATGAAAATGACTTATTAACTACCACTTTTTATAACATTATTCTGTAATCTTTTTTACTCTCTATTTGAACACACTTTTAAGAGTTTAAGTGAACTTATATATTATATATTAAGAGTGGTCAATACGGACCTGGATCATGGACAGGACCGTTTACTCACATTAATTGGGAAGGTTAAATGTTGTGGGAGTTGTGTACTCTTTTTCCTTTCTAAGTTTTATCCCACTGAATTTTTGCTTTAGTGATTTTAACGAGACATGATTTTCATGAACGAAGCTTATTGTTTCCAGGGGATTTAGACGGGTCCTAATTTAATACTATTGCCTGCCCTATTTGAGTGTAAGCTTTTCATGCATCCATCTAGCCGAAAAAATTGGAAGAAAAGTGAAGTGAAGTGAAGAGTGGTAATAACAAACTACGAGCATGTTTGGAAATAACATTTTTTTTAATGAAAAAGTTGTTTTGAAAAAAGTGAACATGTTTCGCAACATAAGGAAGAAAAAAAAAGCAACAACTTTTATTAAGAAATTTAAATTGTTTTGCAAAAAAAAAAAAAATTGCAGGTGAACTTTTTAGCATTAAGAAAAGCTTTTGCCCATTTTTTAAATAAAAAAAAAATCTTTTTCTCATGCTTTTATTAAAGGTAACTATCCATATTAGATAATATAAATAATTATTTTATATTTTTTTTTAGTAATTCATCATACATAAATAATTTTTTTCGAACAATTCAAACAAAAAGAATTATTTTTAAATCACTTTTTAGCTAAAGTATCCAAACATAAATTAATTATCATATAATCGATTATATTAAAAAATAATTATTAAAATAAATGATTATTGAAATAAGTTTGACATTTCAGATTTTCCAAACACACGCTACCTCTTAAGAGATTTAAATGAAACACAACACAACACTTTTTTCCTGACTCTAAAATCACCTAAAAGGACCC